>OZ007520.1:3924610-4311027 GCA_963931895.1 Eupithecia pulchellata | reverse complement strand
GGTGGTTGTGTTGTAAAAGGAACCTACCTTCTAAATTTCAGCTTTCTAGCTTCAGCGGTTTAGGCTGGGCGTTGTCGCCAGAAAATCGCTCGTTCCTTTATATATTAAGATGAACCTAAATCTTCATTCAATAATCTTCACTAAATAATCTGTTGCTGGAGAAAATCGTAACATTCGTAAAGCTTGATATTTTTCGAGATGAGTGATTCGCACTTCTATTGTTGTATTGTGTCTCTGAAATATTGCATTAAATCATTCGGTTTTCATTCACTCACCTGTCGACAACTTTGGCGACTATGTGTCGAAAAGAACTATAGATACCTCTTTTTGACACGATGAGGTGGCGCTAGTTGGTTTGTAATTAGGTACTGTAGCGCCTATCTAGGCGCTTCTGTTACAAAACGCGGCTTCGCTTGCGTTTCTTTGGAATAAAAAGTAACCTATTCCCCGGGATTCCAGGAATATCCTCTCAGAAAAAAAGTCATTAAGGTCAAAAAATTAAAAACCTTAAGTGGCGTTTTGTTTTTTGATACTATTTGCAGTAGTTATGGAGATGTTCTTTGCTGCATTCCACAATACGCTGAGCACTTCTGTTGTGGCTTGGTAACAAACATTGAAGGTATCTCGAAAATTACATGATACGTTACAAAACGCGAATCATAAAGTAAAATTTTCTTTCTCATTATGGGAGGCCTATGTCCAGAGTGGACTATTATAGGCTGATGATGATGATGAGTTTCTGCAATATCTGATATGAAGTGATTGCGAGGTGAGGTGTGAAGCCGCGGGTCATACTTCTGATGTTCCCAGCGACGGTGGCGGCGCTGACGCCGGGCCCGACGGCGGCCGCGGCCGGCGGCGGCGGCGGCGGCCTCTGAGTTCTTGCGCGCCATTTCCTCAGCACTCGATACCTTGCGCTGGACATTATGACACACTATCAATATTGGATAGCTTTGGATAGCTACTGCGAAACGCTATTCTCGTATAAAAAAAGACGGCTTTCTTAATAAGTTAGGTACCAACTCGTTGTACACAAATTTTAAGATTTGTTGAGCAGTATATGCGTAAAACGAAGAAGAAGAACGACTCACAGAATCACTTTCGAATTTATCCTCATCGACACATACCCACTGTTCAGGTTCGAATAATATTTTTATGGTAATTAATATTTTTATGGATAGACAAAGACTTTTTAATCTTTTATATCTGACTTTTTTCACACCATCTTCGACGGCGTATTATTTTATCCCTTGACATATTATCATCTTCGAACAAATCTTCGAACAAACCTTTCGAAGATGGTTGAGATTCCCTTACCCTCAGCGTCGGTATGACGAAGGCCGGCGCTGGCTCGTCGATGCTGATCTGACGGCTGGCGAGGTTGACGGGCGGCGACGGCGGCCGGTTGCGGTGCCTTCGATGGCGATGCGCTGGTGGCGCTCGATGTATGACAGCATGTGGTTCAGCATCTGTTCCAACAGTTGTTAAATAAAACATTTATATCTATCGGGTATACGAGTGTTTTTTTACTCCAATTGATATCTGCTCTGCTCTTCTCTTCTGGTATTTCTTTGGTAGTTGTGGACTTGGATATCAAAAAGCTTTATAATTTTTTCTTACTATAATTTTTTTGTAGTACGAACTCATTATGAATGATGGATAACTACGAACCTAACCGTTTGCCGAACCTGAAGAAATCCCTCATTAAATGCAGACACGTTGGTGTTCTACCAACACAAACAAGATTCACTTACGTTCATTTATATCTATACTTCTATAAGTACTAATATTATAAAGAGGAAAGATTTGATTGTTTGTTTGTTTGAATTAAATAGGCTCCAAAACAAAAGGACCGATTTGAAAAATACTTTCACCATTAGAATCCAAAATTTTCCCATACATAAGCTATTCATATTTTCAAAAAAGTTAGGGATCCGCCAGAAAAAGTATTTTTTTGTTAAATACCCTTGCAAATCCGGGGCGGACCGCTAGTAATACATATTCAAAAATATTCGTTGAACATGTTAAGTACCAACAATGCAATAAAATTTCTAGAAATTCGCGTGAGAAGATTTCGTGCTACCATTGGAAGATAATTTTACTCGTTATTTATACGTTTAGTCCAATTAAATGAAATTAACTATTAAAATTCTTTGGTTTTGTTTTGTGTAAGAAAATTAAAGAAATTACAAAATAGCCACAATAAATTTTATCCCCTTGGAGTTGCGATCGCCACAGAACATTGTATATATTATAATAACCAATTTCCTTCAGAGGCGTCACTAACTAAGTACCTACATACATACACTCAGGGATAATGAAACTATCTATAATTAAAAGAAATTTCAAAATCCATTCCATCCAGGAGCTAATGCTCCAGAGATTATTCCGTACCAACCAGCTAAACTAACATCGTTATAAAAAGTGTAAATAGAAAATTATAAATTATAAATTTTCTATTTACACTTAATAACCAAAAAACTCCGATAAATAGGGTAAATGGGGTTTAGCTAGTTTATATTGTATACGGTAAACGCTCCACGGGGCGTTAATGCTGCCCTCTCATTGCCCCCTATTGTCTAATCAAACCGTAGTAGGAGCGGATCAGTCAATACCATACGGAAATGCAGATCATGTGTTCATTGTATTATGCAAAATAGACGTTTATTGCCATCTATATGAGGAAAGTTGAACACTATAGGGCGTACATCAAGCGATCACCTGCACTTTAGTTTATTTCAATTTGATTTTGTTAATTAAATTCAAAATGATAATTAAATAACCAAAACCTATTATTTATTATTTACAGCTGACTGCATAATTTCAAGATTATTCAATTTTAATTTAAGAATTTATTAGTAGCGATTTTAGGAGGCACGGCCGGGCTGGCGCGAGAGGGCTACCGCATGTGCTGTGACGCCATTATTTTGCATAGTTAGCAGTAATTATTTGAAGAGACCCATAACATAGCTGCAATAAGCAACTGCGTTGTGAATTTCGATAAAGCTCATTTAGAGATTAGCTCGAAACTACGACAGAGATAACATGAATTACTGTGCTACGCCGTAGTAGCTACGCCGTAGCACTACTACGAAAAAATTACCGTAGTACCGCTACGACATAGCTTCACTACATTTGGGTAAAACAGGAGATCGATATTTTTTCAATAAAGCTACCAATATTCCGCAAGTTCTTAATTGAGAACATGTCAAGCAATCCTAAATAAGTCACTTAAATCACAAACAATTATTTTTTCTTCTTTATAGTAAATAAAGTATTAAACAATCCATCTCAAATTAGCTGATAAGTCTTATTATGCAGTTTTTGTTTACCTTTAATTTGTTGTACAATTATCTACTTTGCTGCTTGTGCTGGTATTTATATTATTGTTACATTGTAACACCCACTGGTAAACCAAATAAATAAATAAATAAGCCAGTTACCGTTTTCTTTCTATTTGTCTAATCTGATCTAAGTACGCAACGAATATTGATGTTTTTGTTTTTCAGTTTTTTTGAAAATAGATAGTAATTCAAGAAGAAGGTTTTTGTATCGTTGCACCCGTGCGAAGCGGCAACGGATCATAAGTCTATGATAAACAACCCTTACCTGATTTCCTATAATTCGATTAAACATGATAAAAACTAATAACGATGCAAGTTTATTGCGTGAAGTTGAGGAAAATCTTAAGCTTTGCAGAAAACTCATTTTCCTGATGTTAGTAATCTGGCCGACTAGCAATGTTTAATTTAACCTAGTCTATCTAACAATATTTTTTTGGTCCACTCTAGGAATATTTTTATACTTTTGTTTTCGACATATGCTGTGGTCTCATGAAAGTACAAAAGTTTTATCACAAATTAATTTCCCTCTTTTGTTTTTTATCTAATCTTTTATTATCTATACTAATATTATAAAGAGGAAAGATTTGATTGTTTGTATGTTTGTTTGTTTGTTTGTTTGTTTGTTTGAATTGAATAGGCTCCGAAACTACTGGACCGAGTTAAAAAATTGTTTCACCATTAGAATCCTTAATTTTCCGTGATGAACATAGGCTATATAATATTTTCAAAAAAGTTAGGGATCCGCATGAAAAATTCAATAATTGAACCGTGGGCTGTATATTCAACCTCTTTTTCTATTATGGCGCGTCAGAATAGAAAAAGAGGTTGTATAGCGCACGGTGCTTGCTTTTTCTCTACGGCCAGTGTCAGTTTTGGAATGTCGAGTCAATGTCAAAAACCCCAATGCTGTTAAAAAAAGTAAAGATCCGTATGAAAACTATGAAACCCATCGTTTTAGTGTGTATAATTTCTGAAATTTTTGTTTAATACCCGTGCGAAGCCGGGGCGGGCCGCTAGTTTATTATATTTCTTATTTTTAAGCGAATCTGTAAAAGGAGGAGCTTTTATCTTCCGCTGTATGTAAGTATTTGTCGAATTTTATTATAAACCGAGAAAATCGATTTGGATAATTCCATTGCAGTTGTAAAGAAAATGGTCTCGATGACGTGATTTCATAAAAATGTAACATCCGAGATATAAGTCGAATATCTCGGATGTTGTCCCACTGAACTAAAATATGGGACAAGGGTTTTTTTCAAAACAATCAAATTATTAATAATCCGTTTACACCTACATACGTGCGCGCGTTTGCGATGATGGCTATTCCATTAGTTCGCTGTCAATCTGCGTATAATGGATTGTACAAAAAGGTACACTCAATAATAAAAAACCGTACAACATTCCGATCACGTTTATAGGAGTATTGTTAATAGACCATTTTTAGAATTTTTTGCAGTTGTCATCCTTTCAATGGAAAATCGTTTTAGCCACGATTTTAAAGTTTGTGAACTTAAAAACATTATTTCATGTCATATTTAAGTGCTGCTTTATAAAAATTAGTCCTTGCCTCCATGATCGCAGTCAGTTGCGATTGCTCCATATTGCGGTTGATAATATGGGGGGCCACGGAAGGCAGCATCTTAGTGGCCATCATCTCGTGCGGGATGCCAAGGCGTTCATCAGTCACCATCCTTGTGTACAGGTCTGTAAAACAGCTGTTAGTTAAATTTTCCAGAGGTATGCCTTTATCATATCCAGCACAACAGATCCAGCGCGCTATACTTCGTCAATAACTTGAATCGCTCGGCAAGTACCAGCAAAACACAAATTCGCTTCGCATGACGTTCACCATATGATTCGTAAAACAAAACCATGAAACAAACCGTGAACGTGAAGCTGTCAGAGTGGTTGTATAATGTGTATAAATGTGAAATGTCAATAGCAGCACATTCAAAATTCATGACGTGTTTTCTGTAGTGCTTGTGTTTTAGTTATTCAGTTTCACAATAATTAAGTAACTTTCACTTTATCATAGAGCGATAATCACTTAATTTATATAATTACCCTGACTAAACATCAATTTATCAATTTATATCGTCACGCATTTCTCTAAATACTTACTAACAAAACGCTCCATGACGGAGGCATCATTGAGTTTCATGATGAGCATGGACGGTATCACGTGGTTAGTCAGATGGCTTCGATCAACCTTTGACATCAGCGACTCGAACAGACTGAGGCATGTCATGCTCATGTTGAGGTCGTTGTAGTGCCTCTCGAGCACGGCCCGAATGTTTGGCAGGGCTTTGTTCAGCACCGTGTCGTCGTCGAACCACTCCATGCAACGCATCAGGCATTCCACGGAAGATGCCTGAAATAGAATTCTATTCAGGCTTGTGTATTGATCCGACACAAGGTATATGCATGCATGCTCAAAGAAAATTAAATAATCAAATTGGAATGTAAATTGTTGTTTTACAAAAGAGATTTATGAATGGAGGATTTTTTACTGAATAGCGCTAATGTGAACAATATGTGTAAAACATTTCGTCAAGTCGGGAAATTACAAAGAGATTCCCTTAAAAAATAGGATATATATATAAAAACAACATCTATCACGTTTTGTCTGGTCGCGTGACGTTTCAATAGTGTGTTTCCACCTTTAGGATCTTACCAGCACCGCCTTATCGCTGTTCTCCATAGCCCAGAGTAGGATAGGTGTCATCTCATCGCGCAAAGCCTGGTCTCTCTCGCACTTGCTCAAGAACACCTGCATGGCGTCCAGGAAGGCGATCACGGCGAGAGGATACTTGCCGACAAACGCTCTAGTGTACACGTGCCTGCAATAAATACTGCGTGTCTTAAATTTTATCCATAATAAATTTATTCCATAAAAGAATAAATTTTATCAAAATGACTCTTCACATAATGGGGCTAGCGTCCATATTGACATTTGACTGGCTTTAGAGACTTGTCTGATTCCTTTTATTTTGGTTTCAAAGCTACGCCATAGACATGACACAATACAGATACCTACACCAACTTAAAATAATAACAATGGTAAGAGGCTAAATACATACAATTATCGATCCCTGTGCAATTGGGGCTGACTTGTTTGAATGAGGGATCACAAAGTTACGATTAAAATGTCTGTCACGATAAATTGCTCTATATACGCGAGGACGCGAACCAGCAACACAAATTCTGATTGATATTGAATAAATAAACTCTGTTTAAACATGAATTATGAGGACAGAAACTCTGGGAAATGGCGTATAATATTTATTTTTTAATAATTTGCCTGGTTCACATAAATTTGACAAGTGGTATGCACCTTATTTAAAAGCTTCCTAATTACCTTGCTGGGTGGCATATAATTACCTAAAGGCGGGGTAGATAAGATCAGTAAAGATCTCGTCCGGTTCGTCTTTGATTGTGTAAACTATCATTGGCAGCCCATAAGCCAACCCGTCTGCCGTGCGGAGGTCCTGTTTTATGCCTTCGAACACGAACATGAATCGCAGTTTCTGAAATATTCCAATCAAATATAATACAAGCATTGAGTTATGATAATACAATCATACCTCTATAACACATCAATGTAAAAGTAGGTTTCATTAAGTTAATATTATGGACGATGAGAAATATGTGAATTGTAGGTACAGTCAAGAGTATGGGGCTGATGATTGGAGCAAGGGGGGGGGCATGGGCTACCCTAACTTTATTCAAGTAATTTTGAAGGTAAAGAGTTTCAAGTTTCTTTTTACTGGTCCACAGTATCAAAAAATACAACAGTGATTGGAATGAGCACCAATGTATTGTATTTATGTAGTATTTGCGGCCGCTGAAAATGGTCAAGAAATTGTGATATTTTCGGAAGGCTGATAAAAAGCTCAGAAGACTACAGAATTAACGGCGAGCGGAGCGAGCCGCGTAATTTTTCGTGACATTTTCGTACGTATGCTTTTTGCATACGTACGAAAATGTTTAGAAGAGATATATATATATATCTAAAGGAATAATAATTTTTAAGCAAACGGAGAGAGCAATTCAATTACGGCAAAATACGAATCGTATGACACGGAGCGTTGTAAAGCGGAGAAACGAAATTTTACTTAAAAACATTTGAGTTTTTAAGACAGAATAACCATTTCAAGTGCTGCGTGGGACGTATCCAAGAAAACTTTACATATTAAAGTTTTATTTTAAACGGTGCCTCAACATTTCGGGGGGCTTGAACCCCCCAAAACCCCTATCCCTATGAGCCGGTTTGCCTGGTGATTGTAATAAGGATGGTGTCAACTTCAATATGCAAAGCTTCACAAGCTATTGACAGCACAATAAATATCATATTATTTTGTTATACAAAACTAAACAAAAAAATTACCAATAATATAATATACTATAATTTTTTGACATTATAGTGTAATAACTATACCTACTTTTTTCGGGTTTTGACGAGCGGGATTTACCGGCAAAGCAAGACAATAGCAGGAGATTGGCTGCTTTGCAATTAACTAGGTAAATTTTTTTAACCTCTAGGAACAACTGCCCCGCCCCTGCCCCCCCTTGGCGACGTCCATGCGCTGAAGTAAAATAGTAAAATTCTCTTGAATGCCCGTTTCCAATATTCAATATATTTCTGGCTTTGCCGGGACAGTTACAAAAAAAAAGGTTTTGCAGATGACCTAGAATGGACATGTACAGTGAAATATACTTTATTGACGTTCAGCGAACTGCGTTCATTGTATTGGATACCAATACAAATTGCCTTGATATGCCGTACCTACTATATTCGCTTTGCCTTTCTACGAGTAACCTATGCAAAAAGTTCCGCGCATTTAGATCAAAAAACGCAAAAGCAGACATTCTGGATTTTATATTTTTTTGAAAAGCTATAACTGAGAAATTTCTACCACATGAGCTTGTAGCGCTCTCTAGAAATAATTAAATTGTGCCGCCTCATCCATAATTACTAATTATGTTTCTGAAGCGCGAGCAGAATTTCAAGGTTTATTTATTTAATGTATGGAATACACGAATACATTAAGCGTAAGTAGATATTCAGAGGAAGGCTTTCGCTTTATAGCCTAGGTAACAAAGTGGAATCTAGAAAAAACAGCTTAATTAGAAGCAATAATATAGATCAAGTTACCTTTCAGAGTAGTGGCATTATAAGTAATATGTATATGGCTTTGTGAAAATTAAGAACTCCTTCAAATATCGAGTGTTACAAGATTTAGGTACTCCTTAAATTCTGTCGTCTTAGACTGACATGAGACTAAGCCCTGCCCCGTTTTGGCTTCTATGGACATTTTACTGGCACAAGGTATTTTTTCAAGAACTTAAGACTACGCTTGCCACGAGTTAAAACTAAACAAATTCAATAGAAAATCTACTTATAAACTTTCTCAACTCATATTGAAATTGTTTACTTTAAACACGATTTTAAAAGTTAAAGAAGAACAACTAAGCAATAATCTTTCAGCATAATGGTGTTAAACTCAATATGGATGCCGTCGTCAAAGGCAGCGCCAGCTTCCCCAGAATGGGTACTGTTTGAGTCCAATATTAATAGGTATCAGACGAGTCGGTCGGATGGTCATTCAATCAACGTGAAATTCCCAATATTCCAAAGCTCCGAGCAACACGGTCCAAGTTATTTGTAATGGCTTTATTCAATGTAGCTACGGATGTTTCGTGTTTCAATTACCCGACTACCAACCAAGGAGAGTTGGGAGAGTTATAAGATTTTATTTCATTATTTAACTATTCAGTTATTCAATAACATGATGATACTCCAGTCTTATTACATAATTTAAATACTAGAAATAAGAACAAACTGGCTGTGCCCACTACTAGACTACATAAGATTAATGTATCTTTTAAAGGGCAATGTATACGCTTCTACAACAAAACTCCAAGTGAGTTGCAAAAATTATCTATAAATAAATTCAAACGGATTGTCAAAAATATTCTGTGCAAAAAGGCTTACTATAAAATATCAGATTAACGACAAAAAAGTTTGGGAAGAGTTATGCTCCAACTATAAAACTAACAATCTAACAAGGTAAAGGTTTCTTGTTCGCTTCTTTACTTTACCTAAAAAAGATTGAAGTGAACAATTAATCAAAGTGATCACTTAATTTCCCATTTTTATTTCTTATTTAACTTGTATTTTGTGACGTATCCAAGAGTCCTGTAAGGTCTAAAGGAAATAAAGCAGTTTGATTTTGATTACACAATTAACATTATTTGTCGATATGAGATTTTCCTTCTTTGTTTTTTTTCTAAGAATTATATCTGAAACGCGACGCCAAGCAAGTGAGTTTTAGTTTTTATATTGTGGTTTACATATTTACAAACATTCTATGTTTTGGCTGGAATATGAGTACTTTGTTTACTTAGGTACAAAGATACAATTTGTGACGTACTATTTTTAAGCATTATTGCTTGTCCTATGTAATGTCTCATGGTAAGGTTATTTTTCTGGTGTAGGTACATATATTAAATAATCATAGTATTGTATTTAAAAACAAATTGTTAAATCTTTGTATGTTTAAAATGGATTGTTTAGACCGAAAACTATATTTAATGATCGATTACCACAATCACAATGAATGACATCAAAAGATCTGATCATCAGAAGGTGAAGCTGGTGCTTACAACTACTATCACAAACCAAAACATTGCAAATGGCAAGTTATCAACATGAGACAAAAACCGTTTTATTTGCCAGTTACCAGATTTTGCTATCAAGTTACTTCGTCCGCACAGCACCTTAGGTGTAAAATTCTTACCCTCGGTAATTGATCGATGACAGCTGAGGTGATGGATTTGAGGAACTCGATCTTCTCTGTTCTTCCCATGTCTTTCAGTTCTGCGAATCCTTGTAATGCCCGAATCACTGGGTCAATGGTGGCTGTGTTACTAAAATATGATGAAATGGACATTGTTTAATAACTTATACATCGTAAAAGAGCAAGTTTTGAATAAAATTGCGTAATCGGATGAAACTGAATTTAGTTTTAATGGAACTTACGACGATATGTTACTCGTCAATAAATCTATGATAACATTTTCATACTCTTTTGGTGTGAAAGTTGGATGCTGTTATATTAATAGCGCCTCCCTAACAGCGTTCGTTCCCCAGCAATGTTCACATCAAAAAGTTTGGTTAATTTGTTCTTTCAGGGCTTTTTTTACATTTTATTCCCAAAATAGTTTCTTACCACTCGACTTCATTTGATCTCTTAATTCTTTTGTCGCTCATGAAGGTAAAATGTTATATTTCTCACAAAAGTGCACTATACAAATCAACCTGAATAAATCGCCATGTAAATTTACAATAACACCTTTAACTTCCGACAATTAAGATGAATTTTCTGAAATGACAGCATTTTATCAACACAATATTGATTGGTGTTGATAAGTATTTTGAAAAAGCTTGTTAGACATACCTAAATAAATAACCAATAGCAAACCGTGGTGGAAATATTTTCAAATTACTAATCATTTTGCTACTACGTTTGTATGGGAAATCTATCGGTGTCGCGGCCTTAAAAAGTCGCCTACGTTTTTAGAATAGTAAATTAAATAAATAATCATAATTGAAACTTTTTGACTATAAAAACTATCGTAGTTTGACGAATTCATTATGAATGTAAGCGGGTTAACTACGAACCTATTATATGTTGTAAGAACACCAACGTTTCATCCCTTAACGAGGTTCTTCATCAGGGTGAGTGCGGCTCACGTCGCGGCCGTATCGCCTCAATGCGCTCACTGTGGCGCGCGGCGCGCAAAGAACGCGCCGAGAGCGCAGGGGGTGGAGGTGGTGGGGGGCACGCTGCTTGGTGATGCTGAAGGGTAGGAGGGTTATCATCTTGCGGTGATCTCACGGTGTTGGATAGCATCCTCTGTGTGCACACGGAACTGACAGTATCCACAGCTGACTCTATAATACTCTCCGACTTTCCCTGGATACACGGCTTCCAAGCGGGTGGTAGGTCCCAACCTCTGTCTCTATTGAAATTAGGCCGACGTCTTATCTTTATCGCCTCGCGTATCTTGCGAGGAACAAAGAACTTTTCCCTAGACAAAACACGGACTTTGTCGAAACGAACGTAATGTGATGGCCCTTCTTCAATTTCTACCACCGCCGAACTATTGGTGTCAACATTCTTTTGATTAATGCTATTGCATTTAGCATTGCATTGAGGTGATACCGGCGCGACGTGAGCCGTTCTCACCCTGATGAAGTCCCTCGTTAAGGGATGAAACGTTGGTGTTCTTACAACATAATATAATAGGTTCGTAGTTAACCCGCTTACATTCGTAATGGATTGAAACTTTCTTTTGAACGAATACAAGTTTATCGAAAGTACCTATAGATTTTTGAAGACGAGTCGTTCATGGCGATCTAGGCAGCACAAGTGTCAGGCGATTTTTACATTATTGGGTTCAGGATTTCATCTCTCGGAGGAAAAGTGGATAAACGATAAAAAACGACATTGGACTAGTATATAATAGTTTTTTATCCAAATATCCTCTCAGGCCGGAAAATTGGAATTTATAAAATCTTGGGGTTAACTGTTTTGTACAAACGTAAAAACATTATACTGCATTACTGGACTTGTTTTCCCGACAATGGGTTTTCAGGGGAAAAAATGTCAAACAACCTCAGTCTTGGTTTTTCAAGTAACTAACTCTTTACTATCCTATTCAAACGATAGATATTGAAAAGTAAAAATGCTAACGACTTTAGAAATATATAAGAAATATAGTTCTAAAGTCGCTAGCATGAGAATTTGATGGCTTATAAAAACTATAAAAAAGAAACCATAAACAATCGAGTACGCTTTAATTATTTTATTACCAAAGAAGAACTAACAAGCTTTTGACGTAGGTACTTACTAAACCCACGCCTAGTCAGCTTTAATTTCCCACGGATCATATGTTATGGAGTGACAGTGAATACTTCGATCTATTATTTATAACACGAATGAACGTAATAAGAATCCTGGTAAATGTCTCCGAGAAACCTTTAAATCACACAAAATACTTAGGATAGACATCTACCAAATTTTCAAGAACAAAATTTATAGGTGACCTGGAAATATTTTTCCCGAGACCTCGTGCACGATCCCGTGGGAATATACGGGAATGATTTCCTAGTGCTTATATCCATTATTTAACGCGCTCTATCCTGAAAATAACAACTATATGCTAAGACCAGAGGTACATTTTCTATATGCAAATAATCGAAAGTCAATAGATAAAAACAAAGTCCTATTATCCAGCAACAAAATATTTAGAAGATAATGTTGCAAAGTATATGGATCTTGTGTTATGGGTACCATAACTCATAAACAGATAGTTTATTATTATAAACTGTCTGTTTATTATAATTCTATTGACTATCTGTAACCCCTAGTACCGCATACAAAATATACATACACAAAACGAAACAATCAGATACTTTAAGAAAATGCAGACTACAAGAGCATTTGTGCCGCGGTGCGAATTAAAATTCAACCTGTTGCGTCTTAATGTAGAGTTTCAATTTAAGTATTTTTAGCGCGTCTGCTATCTTGTAGGGTTTCAAAGTTTATAGTGTAAAATGCTGTTACAAGGAAAGACACAAGAAAGACAGGCATTGAGCTAGACAATGGCTTGTCTGACAGGCTAACTCGGACATTATATTAGATTCTGGCAGTAAAGCAATAAAGTTTATTTAAGCTTGCAGTATCAAACTATTTGCATTTATTTCTATCCCGTACCTCTCACAAAGGATTTAAGGATTAAATTTCTGCAAAACTTACGATACATTTTATGATAAATTTTGCAGAAATTTAATAATCTTTATTAATATAAGGTAAAGCTGAAATAAAACTGACTTTAAAAAGAATAAGGTTGGTTTTAGATAAGGACCTTTGTTAATGTTATGACAAAGTTTCCTGTATAAGCATAATATTTAAGACAATAAAGTAGAGAGGTTTATACGGTAATAGATTAAAAAATAACATACGTAACAATGTACCAACCGGATATCAATTTACTTTTCAATAATCAGAAACAATAACTTACTAGGCTTGGAACCGTTAGAATTAGAAATAAACTAGCAATAATTATGCTACAAAGGTAGCTGTGGCTGGCAGTAGACTATAATTAGTATTTGTAATTTGGCGTATGTAAGGACAGGAGCACTTTTGCGTAGAACCAGAAACCATTGTATTTTTGCCTCGACTCAGAAAGACAGGTGTTATATGTCTAAAGAAGCACAAATGAATATTTGTGCATAGCTAAATTCTTAAATATATGTTTTGCGGTCCAGAAAGATAAATGTAGACAGGCCATACAGAAGTACAAGGTAATGTGCATTATCAGGGAAGAATCTATTAAGATTCTTATGTATCACAGTTCTTACAAATTACATTGTTATTGAGTGGAAATGTATTGTTCAGAATCATAATTATATCTGTATTCTTATGTAACATGGATTATTTTAACACTTTAATATTGTTTCCCTTTTTGTGGTCAGGATGTACAATGTGTAAAGTTAGGCCAAACTAGTTTGCCTAAAGCCCTACTTGCAATACTCGTACGTATGTTGTTCCACATAAAACATAGATAAAAATTTATCCAAGAATTTTTATTTGTTTAACGATGGGGACACAATAAGCATTATGCTTGGGAACGATACAAAACCTGAAGAATTTGGTAAGTGGTAGCAGGGCGGTGGGCGGGCGCGGCTCTGGGTCGCGGCTCAGCATACGCTCAGCGGCCTCTTGCAGCGGTTGGGGCATCTTCGGCAGCATACGCAGAACGGCTCGCGTCAACTATACACAATTAAAAAACCGATTAGACGTCTTAACCTAGGCTAAGGCTTACTTTAAGACAAGACTCCTAAACACCTGCTCCTGGCGGACACGGATTTGTAATTAAAGGCTTCATTGTATTTATTCATAAATCAGACATAAATTCAATGTCTAATTATTACGAACTTAACTATAATAACTGTAAAATATACTCAGCCTATATCAGAAACAGAGAAACTATTAGATATTATTAGGTAAATAAATTATATTTCTGTACATAAAGTTAATCTAGTTAAAACAGAGAATGTGATTAATCTAGTTTCACTCAGTAGTATAAGTAGAGAGAGATATAGGAGATATAGATGTAGGAGGCTCTCTGGCCGGGTGGGATGGCGATCTGCGAAAGACTGCTCGCAGGTGGTGGATGCGATAAGCTGAAGACAGGGCGCTATGGCGCTCATTTGGGGAGGGCTATGTATGTATGACAGCATAGGCTGATGATCATGAAGACTTTTATATAAACGAACTGCTTGTAACACAACATTGTTAAACTAGATGTATTTCGAATAGTCAGTGATAACTGTATTTAATAACACTTAGCACACTTGTCGCCTGAACCAGGATTAGGTACCTAATTCAGGCTAAATTGTAAAACTTAGCTATACTTTTCTGTGCACCTGTGTTTTGTTTATTGCTTTTTTTATCTTGTAAATCTGAAAGTTACGTATATTATATTATGTTGTTGTGTCTATTTTTACGTCTGATTATAATTATTTTTACTGTTTAATCTTCTTCTAAGTATAACGATTTAGGATATATTGCCGTCATGTATATTATATAAATAAATGAGTTTCAAGAAACTATTCCACCTGACAACAGTAGGTACCTAAATTTCAGACGAACTTTCGCAGATCGTCAGCCCACCTGGCCGGAGAGCGTCCTACACCTAAATAAAGGACATCCATCTGATATGTACTAGGCGTTTATAGATATGGATTTAAATTTTACAGGAAAAAATAGATAATACTGTAAAATAACACTTTTTGAAAAGTGGTCATAAAACTAATTTTGCATGGTGGGTGATATTTTATTGAATCAGATATCAAACCAAATGTATTAAAAATTTTTTATTGTGTAAGTTTTTTGTTAGGTAAATACATTGAAAAGAGTAGGAAAAATTTATTAATTAATACCAAGTCACTCCCTAAACTAAGAATTTATATAAACATTATACTAGTCTACAGTAAAAAATAATCCTTATGATGAAGCCTTGCAATCGGTAAAATAAAGCTACAGGGTTTTTATTTTTCTCGTGTAACGGGCTCGATTCCCGGTTCAAACATGTAACTATTTAAAAATCTATGAATACCTACAGTTCAAATTGTATTTTAAATTAAAATAAAGTCTTCTTTCAGTAAAATGTTCCATCTCCAATTTAAGGCCCTCCATGTGGCATAGCTGTGGGACACCCGTGTATAGTAGAAGTTATAATTAGAAACATTATACTAGTATTAAATACAAAATAGACAAAAGTTCAATACTCTTGGCGCGCGAGTTACACTCGCACTTGACGGATCTTGTTTTTATTTTATTATGTACAATCATACAAAATATGTATAGTATTATTTTAAGTAACATGATATATTCCAGAAAAAAGGACAGAGAGCGAGAGCAGACAAGTTTTGCATCCGAACACGAAACCCTAAAAATTATGTTCATGGATAGTATATCTAATACATATATACATGTAAATATAGATAATATACATACATCTACGTCGGCGCTCGAAACAAAATGGCACTTGACGGGTCTTGTTCAAATTTGACCTGTTGTTGCATTTGAATAAATTAGGTAATGTAAATTGTACAGACCTGAAATCGTCTCTGTGTTTCGAAAAGAGAGAAAGCCACGGGAAAATTTTAGGTTCTGTCTACTTCCAATAGTTACAAATAATTGACATTTATTAATTACCTATCATTTTTAAATGGTAAGCCCGCGTCCATAAGATACTGGGTTGTAATAAATAATCATATTAAAACTCTAAAATTGTTCTTAATTTATGTTTGAATTATTAGGTATTATAACTAAACTGCAAGTGGCAGTCTATTTCACATTTGCTATGCACTTTGTTCAAGAAAATAGATTTCACTAGCGTTCCTAACTGTACGCTTTTAGGACTTTAGAATTCTTAGAACCATATTCCAAAGTTGTCGAAGCATACGTTACTGAACGCTTTGAAACAGGGCCGAAAGCTGTCAAAGGCTTAAAACTGTAACAGCCATCCATTAACCTTTGGCAGGAACACCTTGATAATAATATAATAAGCGAAGTATATTTCGAGTATCAAATGGGCACCATCGTCGTCGCATCTGATAGCGCTTAGTAGCAAGTTTCAAGTTTATAAGCATCGCGTAGCAAGTTCGTTGCATTGTTGTTAAAAGTTTTGTAGCATCATTGAAAGTTTCCTTTTTATAATATTAATATAGATAATATATTATGTATCAGTAGAGCTACCAGTAGATTGTTTGCAAACGTTTTCAGTAGCTTACTGCATTGTTTCAAATGTTCAAACGAACTAGTTCTACTTTGTTTCAATTATTGATTGTAATTTGCTTTGTAATTTAAACTAAACGATCCCTTGTCAAAATTGACTCGAGATGAGAAAGACCAAATTAATTAGCTAACCAGCGTAACAAACCAAGCATAAATTTATATTTACCTGATTGTGTAAATTGTCAGCCCTTGCTCTATAGTTTTATTGATTGGAGTTAGCGAAGCAAATGAAGATATCAGTGGCTGTGACTCTAGCATATTTAAGTAGTTCCTGAGAAAGGAAAGGATTACCTTGAATATTTCAGGTAAAATTATACTTAATTTTTTACGTGCTACAATAAAACGTGAAGACGTCAATATTTAAATATGGGTGCATGATAAAACAGTGAGAAGGAAACGATGACAAAATTATTGTACTTAATACTATACTCGGAAAGCGAAGAAAATTATGAAAAGCCGTAAGTAGGAAATACTTTATTACCTACTTCTATATATATTTAAAACATGTCAGAATCCATTTTACAGACGTATAATGAATATTATACGTCTGTAAAATTTTTAAAAGACTTAAAATGTGTTTCTAGTTATTTTGCCTAAAATAAGGCCGATGAAACTTATAAGCGTTTATATACCATATTAAAGGAGTCGCGGAAAGTACACAGGAATATTTATAAATTCATAAACGTGGTAGGAGCTGTTTTTCCAGGTGTAAAACTGACGTGGTGTTTCCAACACTTTTAAAACCATTTACAAATTTAAATAAAATGAATCACGAAGGAAATCCAGTAGACTTAGAATATAAAACCGTGATAGTATATACATTATTAAGTTTGTTAGTTAAAAAGCGTCTGCAAACACATGAAGTATGCGCATATTCCTTCTGTATTTTGAAGAGCAGTGGTTTAATATGAATCATTTTATATTTATATTATTAATTTATCGAATAATTCTTATACATACATGGGAATTCAACTTTTGGGGAATCCAAGTTAAATTCCCATGTATAGGTATTAGTAGTATTCCTATGTAATGGGAATCAAACTTAATGGTTCGGAAGGTTCTGTCTGCATAGTGCCTTAGTAGAGATTTACTAAATTCATCAATATCACACCCGTAAACAATACTGGACAAGTACTGCCGGTACAAATTACCTCATCATTACTGGTTCCTCAACAAGTGAATAGAGTGTGACTAACGCAGCTGGCTGCGGTGCGTGCGACTTTCGCACCAACACCTATTGAATTTAGGACTTAGGTAGCTTGCACTTCGCCCTCATCCGGCAGGCGCACATGCGATAGGCATTGAAATACCACGTCAAGCGCGGTTATTTGTGTTCATGTTGCAACTTACCTACTTTTCCTATTGAAAAACAATGTCCAGCAAATATTTTGAAATATAAAGTTTAAGAAAATTAAATGTTAAACGATTGTGTATTATGCACCAGGCCAAAACTTTATCCTTAACTTTAATAATGTCCCTGTGATACTATCGTTGCCGTTTGCCATGTGGTGCCGGCATAGAATTTCACCACCCCTACTCTTCCCGTGGGTGTCGTAAAAGGCGACTAAGGAAACACAGCGGGGGGCGGGCAGCAGCGCCTTCTGCAGAACAACTACACCGAACTGCGATCCCCAACCCGCATGCCCAGCGTGGGGATTATGGGCAATAACCCCCAAATAATGATGCCATCTATGGCACTCATTAGGGGAGGCCCTATGTCCAGCAGTGGACTATTATAGGCTGGTGATTATGTTGATGATGATACTATCGTAATAAAAAATGTAATGACGCTTCAAAGATTATATGAACCCAAGAGTAAAATTTTGTTTGAAAGCCTATAAATGTTAAATAAAAAAAATACGAAAGCTAAATTACCAGGTTACTCCTAAAAACAACTTGTGAAATCGAAAACTGATCAATATCAGATATTAAATTACTCTATTTCCTGTAGACCTAGACTCATGGACTGGTCAGAAATCTCTCTAGGTCTTTAGGTACGGAACCCTAAAAAGCCGGCCAAGTGCTAGACTGACATAAAAATATAAGATTTCAGAATCTTCTCCTTGGTTGTGGTATAAGATTATATGAACTTCAATTTGAAAACAAAAAAAAAAGTCAATAAAAATTCATTTAAATTAATTTAAATTTTTTAACCTAAATTATTTATTATATCTGATTCTTGGACGTTTTGGTTTAGCTGTGAGTCTACATGTAAAAATAAATAAATAAGATAACATTCACAATGGGAACTCAACATAATGATTTAAATAATTTAATTTAGAATCACACTTGCTTTCATTTAAAACGAAATGATGTAATCGGTTATCTGTACAAGAACTTTCTGTGTCATGTATTCAAATGCCCCAAAACCCTACAGATTCCTAAGTCCAATTCTGAAAGAGAACATTGCACAGTAACATTCTGGTTAAAAACTACACTGCAGGACCGACAAATTAAAAGCATTCCACCTGCCAGATAAGTCTCAAAGCCAGGGCCGTAAGTGAAACCTACAATAAGACTGAGAATACAATACCACTTGGGGGAGATGGGAGGTTTGAACTCACCTCTGCCGCGCTACCTTTATTACTCTATTACGGGTAACATTTCAATACAAACGTGGGCTGTGCAGTAAAACCTATTTATTATGCATTGTTTTCTGATTGTGAATTATAAATGTCAGAAGTCAATAACTTTATTTCTTTAGGCTTACAAAATAAGGCAATTCCATTAAGTTACATTACGTTTACATATCCTTGCAATATTTTCTAACAATCTATTCTACTCTTATTTCTTCAATGACAAAGTTGATGGAATCTTAATAGACAGGATGAGTTTTTTTTAACAACTCTTTGGATCTTCTTACTTCATACTTGTGTGACAAGATACAAAGAGTTGACATTAATGGGAAACGGTCTTCGGGATCTGTAGTTACAATGGGTGTACCGCAGGGGTCTATCCTCGGTCCTTTCCTTTCTTTCCCATAACACAAGCTCTGCTTAGCTTGGGGCTAGATGATGCTGTGTGGATTGTCCGGAATTACTTATTATTTATTATTATTTTTTATTTATTATTTCCAATTTCTAGTTTATATTACCGACCTCCCTCATCTCGTTAAGAATTTCACGAGATTGTATTGTTTGATGATGATACTTCACTAATTTTTAAAAAGAAACGTCATAACACAAATTTCGGCGATGTGAATAATGCAATCTCAAAGTAGTCAATTTGTTAAGTGTCAATAATCTCCTGCTTAACGGAACCAAAACGAAATGTATTAGATTTATACTACCTAAGGTAAAACAAGTTAAGGCCGATGTAAAGCGGAATCGTTAGAAATAGCAGAAAGTACTGTATTCTTAGGAATAACCTTAGATAGTAAACTTTAATGGGGCTCAAACATAGATAACCTATCAAAGAGACTCAGTTCTGCAGCGTAAGCAGTCAAAAAAATCCGTCATCTTACAGAGGTTGATACTTCTAGACTAGTCAATTTCAGCTACTTCCATAGTATTATGTCTTATGGCATACTGCTGTGGGGGAACGCTGCAGATATTAACACCATATTTGTGCTACAGAAGAGGGCTGTTCGTGCAATCTATAAAATGGATCCCACCCAGAGAATACTTGCGTGAATAATTCAAAGAAATAAACATAATGACAGTAACTTGTCAATATATTTACGAAAATTTGATGTACACTCATAAAAATATCAAAAAGATCATTAAAATAGCGATATATGTAATTTAAATACTAGAAATAAGAACAAACTGGCTGTGTCCACTACTAAGAGTCCTGTAAGGTCTAAAGGAAATTAAGCACTTTGATTTCTACGTGATGTAGGATAACGATTACTAACCAGAAAAAATTATAAAAATAAACTAGAAATATTCTCGAATTAGTCATAGTTTTTCACTTCTTTCCCCTAAATATAGCTTGGAAGCTTTGAAGGTCTTTTTTAAAGATCTTTGTCCTATCGTTTTCACTCGTACTCTCGACAGAGTGAACTCGTCGAAATACAAATTGCATTTCAACAACCCTAGCTTTTTATGTCAAACCCCACTGATGAATAAGTTATGGATGTTAGAAAAGGTCAGCAAATTTATGAGCGGTTAACAGCGCAGTGCGAGCTGAACTGCATTATATTTTAAGGTGGCAGAGTAGCTTTTTAATTGAAAGATTCCATGGAGTGCTCCTTCTGTACGTTAGTACTCTATAGTTATTCTGTGTTAGTACCTAAAAGGACATGCATGTGCAGAAATTCGTAAACCCTTCTTTTTAGTATATCAATGAATACAAAGTGCCTCAAAAAATAAAAGGACAAAAGAAACACCAACATCCCACAAGTAAATGCGGTATAATTACTAGGTCTACTATTGCAATTTGCTGAGCTGTTAACTGTTGATGAAATAAATACCTAAGCTCCATTATAGCAATAGGGTTGTAACTTTTCTTGTTTTTGTTATACAGGTTGATTGGAAGGTGGGTGCAAAGCTGGTGGGCGAAGGTAGTGTGGACTATTTGGAACCATTTAAGTCATAGTTGTCTGAGACGAAGTCTGAATATTTCTTTTTAACCAATTTTTATAGGAGGCAAATGCCCAAAATTTTACAGTTTGTAGGTCTTAATTTCAATAACTTGTGAGATATCCGCTTAATTGATACCTCAAAAGAAAGAGTATTAAACAAACATGTTTTTAAAAATATTCGAACAAAAAAAGCACCATTCGTTTTTTTTTACATAACTTCATAAATGGTTTTCGTATGTCGTTGAAAATTTTCGTGAAATATAAATGTTTGTAAAAAAAACGGCTGATGCCTTAGATGCCTAGAACATTTTGTTAGATAACTTACACATAAGTAAACTTAAATTAAATAAAAAGAATTCACTTACCTTTCAAACTGGCAACGATCAGCAAATAACTGTAAAATTCAAGGTATTTTCCTTGCCTCCCATAAAAAAATTGGTAAAAAAGAAATAGTAAGACTTCGTCTGAGACTGGCTTAAATGGTTCAAAATAGTCAACACTACCCTCGCCCACCAGCTTTGCACCCACCTTCCACTCACCCTGTATATATATTTTTATAAAGATTCTAGTGATATTAATAAATTGAAATGGCTAGCCTACAAATGGTCTTGTATAATATAGTAATATCTTCGTTTGGTCAAAGCAACGCGTGACCCGAGAGCTGGTGAGTACCTACCTACCTAGCTAGGCTCATAAGCGGCTGCAAACCGTACCGTGTTTCAATCCGAAAATGCGTGTGATTCTAGTAATTAAGAAACCATTACTTAATATCTTTATGATTAATTATTACAAATGATTCACATAAAAGTACTTGAGTCTACTACGATACGTTGGAATCAAGGGCGTCGCCAGGGGGGGGCAGGGGGGGGGGGCAGCTGCCCCCCCCTAGAGATTAAAAAAATGTACCTAGCCTCTATCACTAGGAATAAGTAGTGAAAGTTAGTACAATAATATATCGAGCCTGATACGGATATTTATCGTAAGCGACAAAATTCGTGAAATCGTTTTTTAGCTAGGTCGATAGCTGCATAAATAAAGAAATGACAGCAAAAAGTTTGTTTTATCGTAAGCGACAAAAAGTAACACTTTTGAAAATGTTGTCTACAGAGAGTATCGTAACCAGTTGTATCGTAAGCGACTTTTGTCGGTTACGATAAAATTGTGATGCTAAATTTTCTATGAATGTGCGTTTCGATGTTTCTCTTATCCTTGGTTGTTTAGAAAATAGAGATACTTTATTGAATTAGCCTACTAGAATTTTACGATTTTTAGTTGTATGTTTCCAGAACGAAACGCAGATAGCATTTCCGTTAGATAATGACGTTTGAACGGAGGTTTGAACGTCAAATTTGTATTATTGCATTGACGGCACTGACCGTTATTTCTTTTCATTCGAATTGTTCGTGTTTTTGAGGTGGAGGTTTTTACGTTTTTGATAAGTTTTTTTGTGAAATTAGTACCTACTTTAAGAAAGTGATAGCTTATGATAAAAATGTAAGTAACTACTACTATTATCTACTGCAGCATTGCCTTTACTAGGTTTTTTATTTAATTCTAACAGTTTTATCTTGCTATGCTGATTGTTACGAGATTATGGTAACTAAAGTTAATAATGCTAGTATAGTTGTTAAAAGTACTTACCTACGTGATCACTTACTTATTCATGCCATTAATTTAAAAACTTACTTAGAATAAGTATGGTTACAAAAATAAAATGCAGCTAGATTATGGTGGTGACTTTTTGCATTGTTCGGGAATGAAAATTGCTCTATAGCATCTGCTCACGTTTTGCTACTGGTTTGTTGAACGTACGTTTGAATAATGCTTAACTGGAGTTCTTATTTTTATTCCCACGTTTGTTAACTAAAGGTTCCTACCTAGATACCTTTGTTACCTAAATAATGATAATAAGTACGACCGGTGTGGCATGAAGGGCGAAGGTCCACCTTTGACAAAGAAGGTTGCAGGGCTAGATAATGATGTGTGAAATGTACTACCAGATAGGCAGTACCAGATAGGCTTTTATTGTATAAACAATACATTTGCTTATCTAATAAATCAGTTACTCAGTGAAAAATTAAAGTATACTATATATAGGATCAAGTGTACCTAATTAATAATGATAGGTCAATTCACACAAATCAGCACCTAGCCCCCAGGTGACTAATAAACTATCATTTATCAGTTACAGATGCTCGATATTGGATTATTCTCTTATTTTTTTATCCTTAGCATGAGTCTAAATTTAGTGAAATATTATCTTTTTTGATGTTTTTATAATCTGCTGCTAGCTAGGCTGTACCTGCTTTATTTTATGGTGGTTGGTGTTTGTAGCGTGACTATTTTTTTTTTAGTAACAGTTACCGAACTTGGAAGCAGAAGGAGCCAACAAAGACTTTCCCAAATTGGGTCTCGTACCAAGATTCAGATTCGACCTATTGTAGTTCGGTCGACGATTCAGACAAAGACTTTAGCTGACTCTGACGAATCATGGACGATCCCAATAAAGAACGACCAAGACGTTTTAATTTTTCATCTTCTGATCTGTACACGGATACTGCATTTAGCTCTACTATGACTGCGCTACACGTAGATACTGCCATTACGTCTCCTCACGTTAGATGTCAAAACAATATTGGTCCATTTGCGTCAAATTGGCAAGGTAAAAAAGCTTGACAAATGGGTGCCCCACGAACCCAATGATCGCCAGCGCGAAGTACGCGCCGAGACGTGCCTTGCACTGCTCAACAGACACACAAATGAAGGAATTTTGAACCGCATTGTTACCTTCGATGAAAAATGGATTCTGTTTGATAACCGCAAGCACTCAGCAAGTTGGTTGGATCCTGGTTCAGCACCTAAACAATGCCCTAAACGAAAACTCACCCCTAGAAAAGTGATGGTCACTGTTTGGTGGTGTAGCGCCGGTATGATTCATCACAGCTTCTTACCAAACGGGATGAGCATTACTGCAGATGTGTACTGTGAAGAACTGAACACAATGATGGAGAAGCTGGCACATCTCCAACCAGCATTGGTCAATCGCTCCTCTCCGCTGCTCCTGCACGACAACGCGCGTCCACCTCATACTGCACAGCAGACGGTATCCAAGTTGCAAGAACTGGAGTTGGAAGCTCTCCGTCATCCGCCCTACTCACCAGACCTTGCGCCTACAGACTACTACTTTTTCCAGAATTTGGATAACTTCTTGGCGGGAAAAAAAGTCAATACCCGAGAGGCAGTACAAAATGCCTTTGAAGAATTTGTTGCCTCCCGTCCTGCTGATTTCTTTAAGAAGGGCATCAATAAACTGTCACTGCGTTGGCAACGATGCATTAATTGCATGGGTGATTACTTCGATTAATACAAATAAAAAATACATGAAAAAAATTCGTTTAAATTTTTTCATACAAAACGGAAATTTCCTGGGTAAAGACCTAATACAATTTTAATGTAGGTAAGCATAACTTTTTCACGGATTAAACAATATTATATACATTTTTTTTAGTCCTTTAATTTGTGATTCATTGATAAATTCCAACACGAAAACCTTATAACGTAAGCGACAAAATGAAAAATGAGCAATAATCATGCACTGATTTTTTATCGTAAGCGACACATCTCCTATTATTTAGGCGATTTTTAGAATAATTACATAATGAACAGATAGAGCATAGTCGATAACATAGAATAATTTTTCATCTCAATAATGTAGAAGCTACACATAAATTTTAAATTAAAAAAAACGCCTCCTGTAAAATCATGTCAATGTCGGTTACGATAAATATCCGTATCAGGCTCGATATCTAAAAAAAAATATTGTATTAAAGTAATTTTTTTTTCGGATGTTTCGGTCGGTCATTTGCAACAAAATATTATATACGTGGGAGTACTTGAAGTGGTTGTTCTGTCTTTAAAACTCAATTTTTTTGTTCGTCAAAATTCGTCGGGTGCCTCGCTCTCACGCTGTTTCATTCGATTCGTTTTATATAAGTGTACCTTATATGTAAGTGAGCACGCATCACATTCATTTACGCCCGACTCCATCTTGGAAGGCAGATCACACAATTAATTTTAATTTCGTTAATCGATGAATGTATTAAGTTACCTATTTTCTTGTTTTGCCATTATTTAATTGCTCCCTCCATTTGCTGTTATTCCTTTAGATATAATTATATACAAACTCTTCTTAATTTTTTGCCAGTTGTAGATCATATTGTTTGCGGACCAGGCAAATAGGAAAATTTTAAACACTTTGCCTTGAAAATTACTTGGATAAAGTTAGCGTACATAATCATCAGCCCATGTTATCCGCTGCTGGACATAGGCTTCTCCTATTGAGCGCTAGGGTCGTAATCTCTAACCCCCCCCCCCCCCCCCCCGCCGATTAGTACATATTTCTGGCTACGGCTTGCCCCCCCCCCTGGGCCGTGGGCTGGCGACGCCCTTGGTTGGAATTCTATATTATTTGAATTTTTGTACAAAATATTCTCATTCTATCGACTTTAAACAACCTTTAAACCGCCTTCATTCTGGATTTTCGAATAAATTCAAGAATTCCTTATGATCAATTACACGGTTATTCGATAATAATAATACGAAAGCTCCGGTTTTGATAAAACCGAGTTGCTGTATACAAACAAAGCAATATGATAAGGCATTTTTCAAAAAATTAAATTACGCATGACCGCTCGTCTAGACGCGCCAACCGCTACTGAGAGCACCGCGAAAACCCCTTAAAGGTCTCGTAGATAAATGTTTGTGTGAGTGAACCGTTTCGAGCGTTTGTGGGTAGTTTCCATACTGTCCATATGTATACTGTGCCGATATGGTCAATACAATGTCGTGACGATAAAACACGAACAAATTTTTTTAAAAAGTGGGTTTGGTTAATTTTTTTTCATTTAATAACATATCCAAAATTATGGTTTATTTAGTTTTTGGGTGCATCTGGTGTGATTTAAATAATTTTTATCGAAATAAAACAGAGTTTTATAGAATCCTCTAAATTTATTATACCTCTATAGTATTCATTTTCTTAAAATTTCTTATTATCGCCATTCAAATTGGCATAGACGAAGCAGTTAGTCTTAATAAAATGCATGGTGAAATCAGAAGGGTGGATCATAGAGGGGTGGCGATGGCGGTGGCGGACCTCAGTACCTATCGACACCCCCTGTCAGTACTTATCGAAAAACTATTCTGCGATATTCAGTGGTTCAAACGTATTAAGGCTATGGTAAAATGTTAATCAAAATCAATTGAATATAATCTGTAAAATTTTAGGACAATTAATGTCACCCTTATCTCCGGAATTGCAGCCTAACTATTTGGTCTGCGACCCTGTCTTTTAGGGGCTTGAGGTTGGTTTCAAAATCATTACAGACTCGCTTTTTTCTGTCCAAGTTTCAATCTAGGGTGGCGCAATAGAACGTGCATATTGCATCTTATTTTTTTTCGGGGTAAAATCATTGCAGACGTTGGGAAGCCTACATCGTTGGGTAGGCGAATTCATGGAGTTTTAGTCACTATGAGTAACTTCGACGGGAAGCGTTGCGCATTTTGTGTGCGCGCCTTTTACGAGAACTCTCGTTCTTGCGTACTACTAGGCGACGATATCTTTCTGCATATGGACTAAGACGAATTAGTGAAGCTCCAAGTGCTAATTTAATAAAAATATGGGTACAGCGTTTTGAAAAGACCGGTTCAAAGTTTAAAACTCAAGCAAAAGGTCGTTCCAGAACATCTAGGACCGAAGACAATATTGCGAGAGTTATGCAGTCGGTACGAGGAAATCGGATCGGAACGCTATGTTGCAATTTTGGAAGGGGTTTTGACTCCAGAACTTAAAAATTTAAGAATAGTGTATTCTACGACTTGGTTTTAACAAGATAGAGCTACCAGTGACACTTCAAATGACTCCATGGCGGTTGTGAAACCTGATGTTCCCTGGCAGATCGATTTCGAAAAGAGGTGACATCCCATGGCCCCCACGCAGTCCAGACATTACTTGTTCCTGACTTTTTTTTGTGTGGATACCTCAAGCACAAGTTCTACAGTAATCAGCTCAAGGAGAATATCCGTGAGGAAAATGGCAGCAATTACACCAGCATTATTGGAGAAAGTTTTCAATAATTGCCGTTTGCGGTTAGAGGAGTGCCGTCGTAGAGAGGGACATCATTTAGATGATGTTATTTTTAAAAAATAAACTTCAGTTATTTCTTTACAAGTTTCCAGTTTTATTTTTACTTCACCTTTTGTATTTATTTTTTAAACATTTTTTTAAATTTGCACGTTCTATTGCGCCACCCTGACTGTCAATATATTTTACTACTTCGCTACCTCGGACTTTAATATATAAACTAAGAAAAATATCACAATAATAGTTTCATAAATATTCTATAAAATAATCACAGGTTCAGTTGTGAGGTATAGTTGTGAGTTATTCGAACATTCGAAAGAGAGACCTAATGCCAAGAAATAATTTTCATTATATTTGCATTGCATCCAATGAGATGCAATGCAAATATAACGAATGTGAATTGTTATTTATAGGTTCTATAAATAGAAGTGAAGTATTGTTTTCAATGACAAACCTAGAGTTCATTATTATGTTATCCTTTTGTACCTACTTTTCCTAAAAACATTAAAACCTAAAATATTTAAAAATGTTATCGTAAATATTTTTCATTGCGAGTATGAAACGATGAACACCAGCAACCTTAGTGGGAGCCACTGCGATGTATTTTTAACGAGTGACGACCACAATGTGTAGTAATATGAGTCTACGCAGGTGAAAGCCTAAATGTTAAAAGTAGTAGATGGGACAAATGCTAACCATAATGACTATTTATCCTGCAATTAGTGCAGATCCACAATGCGTCTACGATTCTAAAGCTTAAATGTAAAAAGTTAGTCGGTCTACCGTCCCATCCGATGTAAATAAAAGAATAAATAAAATGTTTTTAATTCAGACACAAATACATAACATGATTAGTAAAGACTTATCCTATGTTATAAAGAGTGCACCTGTGTTTGCGAACAATTGATCTCTAATATTAATATGCGCACAGATTATGTCATCCATCCGTAGATCGTGTCCCAAATTCTAATATAAACTATGGAAACAGCTCAGATTCACAAATAACAAAACTGGAATCGACTAATTTAGAACATGGGCTGATTGCTTTCCGTGTAATATAGCGATCTTCAATAATACACTGAATGTCGTCCATAGCCACAGCAATCATTTGAATACATTTCTGTTCTCGCAGCTGTAGCAGAGATAAGTGTTTCCCTGCAGGAGGTTACATTACAATCTAAGTATAGACAACCCGAGCCGGCGGAGGCAACACAATCTTTAAATAATGATGTCGACACATGAAGTAATTAAATCATGCATGATAATGCTTGCGAAATTTGATGCAGGTTGCAGACTGAAAACAAAGGCAACTAAATTTAGCTTAGATCTCATACCTGACGCAGTTGTTCATACCACGTAGCAGAATTTGCATAGTTTATATGCACATCAGTATGCACAAATGCGTCAGCTATGCAATCAATGTTTAAGTTATACCACAGTTGTAAGTTAGTTCATTCTTGATTTTGCAACCCTTACAGAAAGCGGGACTTGGCACGCATTATATTATAGAAGTATCTACAACTTACAATCGATAAATAAGACTGTGAATGTTTCTATACCAGCTGTTTTAATTTATAGACTTAATGGATGGTCTGGCTTCGAAGCTTACACATCCAAAATAAAACGATTTCACACTCATAACGATCAATCAATTGAAATATTCATAGGCTGCCATTAGAAATAGCTCTTGCCTATTTCTAATGGCAGGCTATGGTGCCTTTATGGTTCTAATTTCTAATGTTACACAAAACCTACTTTGGTACAGGATTTTTTTTTTCTCATTGTAGTATTACTATTAAAGTAAGTACTATTACTACCTCACTGTTTTTTCTGTACATTTGGTTTTTTTCAGAGCCAGTTAGGGAAAGTTTAAAACCGTGAGATTTATTGAAGTCACTTATTTTTGTTATAAATGTAACTTGTCGATTTTGAAAAAAATAGTAGATGAACCTTAACTTTAATCTTCTCAATTGATATAATATTGAAATATTTTTTTATATTTTATTTCAAATAAAAAATAAAAGTAATGGATTGGGATTAAAGTAATAATAAAATTCAGAATAGTATAAATTCAATGTCAATGAGCATATACAAAGTCCTCTAAGTCCCTGTAATTAAAATATTTATTCATGGAATAATAGCATTTAACTAGAAGCCATTTTTTAGTTGAATACTGAATAAATTTCCAGATAGGGTTTTTAGGTCTTCTGGTAGATTATTAAATATTTTTATTGTCATATAGTAGCATTGTTTCTGTGTCATTGTGTCTGTCGTCACATGTGACAATAAGTGTCAATTTGACAAAGTATTTTCGTATGCTCTCTACCTCTCTACTCTATACTGCCATAACGAAGTCAAGTCTCTAGTACCTATAAGTCAAGTTGAAACGCTGAAAAACACTGGACTATATTTTGAGAAAGAGGTAGGTATGTATAGTTATTTTCTGATAAAAATATCTTATTTATACACTCGAGAGCAATGAATCCGGGTCACTCAAAGAATCCAAAAAATCTCGGAAAGTAAGAATGCTAGGTTAATGCAATAAATTGTTCTCCGACGAATCAAAATTTATGCTCTACAAGCACGATGGAAGACACAGAGTGTATAGAAGACCAGGGGAAAGATTCAAGCAAGCATGCATCGAAGAAAAAGTAGCCTACGGTGGTGGGTCTGTACTTGTGTGGGCCGGAATTTCCTCTGAAAGTCGCACAGAGCTGGTGATCATAGAAAACGGCTCTTTAACTAGCGTAAGATATGTGGAAGAAATCCTCAACGAACACGTTGGTCCATTTATGGTCAATTTGGGTGAGGATGCTATATTTATGCATGACAATGCCCGACCTCATACAGGTAGGATTGTGAATGACTACCTTCAAGAGATGAACATTACTTGTATGGAGTGGCCAGCGCGCAGCCCGGATATCAACCCGATCGAGCATGCTTGGGACGAGCTAGGGAGATGCGTAAAACAACGAAACCCTCCCCCAATCACGCTTCCTGAGCTCAAAATTGCTCTCACAGAGGAATGGGAGAATATTCCCCAAAATCGTATAAGGAACTTGGTGTACAGCATGCCAAACCGCGTAAACGCAGTAATGGAAGCACGAGGAGGTAATACGAAGTATTGAAATTCAAGAAAATCGTCATAAAGTTCAAAAATTTCATGTTTCCTATTTTTGTTTTAAGGAGAGATCAGCAGTTTTTTTTCTTTATGTAATTTTGTGTAAATAAAATGTATGGTGACTCATATTTTTTTAACTTTCATTTAAGGAGTATTAAATTGTCTATTAAATACAATTTATTGCATTAACCTAGCATTCTTACTTTCCGAGATTTTTTGGATTCTTTGAGTGACCCGGATTCATTGCTCTCGAGTGTATTAACTACACTTGACTGTACTCTGACTATTTGAAAATCTGACCATTTGAAAGTCTGAACTTATGAAAATAATGATCCATAGTAGGTACCCCAGTACCATGGTTGAAAAGTACTAGGCGAGTAGAAGTTCATAAGAGATAAGGATCCAAGAATAAAGTGATTATTAGGGTTTTGCCATCGGTTGCAAAACCCTTATGAAATCGCTTTGGGTCTGTTTTGTGTTTTGAATCCTTAATATCTCAGAAACTACTGCAGCTATTGACTTGAAATTTGAAATAATAATACATTTTGTGCGCCCGCACATATTTATAGAAAAATAAATGAAAATAAATGAAAAATCAAAATGAAGATTTTCCATACAAATTTCGAAATCGAAATTTTAAATGGAACGTACAAAGTCAAAAGTGGTATCAAATGTGTGAAAGGTACACGTTTGTAGATTTCAAAATAGTTTTTGAAATTTTGGTAGGTTTTATACTTTTTAAAATATTTTGAAAAAGGTCGAAAAATTGACCGGTACCCCCCCCCTTATCTCCGAAGATTGCAGAGCGATCGACGTGATATGTACCAAGTGTTTGTAGATATTGATTATATTTTACGGGAAAAATATAGAGAAGTCTGTAAAAATAATACTTTTTGAAATAAGGTCAAAAAAGGGCGGGAAAATTTTCTAAAGGGGTGACTACCCCATCGAGTTGGGTATCAAATGAAAGGTATTGGTTTGTACATTCCAATACAATTTTTGAAATTTCGATAAGTTTTATACTTTTCGAAATATTTTGAAAAAGGTCAAAAAATTTACCATTCCCCCCCCCCCTTATCTCCGAAGATTGCAGAGTGATTGATGTAAAATGTACTAAGCGTTTGTAGATATAGATCTATATTTTACAGGAAAAATATGGATAAGTCTGTAAATATAATACTTTTTGAAATATGGTCAAAAAACTAATTTTCATACAATGGGGGCTATTTCATTGAGAGTAATATCAAATCAAAGGTATGGATTTCGACAATTCAAAACAGGTTTTGAAAATCGTCTAAGTTTCATACCTACTTAGTGAAATAGGTTGAAAAAAGCCGAAAAAAAATTGTAGGTACCAACCCACTTACCCACCCACTAATCTCTGTAGTAACTGTAATAGGAGTTCCACAGCGCACCAAAACCGTTGTTCTCAAAATTTTTGAGAAGAGATAGGTATGTATCCTAGATAATCCACACAGTATCATTTACCCACAAGCTAAGCAAAGCTTGTGTTATTGGTATTACTACGATAGCTGTTATACTTAATAAAGTATAAGTATTACATTAGATGATTATTTTATTTTTGTGTACTGAAAAGGACTAGAACACCCGAACAAATAATCTGAAGATCCTACAAATATTAGTCCCGAGGCAAGAATCAAACCTCCACCTCCTGCGTTGTAAGCCCACCGCGCCAAGAGGTTGTCATATACGTACCTACCTAAACGACAAAAGTTCAAAACCCTCGGCGCGCGAGTTACACTCGCACTTGTCGTACTTGTATTATTATATATTTTCTTTTAGGTTTGTGTAATTTGTTTATGTTAAACCAGGTAAATTGAGTTTACCGGATTGGGGTTTTATACTCTTTTGAAAGCCGTGCTTAGTTCACCTAGGTGCACCAAGGCTACCGTGGTGCGTAGCACTTAATGCACCCAGGTGAATTAAGTCTACCGGGTGGGTGTACTTTGTTCACCCAGGTGCATAAAGTCTAACGTGCGTAGCACTTAATTCACCCAGGTGATTTACTTCAGGTGAATTAAGTCTACCCGGCCAAAAATTCTTGGAGCGCAGTGGAATACATTGAGTATGGACTTTGAAATTTTGAGAACAACGGTTGTGGAACTACTATTACAGTTACTAGAGAGATTAGTGGGTAGGTAAGTATTATATACCTACATTTTTTTTTCGACTTTTTCTAACGTATTTCACTAAGTATGAAACTAAGACGATTTTCAAAACCGTACCTTTGATGTGATATTGCTCTGAGTGAGATAGCCCCCATTGTATGAAAATTAGTTTATTGACCATATTTCAAAAAGTATTATTTTGACAGACTTCTCTATATTTTTCCTGTAAAATATAGACCTAGGTATATCTTCAAACGCTTAGTACATTTTACATCGATCACTTTGCAATCTTCGGAGATAGGGGATAGGAAAGGTCAATTTTTCGACCTTTTTCGAAATATTTAAAGTATAAACCTATCGAAAGAAGGATGGCAAGATTACATACATCTGCTGACCCAACTTTTTTGGCGCCGTACATTACACAGGCCTATTAAAATAAATAATAAGTACATCAAGGATTCCGAAATCAATATCAAAAACCTTTTACATGATGGGAGAAAAAAGTTATTTTAGTTTATTTTAGACTGCCACAGGGGGTCGACACCGCGAGGATAGAAATCGTACTATGGCGAAATGGCGATGTATCCCTCTTATTGCCAACCATTGCAACTTAATCTTATTTTCTTCAAGTTGGCATTATTTTATTGTCAAATCTGTTAATAGCGTCTGAGAATGGCGGTTAAATTAGAATGTACCTACTTATGGTTTTTGTATTATATTCTAATTCTCTTTGGACAGCCAACCAAACCAGTCGTGAGCAAATCAATCGAGGGAGATTGTTCTCTTTCTAAACTTTGCCATTGATTATTCATAGAACTTGTAGTTTTGCTGGAAATCGAGATAAACCGTTTTTAACCCTTAAAACTCATACCCTTCCACTTTCCGACCTCAGATCGGCCGTAATTTCTTTTTCCTTTCATTTTTATTATATTCTCTTCCTTTTCCAATGGGTCTCATCCTATGTTTAATTTATCAGTTTTAAAAATTATCCTGGTCTATTACACTGTATAAAGGTTGGCTAATGGCATATCATAATGTTTTTGGAAAGCCTTTAGTCTAAGTGCATGCAAACCACAACACAGCTGCACAATATTCCGCTGTTTTTAGTATCTTAAGGTCTAAAATAGCAATTTGAATTGCAAGATAAATGCTTAATAGCATAAACTGGACTGGGCCATTTTAATGCTCCCCAAATCCGTTAAACAGATCTGAGCTGTTTAAGTGCCATAAGAGTAATTAATAGCACTTAAGTGGTTAGTAGCCTGTTGCTGATGAGCAGCAAAACGTGAGTCAATGTAATGCTTGCATTTTTAACACGTATACAGGACTAGCTAGAGTATTATATAATACTGATAAATCCTAATAAGATCAGGCCAAACTATAAATAATAACCGTTAAAAATTAGAATAATGTCGATATCATGTCAAACGTTAATCTTAATACATATAATTATGATAATACCTATATTATTATTCATTCAGGTAATGAAAAAGTTTACATTAAGTTTCAGTTAGAAGTGCCTAAGCCTATGTTATGTTTAACTACACACTATGTTTAAAAAGTTAGATTATGATTATTTGATCTATGATCAGTAAGGTCGCGGCCCGTGTGTAGGCGTCTAGTCTGCCCGCCTCGCATGACCGCCGTCCGTTGCCATTCCGCTGTGAACTGAGCTTATTTGAACGAAGCAATAATACGGAGAGCCGTATTTTAGTCAACAGGCCTAACCTAAATAAAACACGTATTTTATTTATAGCATTGTTGAGTTTGGATCGATTTTCACGAATCGGTAACTACATTTAAGTGGTAAAATGGAAAGTAGACATTACCTTACCTACATATGAAGAAATGTGTGTCTTGTGTGATGTCACACAATAACAGAGTTAGAGTGTTACGTCTGCCTCAGTCGGCTTTGTATTTTAGAAGTTTTTAGGGTTTTGACATCGGTTTCAAAACCCTCATGGGATCGCTTAGTGTCTGTTTTGTGTTTTGAATCCTTAATATTTCAGAAACTACAGCAGCTATTGACTTGAAATTTGAAATAATAATAAATTTTGTGCGCCCGTACAGGTTTATAGAAAAATAAATGAAAAATCAAAATGAAGATTTTCAGTACAAATATTGAAATCTAAATTTTAAATGGGACCTACAGAGTCGAAAGTAGTATCAAATAAAAGGTACATCTCAAAACAGTTTTTGAAATTCTGATAAATTTTATACTTTTAGAAATATTTAGAAAAAGGTCGAAAAAAATTACCATTCGTCCATTTTTAGGTAATAAGATTATTGAATTATAGAATTCCACCGTGCTCCAAAAATTTTTGAGAAGAGGATAATCCACACATCATCATTTAGCACAAGCTAAGCAAAGCTTGTGTAATTAGTACTACTACGATAGCTGTTATACTTAATAAAGTATAAGTATCACATTAGATGATTTATTTTTGTGTACCTACGTAGTAAAGGACTAGAACACCCGAAGAAATAATCTGCAGATTGAACAAATATTAGTCCCGAGGCGGGAATCATTCCGCAACCTCCTGCGTCGTAAGCGGACCTTGGCCCACCGCGCCAAGAGGTTGTCAATATACGTACCTGAGTTCAAAACCCTCGGCGCACGAGTTACACTCGCACTTGTAGTACTTGTTTTAACTTATGCAATCTGAACACGTTATTATAAATATTTATGGATATATAGCGCTTAATTTACATATATTTTTTTTTTTATAAACAGCATGATAAGAAAATGAACGATATGGTATACGATGTTACATTTATTTAATAATTATACTCCTTCCACTTAAATGCAAAAAGTATTTTATTTACTCTGTTAGCACGAAAATTATAATTTGATTTTAAAAAAAAAGCAAAAAAAATATCACTAAATCCTAGTGTTTACATTGTTTAGTATTTAAAAAAACTATTTCTCGGGAGTAAACCAATGAAATGAACCGAGAGATCTTTATCCATACAAATATTGAAAGAATTTTCCGAATTGGTTCATTTGATGCAGTAATAGGCGAACATACAAATAAACACATACGGTCGAACATAGAACCTTCTCTTTTTATTTTTGTCACTTAAAAAGTCAACATGTATCTTAATAATAAAGAATCAAGCGATTTTCTGGCGACAACGCCCAGCCTAAACCGCTGAAGCTAGAAACCTGAAATTTGGAAGGTAGGTTCCTTTTACAACACAACCACCCGCTAAGAAGGGATTTTTGGAAATTCCACCCCTAAAGGGGTGAAAAGGGGGGTGGAAGTTTTTTTGATGCTTTTTCTAACTCTGTAACCCGTGGCCCGATTTTCTTGAAACTTACGGGGAATATTAAACATATAAAAATATTGAACACGTGTTTCAGGATTTTTCAAAATATTCCTGAAAATAGGGTGATATCCCAACAAACAATTTGGCGTCAATTAGAGCTTATTTTAGACCTTAACGTGATATAAAGGTGCTATAGCAGCAGCAATAACAACTTTTGGCAACATAAGAGTGTAGTCTAACAAAATATTCCACTGTGAGCTATACAGCATAGTTTTAAGGGTAATAACAAGATGAGTTTAAAGGTTAAAGACATACAGCAGCAATTTGTAACGCTATAATACAGGCTAAGCATCTTGTTTTATAGCTGTAAGTGAATCTTACAACCATAGAATCTAAATAAGAAGTAAGCACTGACTACAACCCCCCAAAGTGCTATGCAAGCGCTAACGAACTCTTGCCAAGAACTAAAAGTTGTACAAAAGCAATAATTACTTATACAATGGTTATTATAGCACCAAATACCTAAAGAGGTACAATACTCTCTTATATTACTTAAAGTTGTAACAGTGGGAACATTTTTCGCTATCATAGAACTTCTAGTGCCTAATGTCACTTCTGTATAGGTTTAGGTAGAGTAATAGATCTCAATACCTCTTCTGTAACCCTTATTTGTTCACTTGTTGATATCAGAGCAATGGCGAAGTGATAGTAGGTACTAGAAGTAGTCAAGCGGGAGTTTTCTGCGAAAATGACAATCTGGGTCCCGTACATAATTTTCTAAATAATAAATCAAATTAAACACAATATTTCAATCACATTTCTTTTATTCTTTTATACAAAGTAAATTAACTTAGTTTTTCTTTAAATGAATCATATTCAAATATATTTATTTATCACACTGAATCCTTATATTTGTCATTTAAAAACTATAAAGCAAAAAAATTATCTGATAAAGATTCATGAAATTCAGCTTATCATCAAGATTAATAGTAATAAATCAATAAAAATATAGTCAAGATCAAGAGGTTATTAATTTGTATCATATCATTCACAATCAGACCTACAGCTTGTACTAGTAGGTCTCTTTTGCAGAGGCCGCCTTCCGACTTATCAAGTCCTTTATCAACATCATCTTTCTCTTTGTTTTTTTTTTTGTCAAGTTTTACACGTTTTCATATCGTTATAACAAAAAATCTAATTCGCGTTCAGCTTCTGCATAAGTTGAAATATTTCTTATTTTTACTTGACACTTTATTCGTCGCCCATCAAGTTGTAGTAAGGTGTTTGTAGATTTTACAAGTTTTAACGCATTGCATTTAGGCCATTTTAGTACTATTATTATGTTTCCATGGATCCGATGGAGCATGCAGTACACAGCACATATTTTCCTTTTTCTATAGTTTGTACAATTGTTGTGTACGGCATTCTGAAATTAAAATACAAGTTATTTCATGACGTCACTGAAAAGAGGAGATGAAGGAGGATGAAGGAGATGAATGAGAGGAGAGAGAAAAGATACAGTGAATAAAATATATACATAAAATTGAATCTCCTATGCCGGCATCCTATCATAAGTACTTATAAGCCTAACACAGAAATCTATATCTGATTTCTAAATAATTGATAAATTTTAAACATAAACATGATATAAAGGACCTTTTTCTTATTTTTGAGTGGTTTTAAAGTAGCAGTATGCGTTACTTTCGCGTTACTGTAAAATAGAAGTGTAATGAATGTCACTCAAAAAGCTACGGACAGACAGTACTACGGATCCCTAAATTTGTTTGCCCACCATTTAAAGGTTGCGAATTGATCTGACTAAGGTTATAAAAACAGAAGCAACTATGATTTATATAAAGTATTTTACTTATGCTTCATTATGTGTATTAATTACGACTAGCACGATACTTTAAACTGGAATAAACAATGTTTTATTCGATTCTTCGAAAACTTTTATGTTACTCCATATCTAATACATTGTTTATTTTCAGTAAAGAGACATTAGTCATCGGGCGCTTGAATAATTTGTTAATAATACATATACTTAATCACAATGTACTTACGTTCGCAGTGAAAAATCAACCTCTCCTGTAGTCAATAAGTTGGAACTAAACGATTTCATTTCAGTTTCACAAACGAGGCGCCCTTTTGGATTAATAAATATCTAAACATTTTACGCACACAAAACTAGAAGTAATTATTCTGTTGATAAAAAAAAGAATATCGTGATGTTAAAATTTAAGAACCTTATAGCTCTTATAGATACTTTTTGGAGCTCAGAGCGTTAATAATCACCCATTTGCCACCCTCATTCCACCTAAAGACATAGTGAGTGACGTTGTAGTTCTGTTGTTCCCCTTAAAGAGTTAGTAGTCACCTATTTGCAGCCCTCAAAGCACCCAAAGAGTTAATAAACGCTATATTAATCTATTGTACCACTAAAGGACTTAACTTCCGCTTATTTATCGCGTTTTTATCTCTTGTAGTTTCAGTTTTCGCTATTATAGCTCTCTAATAGCTCTATTATACCTCTAAACCAAATCTGTAACTCTGTTGTACAGCCATTAAATAACCCAAGGCGATATAAAAGTGTGCCCAATTCGGGGGTATAGAGGAGTTATAGTGCGCTCTAACTCCAAATAGTAACACTTATTAATAACTGTAAGATCTGGTTAGCGCTCTTATACATCTAATATAGCTCTTGTCTTAGCGCCTAAGTGTTAGTTGGGATATGGGTTATTCAAGTTTGAGATTCGTAGTTTGGCTCCGTTTTTAAATGTCTATAACTTTTTAATATAGCACACTAATGGCTTGAAACTTTCAGTATGTACTGAAAAAACTATAAATTAAAATAAGTGTTTCAGGATTTTTCAAAAATCTCACTGCATAAGTATTAAAAGGAAGTCGAACTATTGAGGTTATTGTGGTGAAATTTATCAACCATTGACGCTATTGGCTTAAAATTTACAGAGAAAACTACACAAACAAAAATATTGAATAAGTATTTTAGGATTTTTCAAAATAATCCTGAAAATGGGATAAAAACGGTTATTCAAGTTTGAGATGGGCTAAAGTAGAATGTTTGAAGTCCATCGTGTCATTAACATTCACTATGAAAAAAATACAGTAAATGGTTATTTTTTAAAGAAAACCCTTATAGCGGGATTACGGTATACATAATATTTAAAGCGGGTTTCAGGAATTTCCGACTCTTAAAATAGGGTATTAGCTGATTTCGTCATGATTTTTTATCCTAAAGTCCACGCAAATGAAATTGCGAGGGGGTCAGCTAGTTTTATAATAATTCATTCATGGTACTTGTCTAAGTTATTATAATGTTGTAATCCTAAAGAAATAAAGTAAGTGATATCTAAATCAGAAAATCACATCAGTCCCGAAATTTTAGGAGTCGACGGTAATATACTAATAATTTCAATTTAGAAAACCTTGTTTCCAATACACCAATGATATAACCAAAGATAGGTAAATCAACCGCAATTCGACAACCGCCACTTGCTGCATGTTGCCACGAGTAACCTGCCGGCGGCGCCGGCGGCGGCGGCGGTTGGGTTGCTCACCGCAATCTGGCCAATCTTTTTATAAAACCTTATCCAATATTTTTATAATGGTCAATTTGTTGACTTTTTTTAATGTATATCAAAATATATGGCCCAAAACGCTCGTACTACGTACTAGCCTACTATTTCCTACTTGACTATTACTATTTTGAACATTCGTTTTTTTACTGGCTTCGTTTTTTTCTGGAAAATATAGTGCATTCCAAAAAAAACTTTCCCTACCGATGAAAAGATTTAATTCTCGCCCATGAAATACAAAAATAACTTGACTTAACTTTGAAAAAAGAAAAAATTACCCCTTCTAAAAATATCCCTTCATTTTACAATTTTATTAAGTTAGCGGCATAAAAACGAATCCATGGGGATCAAAATTAATGATGATCATTCTCTATACAAAAGCAAAAGAATTTTGAAAATAGGTCCATAATTTACTTAACATCGACTAACATAATGAACCTACATACAGCCTAACATGTAACGTCGTTTTCTCGAAGTTGGTTAAAAATTTACGCGACAGGTTACCACATAAAATCAGACAAGCTATGAATAAGACTTACGAATTCAAGCTGCTTCAAGTACAGCACCGGGTTCTCGTTGGTGTCGAAGAGAGACTTGCCGTTGTTGTAATACGCGAAGATGATCATCCCGAAGGAGAACATATCAGATAGCACGTTGATTTGAGCTGTTTCTTGCGTCTCGGGAGCTAGAATAAAGTCATCATCAGCCTTGACAACAAAGTAAAATAACGTTGAGTTTTCCAGTCAAAACATATTCTGAGACAAGGTAATAAGACGTTCTGCTACTATCGAAACTCAATATAACAGCAGTCCCTATGAAAACATAAGCTGAGTTACTATCAATTAACTGTGTTTCGATACCTCCAAAAACAAATTTCAACATAAAGTCTAAGTATAAAGCCCAAAAATGACTGACATTGATGAAATTATGAATGGCCTCATTGTGTTTCTGCGTACCATTGTTGAGAAGATATTTAATACTCATTATATTTTGTAAAGGCTTGTGCTTCTTACCTGCATAATCGAGGTTTGGCTGCGAGGTCCACGTGAACTTCGGGTTAAACGCTTCGTAACCCATAAGAGCGCTGGGATCTACGGTGGTTATGGGCTCTGAAAACAAATACATCTGTCAAAATGAAAAAAATCAAATTTTCGACATCCAACTCAAAACGAATTATGTGGTAATGACCCATTACATTTTTATTTATTGCTTTGTTACAAAAACCGTATTTTTTATTATTATTATTTTTATATTATTCTAATAGCTTATATAATGCGGTATATGTCTCTTTTTCTTGTAATTACTTTATCATGCTTTACGTCGTCGTTCCAGATCCCCTCACATTGAATCAGCTAAAGGAGCTATAATCATGCCACGTTCTACTGTGTATTATTGGTCTTTTATTTTGTCGTGGTGATAGACACCACAAAATGAATAAGCAATAATGTTGTTTCACATTTTCAAATTAAGTGAGCAAAATAAAACACAAAATTCTCACCAAAGAATTAACAGTACGGTTGCAAACTAAGTTATCCTAGCAAACTTCATTCATCAACAGGTTGTTTGCTAGGACGTGTTAACCAGGGGACGCGATATGCTCGAAAAACGAATTCAATCACGGTCGACCACTTATTGCGGGGTTCGTGGGAGTGATTTTTCAGTTCGGCACAAGTGTTTTTCGATTGAACAAAAGAATTATATTTAAGGACGTGGTAGATGTAATTATATCGATAAAAATAAAGGAATGACGGAAACTGTACGAGTTTGATTTCCTACTTTTCAATTTGAAATTGTAGCACATACGATTAGTCTATAGGTACTTTGTAAAAAAGATGATTTAAATGAGGGGGGATTAAGGTTAAGTATTATTCAAAGTTAGATATTATTCATTATTTTATGAAGAAATAACTGATGTATTGGAATAAAATGGGTACACTTTCGACTGGTATTGATATGGGTCAGTAGAGCTAACTGTACTCTATTTGCAAAAGCCTGCAATTAGCTTAAATGTTTCAATTATAAATACTAGTTTTAATTTGTTTATTTCATTGTAATTTTTTTTAATAATAAACGTTATATCATAAATAATTAATATTCCGAATGTAATATTAGTAAAAAGATTTATAAGCAATATTTTAGGATAAAAATTGGTTTTAGAGGAATACCCTCTGTATTCCTCTAAAACCAATTTTTATCCATTACCTTCCTTTTAAATATTACTCGATAAATGAGTAATATTTATGAAGCAATTTTAAGCAATACAGCATTAATTAGCTTCGCCCTGTAGCACTTTATGATTAGTAGTGATCGCACCGGGAGAAATGACATAGAATACTTTTTATCCCGTATCATGTTCCCACGATATAACCGAATCCGGATGTGAGTTTTTTTTTCATAGATATAATGATTCAAGAGGAAGAATTATATTTAAAACGCTTGTTACACATATAATTCTTCCTCTTGAATCATTAGTAACTAACAGCATTGCACCCGTGCGAAGCCGCGGCGGCTCGCTAGTTTATAATAAATTCTTGTAAACTGTTCATCAATAATTGGTCCTCTTCCAATTTTCATGAACACGTATTACATGTTCAAATACTGTTTTGCAACTGATTAGAAGTAATATTATTAAAGCGTTCATTTATCATGGGCAGCAATTCCTTGGCTGATATGTTAACATTCGCTGCAATAATGTCTCGTTTAACTAAGCATTAATTCAATTGCATTCACCGCACTGATACTGCGGTACCTTCACAACAATGTGACCACGCGCTTCAATTAATGGATTCATTTTGCACACGGGATCACATTTATTCAATTTAATAAAAAAGAACAAAGGGCTTTACGCAAAGCTTTACGAGCACTTTCTGGGAATAACTCTTTATCTCTGTTATTTGGAGGTTTGTTTATAGGTGCACTGTGATAAGATGCATTTCCCATCACAATCACAGACGTTTCGGTAAGATTGGGTTTAAGTTTTTATGTTTCTTCCCTGGAGTGCACCATGGACCTCTATCTATTTACAACCCCTTTTATAATTCTAGACATAGTGTACCTACTAATACCCGAAACATAAAATGTACAATTAGAAAAAGTTAAATAGCAAAGTTGTAGTACAACTTTTATACTCACACTTTTTTTAGATAACTCAAAATTTATGTTAAACTACGAGTACCTAAGTATAGTTTTTATGTTCGGCAACGTTTTGAGGTTAGTGACTAAATTTTAGATTACTAAAGTTGTAGATCTTTTTATCAACTACCACTTTGCCATTTATCTTAATTCCATAGGACTTGTAGTTTTACCGGAATACTAGTAACTTATCCCCTTCCACTTCCCGACCTCAGATTGCCCGTAAATTATTTATCCTTCATTTTTGTTATATTCTCTTCCTTTTCCAATTGGTTTCATCCTACTTTATTTTTTATCTTTTTACCATTTTTAAAGGCTCAGTCGATCTAAGAACTAGTTTAACATCTAAAAAAATGCAAAGTATAAATTTGTGTTGGTCGTACTACAAAAATATGGCAGCTTGTAATTTTTATCTTATTAATTACTAGCAGTCCGCCCGGCTTCGCACGGGTATTAAACAAAAATTTCAGAAATTATACACGATGGGTTTCACAATTTCATACGGATCCCTTACTTTTTTTTTAACAGCATTGGGGTTTTTGACATTGACTCGACAATCCATAACTGACACTGGCCGTAGAGAAAAAGCCAGCACCGTGCGCTATGTATTCAACCTCTTTTTATATTATGACGCGCCATAATAGAAAAAGAGGTTGAATATACCGCATGGTTCAATTATTTAATTTTTCATGCGGATCCCTAACTTTTTTAAAAATATTATTTAGCCTATGTTCATCACGGAAAATTTAAGATTCTAATGGTGAAAGAATTTTTCAAATTGATCCAGTAGTTTCGGAGCCTATTCAATTCAAACAAACAAACATACAAACAATCAAATCTTTCCTCTTTATAATATTACTAGCGGTCCGCCCCGGCTTCGCACGGGTATTAAACAAAAAATTCTGAAATTATACACACTAACACGATGGGTTTCACAGTTTTCATACGGATCCCTTACTTTTTTTAACAGCATTGGGGTTTTTGACATTGACTCGACACTTCATAACTGACACTGGCCGTCTAAGCTGGCCGTAGAGAAAAAGCAAGCACCGTGCGCTATTGTATATTCAACCTCTTTTTCTATTATGACGCGCCATAGTAGAAAAAGAGGTTGAATATAGAGCGCACGGTTCAATTATTGAATTTTTCATGCGGATCCCTAACTTTTTTGAAAATATTATATAGCCTACATATTATGTTCATCACGGAAAATTTAGGATTCTAATGGTGAAAGAATTTTTCGAATTGGTCCAGTAGTTTCGGAGCCTATTCAATTCAAACAAACAAACAAACAATCAAATCTTTCCTCTTTATAATATTAGTATAGATTAGTATAGATTACCGTTTACGGTAATCACACTATGAATGAATAAGTTTTTCATCACACGATTCTGTGTATTTTGTCTATGAAACAATGTACGATCCAAATACCAGTCATAATTATATACCAGTCATACACGGCAACACGTTCCATAGCTTTGTTTAGGTTGATGATTGGGCTTTTTGACGCTTTTTCGCGCAGACGAAACTGGATCACATTTTATATTATAATTCGTCTTACAGAGCCGGGTAACATTATCGAGTCGAAGTTGACACTAGACAGTTGCATAACGTGACAGATGAGAGCTGGACTGGGTTGCCATTTAATAATCTTAATTATTAGTTCACCGTAACGCCACGAGCGCGGCTCTCTTATTGCACAGACTCTGCTGACAATAATTTCGTTCAAGTAGGTTAAAAGGTGACATACTGGCTTATTCAGTGATAGATTCACCGAGTAACGCGTCCAGTGTGGAAAAAGTCTTTGATTGCTCTCATCTGTTGCATGTCATGGTAACCTTGAATACAGTTCATTCTTAGTCGTGAGCGAAAAGTTCTCAATCAGAGATCGAACTAACATTTTCAAGACCCCGAGTATAGGTATTATTTACTTAGCTAAATATATTAGGTTGTAGGTACCTACCTAAAATAAATAAATAATGCTGGACAATCCACACAGCATCACCTAGCCTTAAGCTAAGCAGAGCTCGTATTATGGGTATGATTATGGGGATGACTGTTAAACATAATACAATATATGCGCAACCTTCTGCGTCGCAGACGCACTCTTGGGCTTCGCCCACTGCGCCACCAAGTACGTCAAAAATGCGGTTAATGATAAAATCCTTTAATCATTTTTTTAAGATGCGCTAGGCCTCCCCTGCGCCTCCGCCGAGGCTGAGTATTGAATGCACAAACAAGAAACAAAGAGATTGTACCTATCTACATAAGTACTCTAAGTGGACACTTGGAACAATAAATAATCAATATTTATACCTATTAATAACAATAATTTTCACTGGGTTGTACTAAACTAGAGAAAAACAGTTTCCGTTTCAAGAAGACCACGCTCAGAGCATTCTTGCATTTTGAGCATCTTAATACTGAAAACTCTGCACTAACTAATGAAATACCTTTTGGTATTGTTGTCGCTGACTGTACATTAGTTAAATCTCATGGACCTATTGGGAACTCATGTATGGATATTTAAAATTTTAGAAATATTTGTCGTAGACCTCTTGTGAAATACGAAACAATATAATCATGGACCTCTGGGAATAAGCCTTTCAATTCAACCATACATCCAATTTTCTTTAATATTTACCCATGTAGGACGTTACCGAAATAACAAATGAAATACTTACAATAGACATGTATGTACGTTAATACTTTTATATTACACCGTACGAAATATAAGTTTTTGATACAATTTGATAGACGTGAAGGTTATTTCAGCGCGGATAATATGAAAGTGCAATACTAAACATGATAATTATTAACCTAGATTGAAAAGTTCCTCGCTTATGAAAGCGGTTGAACAAAATTCATTTGAAATTTCTGCAATACTCTACTACGTAGCGCGTTCATTATAAAGTAAGAATGAAGTACAAACTCTTTTGTGCACGAAAGTAAATACCTACTTGCTACTAAAGCTGGGATAGTGATAAAATTAGATAAAGAAATAATTTGTATCCTTGAAATCTTTCTTGAAATGGAAGGAATCTTTTTGGTGATGCTGCACCTGATAGCCAATGAAAGACTGTCGAAAATTGCGTGCGAGTAAAGGTATCATGATAGAATACCTCCGCTACGAAGCTAATGTTACGAGTTCTTTCTAGGTACCTACAATAAATAAAAAAAATCGTAAAAAAAAATATCCCTTAGTCTATTCTCTCTCACTCTAAAGCTTGCTATATTGTAGCAATGTGATTACGTCTCTACATCTACTTACGTTTATGTTTTTGTAAGGGGAAATGTAAAAGTGGGTACTTACGTAAGCTATGATAAGCGCCCGCCACTTCTAAAACGTCTTTTTGTAAAAGTTGATTGTGCATTCTCGGATAAAAATGATCACTAGTTATCTTTCCAGTCTATTGATCATTATGCAAAAGTGTATTGAATACAGCAGATAAATATTGTAATGAAAAGCTCTATTTTACCAATCACTTGAAAACGAGAAACATAATTAATTACGTCGATTTATTTAGCGCCGATTAATTCGGTCCGTCATTCGCATGCAGTTAATAATTACAGATGGTGCGTAGCCCACAGAGGCCTAATTACTATTGAAGAAAGGACATAGAAACAACCGAACTTATGATACGTGAATTTTATTGCTGTTAACTAGGTGGAAAGTATACAGTACATTACGGCCTTCAGTTCATATTTACTACCTCTTGTTGCCATGATTTGGCTTAAAGCATTATGTAACTAACATGACAAGCAAATAAAAAAAAACATAAAACATTTATTTATACCTTGAAGACTTATTAGGTAGGTTGGTACATTGCACTTACGAATGTTTACCTTATACTAGAAAGTATAAGGTAAACATTCGTAAGTAGGATACAGTAAAGAAAAGAAAATAAATGAATAACATATTATACACAGTTCAGTCACAGTTCCAACTACTTATTTCATAATAAGAGTTGTTCAATTAAATAATGTAAACTAACGTTTAACAAAATTAATGTCAATGATTTAGTATGTTGATGTCAAAAGTAAATAAAGACGGTACTATATGTGTTGAAAGCGATTCAATTGCATTTAAGGTGTAACTTACTGAGGAATTCCAATCCGAAGAGTTTCCAAATACGCTTTTTGGTGATGATCACGTTTTGGGGGCACACGTTGGTGTGAACCACGTTCATATCGTAGTGCAGACAGTTGAGAGCATCAATGATCTGCAAACAAGCCTTGAGTTCAAGTTTAGTTCATTTATTCATTGGTATTACAGGGATGATCACACGTAAAATTAAGCGCACTGTGATCTGCCATGGAGGCGTAAAATTTTTACGAGATTAAGCAGTAATGCTAGAAATGTAATTACTGTTCATTAAAGAATTTTTCTTTTTAATGAATTGAAAATAATGCGTTTATTAATTTGAAAGCAGGTATCAAAAAATTATCTTTTCTACATTAACAATAACTATGCTGCTGCGTCAAAATATTCACTGAAGCTGTAAAATGTCTTACTTATTAAAAAGCTAAAAAGTATAGATTTAAATACTATAATGTCATTGCATATGTCAGTGGGTAAATTATTACAAATTTTGGGTGCCATTACAAAAATACTATTTCTAAAAAGAATTGTTTTCACGTTATTCCTAACACGCAAAGAGTCTTGTCGCCGTTTGTTGGTGTTATAGGTAAATAGCCCGGGGTTTCGTCGAATAAATAGTAAAAGTTCATATGTATATAGGGTGTCTCGTAACTCAACGTCAAGCCAAAAACCCACGACAGGTGGGTTCATGACGACCCAGAAAAACCACAAAATCATGGGTCTATCTTCAATGGTATCAGAGTTATAGGCTTTTTACAGAAAATTATAAAATCTCTATCTGGCGTCAAATTTTCTATGCGCGTGACTACAGATGTCAATATTTTGTAATTTTTATTTTTGTGTTACAAACTCAAATAACACATTCTTATAATGAATTGCAAAATTTAAACATTAACATTAAGTACAGATTTGAAAAAAAATATTGTTTAGTTCGGCTGTTGCATCAATGATTTTCAATCGGGTAAATTTGTCTCGTCATACTGAAAAAAAATTCACCACGATAGTCTGGCATGTTCTGTGGAAAGTTGGCGCAGTTATCTTAGATTTTAAAATAGTATCATATGTCACACTTTTCATCCATGATCTTTCTACATGATTCTTTTGATGATGAATTTTTATATTCATGATTTTTTTTCCATGATTTTTTTACAGATTTTGGAAATGATAAAAAGAAGAGGAAGTGGGCACACGCCACACACATTGCTGTGACATTACAAAGATGGAGGCTAGGTACCAAGATTTTGTTAATTTTTAGTTTTTTTTTTTGCAATATTTTTTTGTTTAAAACGTCACTTAAAGCTTTTTATTTGGCCATGATTGCTTTTAAATAATATTTTTTTAAGTTGGTGGTTTATAAAAGTAGGGACTCTATAGTAACTAATATGCATCACAAATATAGAACGAATTGGTCGAAGTAAATACCGTCTTGCCGAATTACGGATCAAAATAAAATATAACGTTGGAACGAGGGAAAACATCGGTCGGTTGGAAGGCTTTATTTAATAAAATGTAACTCCCGTTTTTCCTTTTCATACGAAGAATTTGATGAGAAGAGGTCCTTCCTTTTTGGAAGCAATTTGGGGGATTACTTACTACACGAGCTTTGGAGTGGGCGTAGGTATTAATCAGTTTTCCAGATAGAGTGCCTACCTTTTATCTGAAGTAAAAGTTTATTGGTATCGAATTTTATATTTATTCGATAAATTCGAAGTATTCAATAACGATGGTGTCATTTCTGATGTTACATTATTTGAGATTTGAGCATTTCAATTGTCTAACTCGTCAGTTCAAATTTACTAGACTCGTAGTAAAGTCGAACCTACACTTCTTTCTAATAGGTCAAAGTGTAAGGTAAAAGTATTATAAGACTTATACCGTACACTCACACAGTAAAAATATTATAATACTTTTTATGTAATATGAAAAATGGTGTAAAGTTAAAAACAAGTACCTGCAGTAAGCCGTAGCGTAGCTCTACTTCCATAAAGAAGCACTCGGTGGCGAAGGGTGGCAGTTTTGGCCTCTTGTACTTCTTCCTTTTTCCGCCTTCCTTAAACTGACTTGGCATCACTGGCTCTCTGTCGAACATCGATTCCTGCCAAACGTGAATATAATTAGAAGATTTATTTACATACATGTACAATTGAAATGTGTCTAGACTGCCCTACCGAAGTGTAACCTAACAAAACACTTTTAGTGTCAATGACGCACAAGGATATGTAAGGCCCAAGCGGAGCGCATCGGGTTGATGGCTTATCGGTAGATAAGGGTGGACATGGACAGTGTAGATCGAAAATTATTTTAACAAAATTAAGTTTTTGGATGAAAAGCACAGAAACAACGAGCTTTTATTAACATAACATATATATAACATATATATTTGTTAACGTCTCGTTTTCATTCGTAACTATCAAGTTAATAAGGGATTCTAATTTCTATTTCTACTTCACATACTGCATGCTGTTCTCTATTGTTAGAAAGTAAATATACTTATAAAGCTGTCAATTCTACTTATCTGGTTAAGTTCTCAAGATATATGGATAGCTTTAATAACATCGATATACAAATTTGTTAAAAACTGTAGTTACTAATGTATGAACAAAAAAAGTCTATATCTGAATAAATTTAAAGAAATTGTCAATCATATTCTTTGATAAAAGGTACTACAAAATACATATTGCAACGATAAAAAAGTTTAGGACGAGTTTTGTTCCAACTCAAAAACAAACAACCTTAAAAGGGTTTCTTGTTCACTTCTGTATTTTACTTAATTTACTTCACTTTATTTCCCAACTGTCATCCTAGTTTTACTTATGTACAGACAGAAGCATTAATTGGTAACCCCCTCACAGAATATGTCATAGTTATTATTCAGTAGCATGTAGGTTCAAACCCGTGAAGATTTATAAATTCATTTTAATTTATATTTTTTTTTATTTTTGTTTTTTTTTATAAAGTTTGTTTAATTGTTTAAATAAAAAACAAATGTTTTTTTCAACTACTACATTTCTTTTACTAGAAGTAACGATACTTAAATTTCGAGCCTGTATCACATGTAACTATGGTGTAGTGGTTAGTGTAACCGAGATTCTGTCACCGCACATCGTAATGATCGTCATCGAATCCTTGCAGTGGATGTTTTTGTTTTTTAACTACTACTTAATTTTAGTAATGTAATGACATTTATTCATGTGTAATAGTGAAGTTTTTGTCTATTAGAATGAATTTAAAGTAATAAAATTGATAAAATAAAACAATAATAATAATTTCAGGTAAACAATTACGTTTATTTTTTTCAAAAATTTGCCTACACAAACAACAACACAAAAAAATTAATTGATGTTTTATTTTATTATTTAGCCTACTTACAAATAGCTTACTATCCTGAAAAATAATATTCCATTTTCGATTTAGTGCTCGAGAATACACATGTTTTCATTAGATTTTCGTTTACTTTGCTAATCTAATGAATTAAACAATTTGGATCTCGTGTAAATCATGGAATACTAAATAATCAGGTAGTTTTGAAAATAAATGAGGTCAAATGGAGTTTTTCTGACAATGTTAAAAGGTAAAATTACATTAGGGTTTAGTAGGTAGTGATATTTATCGTCCTTTATATTTAGTGATACTCATCGCTTAATAGCTTAAGGGCTACGGATCGGATCTCAATTTAAAACCATTTGACCCCACATATTTTGTATCGGATTTAGGTCCGAACTTTTAGATGTCCAAGAAATAACAGTAATGCCTTGTAGAGATGAACAACCCTTGAGAAACCATCCGCGTACGATGCACTGCACAATTATCATGGACAAAATAAATTTGGGCTTCTCGATACGCGATCCGCGTAGTAACCTTCAACACTTTCAAGCTCGTCATTCATGCGCCCAGTTATTTTTACTATTTCTCCAGGACCCATAGAGGATATCCATATCCATCTCCAAAACCTAAAAAGAAAAAAAAGTCAACTGTTATAATGTTAATTTAGTTAGTGTAAATACTAACTTGTTAAAAATATCATTATTATGATGAAATAATCATAGATAAAGGTGTTCGAATTTGTTGAGAATTATCAGTATTATCACTTACCTAAAGTTATTCATGCCCTACGATGGAGTTCAGCAGACAGTCCTATTTTTGCTGCTCGATAATTGTGTAAGTATATCAGCTGCATGCAAATGCCTTCTGTTGATGTTGATATCAAATATTGTTGAGCAGTAGAACGAGTGGATGCAAAAGGCGAACTAGTCTGAATGTCAACAATATTATTGTGGCGACTTCACTGATTTGTAATACACTCCTGTTGTTTATCTGCCATTGCTTCTTACATTCACATAACACTTAAGCGCACGGTTTTTATCTGTAAGACAACAAATCAATACTTAAATGAAGTTAAAGATAACAAGGTTTTACTAAAAAAATATGTATTTGTTTCGTAATGATTATGATACATGAATAATAAGTTGATAACTTACCGTAATTCAAAGCTAACGAGCAATCTCCTGATTACTCATTTGCTCCGCGATCTTAGTTCTCACAAAATTCTTAATTTGCATAATTTCCTTCAATATTCTTCAATTCATTTATGATTCAAACCAGTAAGTCAAGACTAGAATTGAGTATGGCTAGTGACCTTTTCATTATTCACCAAGATTATATTTAAATCTACCCTCAAATACTTCTTTTTTTTCTTATCCAGTGTAAAGAGATCTCATAAATAAAAATCCGCTGTCGAACACTAATAACATAAAATTTCGACGCTTTGATAACTGGTTCGTTGGTTTAGTTGGTTGGTGCGTGCATTACTTGTCATGTGAGCGATTGGATGTCTGGTTCGATTCCCACTGGGTGTTACGTTTTTGTTTCTTAGTATTTGAGTAAAAGATTTGTAAATCGTACAGTGATTTGCAATGTAAACTTTAGCTATTAGGGGGGTTACCAATTAATGCTTCTGTCTGTACTTTAGTTTTCTGACGTGAGAGTCAGGTCTAAAGGAAATAAACATTTAATATTTGATACTTCTTCGGTTGTTTGTATTTTTATGTATGCTCGTCGATTTCTCCGTCCATTATGGACCGATTTAGAAAATTCCTTCTTTATTGTAGTGAAGGATCATGAGGACCTTAAAATTGACATTGGCGAAGGATAAGTATCTGTCCTTAAAAACTAAAAAAGACAAGTGTATAATACTAAGGAAAGGTCAAATAAATGTTTCCGGTCCATAAACTAAGCAATTTGAAGACGGTTTTTGAATCTTTTTTACAAAACAATCAAATGATTCTGTGGATATATTGGCAAGCAATTTTGACGTAAAAGCATTAACAGATTACCAACAATGGAGCACGTTAAGTACACACGTCCGCACTATTTAACTCACTGTCCGGCTTTTATCAGCGTAAAAAGAACTCGGTCGTCATGCCACCGATTAAAAAATTGCGTTATTTATGGCGACCATCGCTACCACGGCACCGTTAGTAATAAAACGGAAAAAGAGGACAAAGCCCTAAGTTATATTTTAAAAACAAGCATGAATACATATAAAAATTAGTAAAGATTAAAGAAAACCAAGTGCCTGTAGAACTTAGAGAGAGCTAGAGCTAACTGAGTGTTCCGCATTAATGTAGGTGTTTTTTCAACCAAAACAGAGTCTCTACATTATGCTATTTAGTGTTCCATATCCAAAGGATGCCAATATAACCCTATAAAAAAGCCTCCTGCTGTCTGACTGTCTGTCCGTCTGTTAGCGGGCTGTACTCATAATGCCGCAACTTCCCATTTCCATTTTGAGATTGGTGTTGGGCACTCGGAGGTAGAGTCACTAAGCACCTAACATACCACCGTTCGATGTGCAAACCATTATTTATTTAATCTCTTTTGACTGTTAGTTGTTTGTTTTTGAAATATAGTTTGAATTATTTGTTTTAAATACATAAGTAACCAATTAAACCGAAAAACCTAAACCGACTTGAAATTTATGTGAATTGAAAGCCAAAAATTGGTTTTCGTAGTCGTTCTAAGCCCTTTCATAGCGCAATCTAATTTTACTAGAAGACATCGAGAAACAATTAAATTAATGTTGAGAAAGCGGTCAAGTGCAAGTCGAATAATACGAGAACCGTTCCATACCATCGTACGAGGAGAAGAGAGTTTTTTTTTGGGAATTAATATCCAACATAACGCGGTCACCTTCACAAATACTGACTGAACCCAAAGCTGCTTATAACTTCGGTGATCAGCGTTCAATCTGATAATGTTCTTTGTTCTCAAAATACTTTATTTTTATTATTTACTGTAAAAGCGGTAAAAGAAACATAATGTGAAAATTAATTATTAAAAATTAACTGTCTACCTTTAATGGTTCATGAAAAGGCTGTACCTGTTGACGGACGAATGGACAGGCAGTCAGGGGAGAGCTAGGAATTGGGCACCCTTTTCACCCTTTGGTTACGGAACCCTAAAAGTATTTATTACATCAAAAGACTTAAGTGAATATGGTGCAAGTTCAGAACAAGGTACCTATGTTGTTTTTTCAAAATTACTTTTTACGGCGCTAATGGCAAATCCTCAAGAATCAGAGTTAAAAGTAATTAAGCAATAACGAAAAAAACTAAGAAATATTTTACCGATTGTTGCATATCGAAAATCGAAAAGTGAAAGAATTCTTCTCTATCAGTGGAAGATGCCATCGAATTTTTCCTCTTTACAATATTAGTATAGATAAAAACAAACAGATGAATTGAGAAACTCACTTTTTTACTTTAGTCACTTTAGTTAATGCTGTATCATCGTTAGATATATGTATTAGGGACCATGAATAACAGGAAGTCTGTGTCTGCAGTATGTCAAGTTTATAGCGGTGTTCACTTACTTTAGGACCCCCGACGGACCGCGCCCCATAGGAGTATAGTTAAGCCTTCATATTTCACTCTAAATTTCAATTTCAAGTTTACCCGCTTTTGTTGGGGCCTTGTTACTAAGATATTGCATTATTTCGAGAATACGTAAAAGTAAGTTGAGTTTATTTTACGATTCTTCTACAATCGGTCTAAAAGAAGTGTCAGCAATAATTCCTATTCTTTAAAAATGCTAAATGATGTTTTTTGAATAAAAAGTGTTTTCTAAGGATTTCTTGCAAGCTCTCGCAAAATATGCGGTTTATGGTACTAACGGACGATCGAACATGGTGTGCATCATGACTTTTGTTTGTTCCGGAATATAAACGATCGTGTGGAGAACGGTGCGATGTGGTAAATAATGGTTTAAATTTTGTAGCGGATTTTCATTATATTGAAAAAAAAAAATTAAATTATCTCTAACCTTCACTCCTGATGGTTAGTTCGTTTCACCCAGTATTTGTTGACACGTGTATAAAGTAAAACTAATTTGGCCAAAAGCAAACTGGACCTGACGCTAAATGAAAAGTCGCAATATTTCACAGGCCAGCTGGTTGGAAAACCAGACAAATAACAGCACCTATCCAATGAACAATGTAGTTAGTTATAGGCACGAACTTACAGCATGAACTAAATTAAAAAAAAACCGCTCTACTTGCGAGCGGTTTTTTTTTTACACATAAAAAACGTGAAATACCTAGGTGTTGTCTGGGTAACACTGGTACCTACAAAGAATATCATAAAAAGATCGGTGGTAGATTCAGTGGATACTTACATACCAAGCAAAGACGTGATGGAGACTGGTCAGTACCGGTTCAGTGGCAAAAGCCATGGTGTTTGGACCTTCTTCCATTTTGTGGATGACAATCAGTGCTGCACGGTAGTTTCCGGTAAAGAGGCGGGAAACTGCGTCCTTCATCTTGAGGTACATGTCATCTTTCCGCTTTGGTTTAAAAATGCGGTCAGCATCGCGCTTGTCGAAGATAAACACAGATGCGGGCTGCAACAATAAATATAAATAAATGATTCAGAACAGTTACAACTTTTCATCATACTCAAACCAAGAAAGCTGCTCTAAGAAGAGTGTAATATGGTCCGCGAGCGTCACCCCACCATAAAAAAAATCAAATTAAAATAAAATACTTTAAATTTTTGTAGGGTAAGAAAAATAAATTGGCTCTGTAGTGCACGCATAGAAACCAACATGACGCACTAATCTCGTTAAAACTTCGTACTACGTTATTCTATTTACTGCTATTGAACTTTTATTTATCCCAATATCCCTCTTTTCTTTATATCAGTATTCGTCTTTAAAATAAACCTACAAGTAAACCGGGACGTTTGTTATATTTTTCATCAACCACCGCACCACAGGCCCTTTTATTATTTATTTATTTATTTATTACTGCTACATGCCAGTCTTCCACAAAAAAATACCTTATTATAAATAAGTTACGTGAACATTTTTTATACGTTTTTATACATTCTTTATCATTATACATACATTATCATCATCATACGGTTAAAAACTTTCAAAATACCAAGTACCTAGAGTTGCTTCGATTTCATACAATTGGCGTAGATAAATATATCATTCCGTTGAGGTCATGAGCGATTTATCTAAATTTTACAATCTGTTATAATTGTTACGAATCCCCATGTGATTTCTGTAAGTATTTTGCTACGTCACTTTCACCATTAGGATCCTATATTATCCCTAGAGAACATAGGCTAAAAGATAGTATCAAAAAATTTAGAGATCCGTATGAAAACTACAATAATAAAATTGCACAACATTTCAACTTCTTTCTTTAATCCGCGAAATCTTAATTGAATAGGTTCCGGATATTCCGGAAACTACTGAACCCATTTGGAAAACTCTTTGTCTATTGGAATGATAAACCCTATGTTTATCATTCCTATAGAATATTTTAAAATAATTTAGCTATCCGCAGTGAACGGATAAAACATGGAAGCATTCCTAAAGTCTACTTTTAACTGTGTTTCACGAGATTCAACAAATTGTTGCAAAATCAGCGACGTAGTTTTGACAAGTACCTAGGTTTGTTTGCAATGTTGTGTCATGTCGCGGGCGTATTTTCCGTTTCGTATCGAAAGGACACGCTCTATTAACAGAACGTCCTAAAAGCAAAACGGCATAATTAGCATAAGCATTCCTTGAAGGAATGCTGCCATATTTTATCCGTTCACTGGCTGTATGAAAACTTTAATAATGTAAATAAATAATGCCGGACAATCCACACATCATCATCTAGCCCCAAGCTAAGCAGACTTGTGTTATGGGTACTAGATGACTGATATACATAATACAATATTAATACATATATAGATATTCTTATTATACATAGAAAACGACCAGCACGCCCTGAACAAATATCTGTAGATCGTACAAATATTTGTCCCGAGGCGGGAATCGAACCCGCAACCTCCTGTGTCGCAGGCGGACAGCGCCCACCGCGCCACAGAGGTCGTCGTAACCCAACGTGTGTGTAAAACTTTTTAATTTCTGTTAAATACCCGAGCGACGCCGGGGCGGACTGCTAGTGTTATATATTTATAAAAACCTAACAAAAGCAAACTCTATTAAAAATTTTTTTTACAGAATTTCAGAGAAACGTTTTCAATACATTTTTTCAAATAAAAATATCTTATTTCTAGGAGCTCCCGGTGAGACTACTGTTGAACCTATTTCAGGTTACAAAACATCATTATAAGATGCTGGTTCTTCAAACTCGCTATCGAGTCTTTTATAACGACGATGTTATTTTTCACCCTGTCAGTTTTATTTTTAAATCATTTCGTTGCGTCAATATTTTATGATTATATTTAATATTGACGCAACAATACTAATAAAATTGTTTTCGAGGTATTATGTACTTACATCACCGAAAAAATTTAGAACCTACATTTTTTTTCATAATTATGGTAGGTATATAACAAAAAGAATAACAGTATCCAGTTTCGGGTGATATTGGCTCTTTTTCTGTGAAATCACTGTTGAAATAAACTCAATATGAGTTTATTTCGTTAATGTTTCAAAAAATAAATTTAGTAATAAACAAATGATGAAAACCACCATAATACAACTTCATTGCAAAAGACGCTAAAGTATTTTTAATTAATTTTTATTTTTATTGGTATAACAAAATCCACAGCACTTATAAGCTACTTATACTAATATTGAATATAAAAGTTACGGTTTTGAGTTTATAAATAATTTACTTTGTGCAAAAACACAACGAAACTGCACCTGAAAAAGTTTCTTTTCTTAGACCGCGAGATGAACATAAACCCGTTACGTTTTCAATACATTTTTACAGTGGTCCAACTGCTCTGTCCAATTAGTTGGACTACGGGCCTTTACAAGGGGTCGTGGTCCAACTATCTTCCAACGATGGTGCAATGGGATGAAAAGAGAGTAAAGATCGACGTAGTTCATAATTTATACTGCTGTCATTTCAACCAACCAAACGGTACAAATTATTTATTGTTTTATTTATCTAAAATAATAGTTTCTAATACTGTTGTATAGTTCTAAATCTGTTACACAGACCCAATTCTATTAGGACCCAATTCTCTAACCAATCGATTCACTATGACTATAGCAAATGGTTTTATTATAGAAATATTCACGCAAATCCCTACCTTTTTAAAAATATTCTATCTTGTCTAAATTCATCACAGATAATGAAGGATTCTATTGGTAAAAGAATTTTCCAAATCGGTGCAGTAGTTTCGGAGCCTATTCAATTCAAACAAACATACAACAAAATCTTTCCTCTTTATAATATTAATACAGATATCCATCTATTGACACTTTTTAGCTTGCATTAACTAGGAAAATGTTTTGTTAAACCAAGCACGTCAAAGTCCAGTTTATAACGCAATAAAAATAGCAAACAACAATATTGAATGATTGAATTTCAAGATAAAAAGAATGAATTTTTATCAGAATCTATGTTTATGTTTAGTTATAGCTTTATAAGTTATTTAGAAAATCTGCAATGTCGCTTCGTTGTGATTACACCTATTTTATTCGTCCGAGATACAGTTCAGGCAAACTCTAATGCTAAACGTTTGTCTCGATCTAATTTTTGAATATGAAGCTCAACTGATCCATATCAATACCAGTTTCCAACTGTATTGATATGGATCGGATGGGTGTAGGTGTACCGAAGTTGCTGGCTGCATTGCCTCGCTGTATGACAATACTGATGCGCTGCGCCAGACTCCGACCAGCTCTCGGGTCACACGTCGATTATATTGATATGGATCAGTTGAGCTTCCTGTAGTTTGTTTGCGACAGTCAGCAGTTAGCTCAATTGTTTCAATTGTAAAAACTAGGGGCCGTGTGGTGCCGGCATAGAATTTCACAACCCCAACTCTTCCCGTGGGTGTCGTAAGAGGCGACTAAGGGAAACACACCGGGGGGTGGGCACCAGCGCCCTCTGCAGAACTACTCCACTGGACTGCGATCCCTAACCCGCATGCCCAGCGTGGTGATTATGGGCAATAACCCCCCTTTATGATGAATAAAGCCACAAAATGGCCCCTAGTTCCCGGCCACCTCGCTATTCCTGGCCATGGTAGCGGCCATGGTAACGGCGGGGCAGGGGGTGCTAGGAATCTCCGGGCTACATCAGGCTACCACACACACTGACCCTGGTAACGTTCAACGGACGCACTCTGAGGCTTGATCACCAGGGTTATTCCCATCTGATCATATGATCAGATTGTGGTTGCATCTGATCAAATAAAAAGTTCCCGATGGAACATTGATCAGATGCAACTGCTTTTTTGAATTAAATTTTGTGCCAACGGATCATAATTATATTTTTGGCGTGTAGTATTACTATGCAACTAACAACCTTTTTCTATACGACTTTTTTGTACTTATTAACTACCTATAGTTCCTGTAGGGTTGAGAAATATAAAAAAGCGCGTTGTAAGTGGAGCTAGAGAACATTAAATGGAATATGAACATGTTCTGGGGTTATGTGAAGACCGTAGAGAGGGGGAGGACACCGTAACCCTAGACTCGGGCCATCTTCTCTACTTTCGCGAGGGTGATAAAACATCCCAGGGTGGCGTAGGTTTCCTCGTCAATAAGGCCCTCTCTAACAACGTGGAAGAAACCTCCAGTGTGTCGACCAGGGTAGCGTACCTGATCCTTCGGCTGTCTAAGCGCTACAGCTTGAAGGTCATTCAGGTCTACGCACCGACTTCGGCACACTCGGATGATGAAGTGGAGGATATGTACGAAGACATATCCAAAGCCTTACATCACACCACCAAGGCTCACTTCAACGTTGTTATGGGGGACTTTAACGACAAGGTGGGAACCCAGACTGGCAACGAATCCCGGATAGGCCCGCATGGTTTTTCTTGTTCGAAAGCACAGGGGACAAATGCTCGTCAACTTCCTTGAGAAAGAGGGGCTGTTCTTAATGAACTCTTTCTTTAAGAAACAGGCCCAAAGGAAGTGGACATGGCGGAGTCCCGATTTTGTGACAAAAAATGAGATTGACTTCATCATGACGGATAGCAAGCATATATTCAGAGATGTCTCAGTGATCAACAGGTTCAATACCGGATCTGATCACCGACTCCTTCGAGGCTCTCTGAATATCAATCTGAAGCTTGAAAGAAACCGTCTGATGAAGTCCACGCTCTGACCGAACCCAATCAGAATCATGGCGGGCACCGAGAAGTTTCAGCAGCTTCTCGGGGATAGATTCGCTGCCTTGGAACCCACTCATGACGCTGACGAGACCCTACACAATCTGGTCGAAACTTTGAGGGACGAGGGCATCAAGTTTTGCAAAAAGCAGCGTACTGGTAAGAAGTCCAAACTCTCGGATGGGACTCTTGGGCTTATGCCAAAAAGACGGGAAACCACCCAAGCGACTTCGTGGGAAAGGTCAGACCTGAACAAACGAATTGCGAAGATGGTACGGCGCGACCTTCGGAGCTCCAATACACGCCTCATTGAAGAGGCGATAGAGCGAAACCGAGGGTCCCAAGTATTCACTCAGCAGCTTGGCAGGAGCCACCTGACGAAGCTTACAACGCACGACGGAAGGACCGTATTGTCAAAGCCGGAAATATCGGCCGAGATATAGGACTTTTATGGCCGTTTATACGCTGCTCATGCTCCCCGTTCTCAACGAGACGGCCACGATTCTAAAGCCACCTTGATACGCCACTATACCGAAGAACTGCCAGACATCAGTCAAGACGAGATCGTGTTAGCTCTGAGGCTGCTTAAAAATGGAAAAGCCCCCGGTGAGGACGGAAGAACATCAGAGCTTTTGAAAGCTGGAGGATACCCTGTAATACAGGAGCTACAGAACCTCTTCAACACCGTCCTTCACAGTGGGAGAACTCCAAAGGCGTGGAGTGGGAGTTAGGTGGTGCTCTTTTTTAAGAAGGGAGATAAAACCCTCCTTAAAAATTATAGACCCATCTCGCTCCTAAGTCACGTCTGTAAGCTTTTCTCACGAGTTATATCGAACCGTCTCGCCAGGAGACTCGACGAGTTTCAGCCACCGGAGAAGGCTGGGTTTCGCGGAGGATATGGTACCATAGACCACATTCACACAGTGAGGCAGATTATACAGAAGTCCGAAGAGTATAATCAGCCCCTGTGTCTGGCTTTTGTGGACTATGAGAAGGCCTTTGACTCCGTTGAAACCTGGGCTGTTCTACAATCCTTACAGCGATGCCAAGTAGACTATCGTTATATCGAGGTGCTGAGATGTCTCTACAAAGCCGCTACGATGAGTGTCCGAGTACAGGACCAGCAGACTAAACCAATCCAACTGCGCAGAGTAGTGAGGCAGGGGGATGTCATATCCCCGAAACTGTTCACGAGCGCGTTGGAAGATATGTTTAAGACGCTGGACTGGAAAGACAAGGGCATCAACATAAACGGCGACTATATCTCACACCTGCGATTCGCTGATGACATAGTCTTAATGGCGGAGTCGCTAGAGGAGCTGAACAGGATGCTGGACAGTCTAGCTTCAGCCTCCCGATGTATCGGTCTTGGCATGAATTTGGATAAAACCAAAGTCATGATCAATGGCCACATTGATCCAAGACCGGTGATCGTACATGGCCACCTTCTAGAAATTGTTTCTGAATACACTTACCTCGGGCAGATTTTGCAGTTGGGCAAAAACAATTTCGAGAAGGAAGCCAAGAGGAGGATCCAGATAGGCTGGGCAGCGTTCGGAAAACTACGTCGAGTCTTCTCGTCATCCATACCACAATGTTTGAAAACGAAAGTTTTTAATCAGTGCGTCCTACCAGTTATGACCTACGGAGCTGAGACGTGGACACTCACGAAAGGGTTAGTCCACCATTTCAAAGTCGCTCAGCGAGCTATGAAAAGAGCTATGCTCGGAGTTTCTCTGAAGTATAGGATTCGTAACGAATACATCCGACAGAGAACTAAAGTCATCGACATAGCTCAGAGAATTAGCAAATTGAAGTGGCTGTGGGCCGGCCATATATCGCGAAGAACCGATAACCGCTGGGGTAAACGTGTTCTTGAGTGGAGACCGCGACTTGGTAAACGTAGTGTAGGACGCCCTCCGGCCAGGTGGGATGACGATCTGCGAAAGACTGCTGGTAGATGCTAGATGCGACAAGGCGAAGACAGGGCGCTATGGCGCTCATTAGGGGAGGCCTATGTCCAACAGTGGACTAACATAGGCTGATGATGATGATGATGTAAAAACTAGCTCTTTATTGTAATTGTATATTTATTTATGAATTTGTTTGCTCAGTTCTTTGTTGCTTTTAATCTACGTATCTGAAGATAGGGCCTTTATTGTTTAGTTGGAAACAAACACTATTTTGTAATGGAGTTTTCAGACAAGATCGAGTTTAGTCGATATACGGGATACAGTTTTCTATTTTTATCTTGCAAAAATATAACACGGTTAAAACTAAACGAGCGTATAATAAAAAGCTCTCCCGTATTTTGTACTAAAGTAAGGATACCCCTTGGATATATTTATAAAGAGTTTGGTGGCGAGAACGTGGTATTTGTATACCTATCAAAAAACAGGAATCTTTATTTTGAACTCATGAACATTTTATGTAGTTTGTCGATACTACATGAAGTATATCGGTTTAAAATAGTAGGTATAGGTTTTTCCTTGAACTGCTGGTTAATGCAGATCATACAATAGTGTAAGATCAAACTTACAAAGTAATTCATTTATGTAGGTAACTTAGATCATCTAAAAATGTAGTTCAACTGTAAACTTAAGTACAAAATACGGGAGAGCTTTTTATTATACGCATCCATGTGTTTGCATAGATTCAAGTTGTCCAAACAAATCATAATAATCCCATTGTGGCTTCCCAAAGCAGCTTGATCGGTATCAGTTTAACAACCTTACTAGCTTAAATGATAAATTCAGTGCAGTAAAAAAAATAATACCTAAATAAATTCACTATTTATTATTTATTATTATTATTCAAGGGAAGACTTTTTTTCACTGACTCCATTATTATAAAATAATTATTGTATTATATTAGGGGTAAATTTTAAATAACAGTACATTAACGAAATTATTACTGATCATAAGTACATTACAAGTTGAGAACAACAGTTTGATTTCAATTTTCGAGATGTGTCTGTTTGCGGTCGATGTAATCTCCATGTGTCCAATTCTAACGTTGCTCACTTGCAGGCTCACAATAAAGCTTAGGTAAATTACCCACATCACCAGGTGTTTTAGACATGTGCGAAGCAACAGAGTAGAACGTGATATGATATGACATGGCTTTACCTTTGTATGCTAACCAAAAGACTGTGTTATGGAGATTTCCATAACCACATTTCATTAAAATTTTAGTAGTTTAGAATTTAATTTATTTTATAATTTTTATTTTATAATGTTACAGGCAGATTTCGCATATTCTTGATGTTCTACGTAATATAGGAATGTTGCAATAAAAAAAGCTGGCGGTATATTCAGAAAGTGCTAAGTAAAATAGTTTTTTAAATAAGCTTTGTCGTTGTTATGAACCGTCTTAACTGTATTTTTCCAAGTAACAAAGTTTAAAGTTTAGCTCCAGGCGTTTGGTATTGAAGTGTGGAAAGTACCGACACTAAAACAAGTTCCGACAAGTGCGAGTGTTATTTACGCTTCAAGGGTTTCGAACGGTTGTCAGTAATTAAAATTTTAGGGTTTTAGCTTTGTTCCCACTCAACCACTTCCTCGTCGTGCTCCTACTGAATACTCCTACTGCGAAGGGAAATTGTAAAACGCATGATGGGGAACTACTTTCGTGTGAAAATCCAAGTACAATTTATTTAGAGTGCTGCCCCGTTCAACCCAAGATTTTTCTACCCAATAGGTGTACCTCCGTTCGACCCAAAACATTGGATTTGAGTTCACCTTTCTATGAATGACACAGTGAAACACCGACGTAGATGAATCAGCAAACCAAAAAAAAAATATACGAGTATAGATACTTATCTACACTAATATTATTAAGAGGAAAGATTTGTATTTTTGTATGTATTTTTATAATGAATAAACTCAAAACCGCCGATTTCATTATGGACATGTTTTAAGAGAAGTGTGTGCTGTGCTTCCATAATAACTAACAATTTGATGAATAAAATTTTACGGAAAAGTGAACACACCTGTAAATCCGATGACATTGAAAATGATATTTATATGTTATTGAAGAAAGCACAGGAGGATGTTTGTAGTGACATGGGTCCAGTTGAACAAATCTATGAGCGCAGTATGGAAGCTTTATTATTTGGAGATGATATGTATTATGACATAATACTGGGTTTTTCTGCACATTACAAAGGAAAAGAAAGTGCTATGTAAATTCAAAAGTCACAACTTTTGAAAAACTAAGAGATGCCATGGTACCAAATGCTTTGCCTGAAAATTTTGTGGTGTATTATTTTATGTTTTTTCTTTCAAAAGCTTCAATGCTTTTTCTTTTTATATGAAGATAGGCTGGATAAAAAATATTGATCTTTTATACAACCATAGCAATACATTTTCGATGCAGAAATCGCTCAAATATGCAGTATCAGAAGTATTTCCCTCAACTAATAATGTGCACAATTGTTACCAGCATATAAAATGCATGGAAAAAGGCTAACAACATTACAAAAACAAGCGATCAACGAAAGATAGTATCATCCTCAGATTTCAAATCTGCCAATGCTGTCTTCACGTTTTAGGTATTTATTTATGGTGCGAAATATTAAACGCTACTGCCTCAAAAAAACAAAAAAAAATTAGATTTTTTTGAGTATTTTTAAAACACTGGTACCCAAAACAAAATCTTCGAATTTAAGTTGTTTCGAAGCAAAACATAGAACGCATTAGTAGTTCTGTGTTTTCCTTCGAAACTAAATCTGTTGAGAAATGGAATCACCGCATAAACGACAAATTTCCGCCCAAGCCAACATCGTTTACTTTTGTTTATAAAAAAGGAAAAAGTTAAAACGATCTTTAATTGTCAACAGGAGAGTACGGTACAGGTTTTATGACAAGAAGTACAGTAAAATATTGGCTGAATCTGAAAATTGCCAAATCTCATGTATGAAGATGGTCAAGTGCGCCAATATTTAGCTTAACGGGCCGTAAGGTATCTGATTTGGCGGGTCCGGTCTGGTATGACTGAATGTTGAAACGTACATATTCCAGAAAGAACAATTCTTAAAACGTACTTTTCCCATAATGTCTGAAATCAAAAAAGACTGATTTGTAAAATGACTGAAAATTGTCGTCCAATGACTTAGTTATAACATAATATCTATCTCGGTTTAATCTACTAATGTACTAATATTAAATTTATTACATATTTCCTTTAGTCCTTTTTCAAAAAATCTTTTGGAACGAGCTCTGGTATCTGTACTTCGTTCAAGCACGAAAATTCAGATTATGCAGGTTCAAGAACTTTCGTCTACCACTATACAGTGTCATTTTTTATTCAAGAGAGATAATTACGAATTATGTCAATATCAGATCCCGATAACTTATATTCCAATAATATAAGTTATCGGGTAATAATTTTTTAACCGGCTTAAATTTTGCGCGAACCTTTTTCTTGCATTCATAATCCATCACAATTTATTTTTATTAGTGTTTCTTACGCAAATGAAAGCCGTAAAAAATCGTAACAATATTTTAAGTGGCCTGTAAACAAAATATTACATACCCACCTTCACATTATTTAATGAGCTTCCTATGTCAAGGCATGTCAAGGTTCTAGTTTTCAATTTGAAGTTAAGGTCATCGGCTACTTATTTTTGCTTCAACTGTACTGACAAAAAGCAATCCCGTCTTTTTGCTACAAGGGTATTCTGATAGGTACCCCCAATTTCGACTTGTGTTAGACTTTCGTCTGATGCGGCGTTGAAAGTAGCTGTTCTCTGTCTGGTGCGGGGGTGATTTGACATTGAAATCCTTTACTCCAGAAAGAGAAAAGTGTACGTTAATGTTTGTTACTTCAAATTTTATCTAATCGGTAGGTTTTTAACGTTATATTATTACTTCAGCATTTTATTTAACACAGAGAACCTACTCCTTTTTTCGAAATTAGTTTACGCGTGACCTTGACGCGACACGCGGTCCTCGTTCTTACTGCGCCGGCCCGCAGGCCAGACCCGGCCTGAGCTTGAAGGCGAATCTACGTCTGTGCCATCTAATTTCAAAAATAACGGCTTACGCACTTTCGCACTAGCCTTCCACTATCTAAATCTAAAACTTTTCTCATTTCTAATTGACTTACGCCTTAGCTGCTTCTGATAAAGTCAGTGTTTGTGTGTTCCCAATCTTGGGTAAGTTGTATATATTTATTTATTTTAAATCTTTTAGAAGCGTTCCAAACTTTCTTTGTTTCTCTCATATTTTGTAAACGCCGCCTCTTATTTCTTTTTGCCTTGGTGAAGCTTTAAGTCTATTCGGGATACTGTACAATCCTTGGGCTTCCCCTGCAAACCCTTACGCTAGCGTATCCTTATACCTGGTTCTGGAATTCCAGGAACACCTTACGTACAAGAAGTACCTACCTTAAACTCAAGAATCCTAACCGTATACCGCTGTGGCAGCGGATTCAACTGAGCGCCTACTTCCTACACTTCTCTTTTCGGAGGACCCGGCGCGACGGCTGGCCCCTATCTCTGGCGCACTCTTCCAGAACCGGCTACGCAGGCGCTAAGGAGGACGGGAGTGCCCCGGAGGGGAGTATGGTTACCGAATTAAATATCAAAGCTAGTGAAATTTGACCCGGCTGACCCACGAACCCTTTTTCTTATTTTACTTTGTTTATTCTAAATTAAATGTGTCTTTAAACTAATATCTCTTTTATTTCAGACTAGATGACAAGTGGCGCCCAACGTGGTGACAGATTTTAAAGTGCCTAAGCAAGGCAAATTAACGAACCCAAAAACAAACCATTTTCTAGATTTTTCAATATTATGATCAACTCGGATAATTCACCTACTACGTCGTGGGTATATTTGCCTAATTTTATTACATAGGTAATTCTTTTAACTAAGTTTAAAAATAGAATTCATCGTTTGTTGTAATTTCCAATAAAAGCAAAACTATTAATCAAACGTCAGTCCTGACCGCTGTTTTCACAACTTTAAATGTTAAAGAAACTCACATTTCCATCTGCCTTCTTGGAAGCATTATGAATGGCCCAGATGAGTCCTGGCCCCGCGCTTGTATATTTCTCCCTAACGTCGAAGTACGCTACGATAGGGTTGTTGTCCTCATCAAGGGGCTGCTCCTTTGGTTGCTCCCTAGTGAAGTTCGCGATTTCAATTATCGTATCCTTACACTTGGATAGTAACGACATTGGACGTGGTGTACTATCCGCCAAACCACCTGAAATAATAAAAAAAATATTGAGACCGGCATCAGGCATGCTAAAGTGGATTTCACTATACCTAGTTAAGGATAGGTATATTATAAGAGAGGATAAACTATACGGTAGGCATCATATCAGTATAAATACTCGTTTGGTAACTGTGACTACTACTCAACTACTTTACACACAGAAAACCAATGTATGCATATTATTACGCATAATATTGTTTATTTTGGGGTTTTGACATCGGTTTCATAACCTTTAATATTGCCAGTGTAACTCGCGCGCTATGGATTTGGTACTAAGTTTCTCGACTCTTGTCTGTGTATTTCAAAAACTATGAAACTTAGACGATTTAACAAACTGCTTTGAAATGTCCAAATCCAACATTGATTTGATATCTCACTCAGTAAAATCCCCCACACGTTTTAATATTAGTTTTTGATCATATTTCAAAAAGATTTTAAAGTATTTATAAAACCTACCGAAATTTTGAGAACTATTTTATAAACCAATATACCTACTTTTCATTTGATAACCCACTCGGAGAGGACCCTTCAAAAGTTCCCTTTGAAAATTATTCCCCATCTTTTTGAATATTTCTCAATATGTATTCTACTTACAAACTTCTGTATATTTTCCTGGAAATATTAATTTACATCTACAAACGCTTAAAAACGCTGAAAATTACCATTTCATTTCGAAAGCTAAATAAATAATCATGTGTAGAACAATTTCTGTTGTCCCACGCAAGTAATTTCTCTAATCTAGTCAATAAAAGACAATTGTTTTGATGTATTCGGGTCACCCGTACAGTTTAAAAAAAATTTGAAAATCTGCCTCCTCTGTCTCTGGTAACAGAGATACCTCTAAATGCTATCCAAAGGATTTTGATACAGAATTTTTAAATAATAATCAATTTACAAATAGCGATGTAGTGGAAGAACCTAACGCTCTATAGGTGAATTTTTTTTGATATGCTGATGGAAAAAATGCCATCAAAATATTGTTATTTGTTAGGTACCCTAATGGTTGTTAATTAACACTAACTAAAACTACTAGACAACATAACAAAGGACCAACTTACCATGTGCCCACATGGTAAGTTGGTTTTTTGTCCAAGGGAAGAGCCGTCTCCTAAAGGTTTTAAATTCAAACACATTCAACAGGGTTTTCATTTGTTTAACAAACATAACTACGAAACTACATATATAAGGTACACATTATATATAGTTGTAACCAAATAACCAATATTGTACCGATATTGGATGCGCTTTAACCAGTTTGGATCAAAAATAACGTATTACAGTATTTCGAGGTGGAAGCGATGATAATGTCCTATTTCCTCTTCTACACAAGAGATAATCAAATTATTAGGAAAACAGTTAAGGCCATGGTAGGATAGTGTTCAAAGGAGTACTTTTGTGATGCACAACTACTTAGTAGGTTTTACTATCACCGATTCATTACTGTTTTAAGTAATTGTTCAAGTTTATAATGCGAGTTTAAAATAAATTGTGTCAACATAATAAAGCATATAGATGTTTAGAACGAGATAACAAATAATATATATAAAAAAATAAACTCTGCTGGTACAACATAGCGCCGTATCAGAATAAATCCCTTCTAATAGTACCGTGCTCTTTCGTTAAGAAAGCAAAAGTTGCCTTACGACAACTTAGGGTCGTGCCCGTATTGTAAATATAATACACTGCTTAGGTATTGTGCTCACACGATGTCAGGCGCGAGTTTCCATAGAGCTTTTGATAGCTTTTGCACCTATTATTTCTTTTCAGTTGAATTCTAATACCGTTGCGATATTTAACACCTCACCTCAGTAAAGTGGTTACAAAATTACTAATTTTACTTCTACAAGATGATCCAAATCATTTAAGTGAACGAGTAGGTAATTGTTATCACTACATAGTATAAAATTAAATCGATTCCCGCTGTCTGTTTGTAGATCTTTAACAATTCGCAACGGATTTTGATACGGTTTTTTTATTAGATAGAATGATTCAAGTGGAACATTTTTGTATCAGAATTGCACCCGTGCAAAGCCGGAGCGGGTCGCTAGTTATTCATTAAATCATTGATTCAAATAGTTTTTTACCAAGAAGTAAAAAAAAAATTAAACCTTTGTCTATACAAATTATAAATAGAAACAATATGTCAAGAAACCTGAGGAACAAACTAAACGACGCGAGGAAATACTTAAAAAACTGAAAAGAAAATATATGCCTAAGAGTTAAACAAAACAATGCGCAGTTGATTCTAGGTAAAACAATGCGCAGTTGATTCTAGGTCTCTATTCCCATTCTTATACAAAAAAATAGAGAAAAAGGCAAAATTGTATGAATTTTGGTTCTTGCAGTATACACCATAACAGTTAAGCTGCTGCAAAAGTAATTTTTGCCTTTTTGTTATTTTTTGATACCTTGGGTAGTCTTTGCTTTCTATAATAATAATAATATAATAATAAAAGCCTTTATTCAGATACTTAAAACTAAGTTTACAATATATACTTATAGTTTAGACATCGACAACCACCATTGTATCTGTTTGCTCAGATTTAGCAAAGGCCTCTTCCAACTGCTTCCAGTTCTCCCTTACTCGTGCAGTTCTAGACCAAGTCCGTCCTGCAGTCTCCCTTATCTCGTCCTCCCATCTTTTATATTGTCTCCCGCGTTTTCTCTTTTTGTCTCTTGGATACCAGTTCATAATTATTTTGCTCCATTTATCTAAGCCACGTAGAGTATGTCCCGCCCATCTCCATTTTAGTTTCTTTATCGTATAAGTGACGTTATTTATTTTTGTTTTGTTTCTAATGATTGTGTTTCGTACTTTATTTGATTTTCTAATGCCCAGCATGCTTCTTTCCATTGATCTCTGACAGACTTCTAGTTTTCTGTTGTGCGCCTTCGTGAGAGCCCATGTCTGACATCCATACGTTAGTACCGGGAGCACACACGTGTTGAAGAGCGCTCTTTTTATTCTCAAGCTAGTTTCCTGATTCTTCATAATTTCCTTGTATGTCCAATATCTTTTCCACGCATTTCCTATTCTGGTTTCGATTTCTTTTGTAGTTTGATCTAATGGTGAGATTACTTGGCCGAGGTACGTGTACTCTTGGACGTATTCAATTATAGTATTGTGTATATTAATTGGTTCTTCTTTGCTGTTGGTCTACCTTCCAACTGCTTTCTATAATAAATAAATGATAATTATTTAGCTACGCTAACAGGTCCAAATGTTTTATTTATTTTTTTATTGTAATTAAAAAAGAATAACATAATATAAGAAGTCACGTTACGTTATTTAAAAATTAAGACATTTTTAGTCTGTGTTCCCTTAAATACCAAACTTTGTACGATGCTAATTTAGATTTATCCAAAACAAGTCAAAGAAGAGTATATTCCATTTTACACGTCCTACTCGACATGTCCTGGCCAACCCTAGGACTTGTCGAGTAGGACGAGTAATATTATCGAATCAGTGTTGTTTAATATTATCTTCTATCACAATTGTTAATACTAGATACTCTACAACCTAATCGTCTAATATAATTCGTTTTGGTGTTTTCTTTACTTTTTAAATCGCGATCTGTTAGATTAGGTAATTACAGAAAAAGAAATAAATATTAATATATAAATAATTCAGATGAGTGCGTTTAGTTCGTTTTTCTACTTAAATTTTTATTAGATCCTGAAACTGTAAACTTTCAGTTCTGGAAATCTTCCGAGATCAAATCCTCTACTTGCAATGGTCGCAAAACTAACTATTTTTACTAGGGAAATTAATTATATCACTCATAAATTACTAAAAACCAACAAATTTTAAGCGCTGCGTGGCTAAAGTCTTCGACCGCATCAAGCTTTGGCTCTTCCAGGGTCTTTATTCACTATTGCCAATCCCAACGTGTTTCACAGATATGACAAGACGGCGGCGTGGAATCGAACAAAATCGTATTTAGAATACATTGTGACGTCATACGGTTTGGGCAAGTAATCTCCCATTTCATAGAGAATAAGGCCCCAGTTAGAAACGGTTTCATACCACGCGTGCGGATATGATGAATCAGAAAATATTTCTTTGTTTGATCTAGTCAAATTTTAAACTAACTACAAACTTGAAAACGTAATACTAGGATAAAAAAATATGCAGTGCATTCAACATTGTACTGCAGATTAAATAATTTTTTTATACTAGCATTTTATTAACATTTTAGCACTTTAATTTCTTTAGCAGATTGGCGTTGCCATACTGTAGTGAAATTTAGTAATTACAAAACAGTGTTAAATTTAGATTGCTTCTGAAATTTAATAATAACTGAAAGCCTCTAACCGACGACAAACGCTTGGTTCGTTATAAAATCAATAACCTATCATCCTATCTTCAGCCCCGTTTAATGATGATATTAAATCGAAAGCGCTAGTTCTATAGGCACTACCTGTGTATATTTAACAAGAGTTAGGTATTGATTGGAATGGACAGTGAGTAGTGTCTAGGTAAGCAAATTCATTGGCATAGATAATCTGGTATGTTCTGTTACAATTTAGTTACGTTATCCAAATTGAACAATCACATTCAAGACCTTTCCAACTCAGTCTTATCACTCAGATAGTATGTAAACCAAATCAGGGGAAGTAGATGAAACCAAAATGGCTAAGCAAATTTTTTAGCACACAAAAGCCTCATAGCTATTATTATGAAACATCATCATCAATTCATCAGCCTATGTTAGTAAATATAAATTTAGGTAAATATAAATAATAATAATAGTAAATAACGCAATTTTTCGGGAATAATGTATAATTTCATGTTCAAAAAACATGTAAAAATATTGTAGTGTAGGAAAAAAATATTAATTTATATAGGGGTGTACTTTTAGTGAAAATGCCCTTTAGTAAGTTTATCAGCAATCGTACCTACCTAAAGAGGATTTTATGAATATTGTTATTAACCTATTTTGAAGTGTTCCTGGCCACTTTGAACATAATAATAATTGATATCTGTCATGCAGACTGTACCTAAGTATTTACTGATTACTATTGCTGAAAGAGAATAAAGCCTTGCCATATCGAAGAAGTCAAGTCAAGAATAAAGCCACTACCTACGTTTTATTATTGCTGTTGAATATTTTATTGGTAAAAGTACATCCTTATTTGTGAGTTTTACTCTTACAAAAAATAAAAAATGCGGGGACTCGTTACTACGAGGTCAGTACAAATTAAATTTCGACAAACATAATAAAAACGGGACTTCGCGATGGATATGTGCAAATAGAGAAGAGTACAGTGCTACTTTGACATTGGATAATCACAAAAATGAAATTATCAGAGAAGGGAACCACACTTGTATGCCACCAGCTATTGAAAATAAAGTACTATTAACTCTAAATGCTTGTAAAGAAGAAGTTCCAAAAATTTTTTGCCCTGTGCAGAAGAAATTTTCTAATCTGTGAAGACGGTGATACTGATAAAAATATTTCTTTTCTGTTCTAACATAGCAAAGACGCTTAAAAAGGAGATACTAAGAAAACGCTTTTTTTTGGCGATGAAACGTTTCGATGTTGTACCAAGTCGATTCTATCAATTGTATACAATACAATATTGAATTGTGTTCAACAAAAAAAAAACACTCACGTGGTGCCTGTTATGTATAGTTTAGTGCCTAACAAGACTGAGGACACATAATAATAGATTATTTTCACTTATCTTAATATATAAAGGAACAAGCAAGTTTCTGGCGACAACGCCCAGCCTAAACCGCTGAAGCTAGAAAGCTGAAATTTGGAAGGTAGGTTCCTTTTACAACACAACCACCCGCTAAGAAGGGATTTTTGGAAACTCCACCCCTAAGGGGGTGAAAAGGAGGGTGGAAGTTTTTTTGGTCCTTTTTCTAACTCTGTAACCGGTGGCCCGATTTTCTTGAAATTTACAGGGAATACTAAACATACAAAAATATTGAACACGTGTTTCAAGATTTTTCACAATATTCCTGAAAATACGGTGAAATGGGTTATTAAAGTTTGAGATTCGTAGTTTAGCTCCGTATTGAAATGTCTATAACTTTTTAATATGGCATACTAATGACTTGAAAATTTCAGTTTATACTGAAAACTATAAATTAAAACACGTTCTTCAGGATTTTTCAAAAATGTTAATAAGTATGAAAAGGAATTCGAATTATTGAGGTTATTGTGGTGAAATTTATCAACCATTGACGCTATTGGCTTGAAATTTACAGAGGAAACTAAACACACAAAAATAACGAATACGTATTTTAGGATTTTTCTAAATAATCCCGAAAATGGGATAAAATGGGTTATTCTATTCAAGTTTGAGATTCGTTGTTTGGCTCCGTATTCAAGATAGATAGATAAGATAGATAAACATTTTATTTGGTTCACAAACATAGGCAGCATACAAACTAACATACCTACTATTTAAAATAAAACTAATACAATAACAAATAAACTTATACAAAAAACAAGGTAGATGTTATTCTAAAAATAATTAAAAGAAAAAAAAATAAGCAATAAAACAAAAGCAAAAAATAAAAAACAAAGAGAAGGTATGTATAAATCAATATTTAAAATTAAACTATAAACCTAACTAGCTAGGTACCTACCTACCTACTTGTCGACATGTATGTAGGCATATTAGTGCTGCCGAGGTGAGCCAAAATGGATCAGTCTCAGCTTTATGCTGTTTTGCAGCGGGGTACAAAACAGCGCTGGTTTTCAGACTGAACCAGTCTTGGTGACACCAGGAGCAAAGACGAGCATTCCGCTTTACATCTAAGTAGAATGCATGAAGTTTAAAGAAAAGTTCAGTGATATTGATATGTCAATGTCAACATATTGTTCTTTGTCAATGCAGAGTTATTGAAAGGTTATTTGCACGTTCTAAGAGCTTGGGACATTGTGACTCGACGTGACACGTCACGTCACTTCATTGTTGTTCATTTCTGGAAATTTTACAATGTTTTTGTATTCGTAGTGGTTTTTTACATCGTGGTTCAAAGGGAAAAATGTGCAATGTGTACCGTATCAAAACAGACAAACACAAAAAATACTGAGTAACAGAATACTGAGATAAAATTGGTAAGTAGCAGTGAAAGAAGAGATTGGCCTATCAGGAATTTTGCCTCTTCAATAGTTCTTTTTTAAATTGTGTTCTAAATGATGCAACTGTTTTTAGGGAACGAAGTGAATTAAAATGATTTAGAAATTGAAATGACATGTCTAAATCATTTTAATAAAGCGTAATAATGACTTTTGTATGTCCTAGAAAAAACAATAAATGTAATAATATGCATTTAAGACTGGTGTACCTAATGAGTAAAGGGACTAAGTCGCGTTATGACTAAATGTCATATTATGTTAGCTTTACGTCTATGACGGCCTTAGTCTATTAAGCAGATTGCTTACTTCGTATAAAGACTAATATTTATTAGACCTTATTATTCATCAGCCTAAATCGCATTTTGCCTAAAATGCCATAGACCATTCAAAAAAGAAAGTGTACCTAACATACAAACTTAACGTAATCTAATGTACCTACTTGCAGGTACTGGCACTTAAAATTGGAGTGTTCTAATTATAAATAAACATGACAAGGTGTCATCCATCATTACCATATCTATCATATTACGGTTTGTGTTTGTTGCGGAAAGAAATGAATTCAAACGAAGAAGTGGTTTTTGTAAAAAATAAAAAAGGCACTAAAAATTTGTTAAAAGGGGGCTATGCTTATACAAGAAACAAAACAAATATTGATGGTTCGTCACTATGGCGATGCTCGAACCGGAAGGTTTGTAGTGCTTCCATAAAGCTGAGTTCAGACAACGTAGTGGACAAGGTCGGTCAACATACGTGTTTGCCTAACCACGGAAAAAACAAAATCTCCATAATTATGGATAAAGCGAAGGATGAGGTGTGCCGAACTTTTGGGCCTGTAAATAAAATATTAGAAAAAGTTATTTTATTGGAATCCGAGCATGACACGACGACGACGGTTGGAAATGAAAATAATGAAGATATAAACGAGGCATCTCTTTATAAGTCAAAAAAAGACACCCTATGCCGAACAAGAAATAAATTTTTAAAACTTGATAAAACTAACCAGTCCATAAAAGAAGTACAAGTACCAAGTATAATTTCACAAAATTTTCTAGTCTGCAATGTTGGTGACGATGAAAATAAGATTTTAATCTTCTGTAGTTCATTTGCTATGAAAAAAATTAAATTACTGGCAGATAAGATAGACACTCAATATTTTGGCGACGGTACTTTCAAAAGTGTACCGATATTTTATCAACTTTACACAATTCATGTGAATTTAAATACAGAGAACAGCGACACGGTGAATATTGTACCGGTTATATACTGCCTGTTGCCTAATAAAACGCAAGACACATACTTAAGACTTTTTGAATTGATAAAAAGCAGCATTGGGATCAGCCTACGAAGGTTTAAATGTGATTATGAAATAGCACAAATACAAGCACTGAAGGCTGTTTTTCCAGGAATAATAATAAGTGGGTGTTATTATCATTATTCGAAAGCGGTTTTCAAGAAAGCTGAAAAACTGGGCATGTTAAGTACGAATGTGGGGTATAGAAAAACTGTTCTCTGTGCATATCTACCATTACTACCAACTAATTATATTACTGAAGTTTGGCCAGAAATCAAAGTATTAGAAGATGGAATTGCCGAGAGTAATGATAAATTCAATGACTACATGGAAAAGCAGTGGGTGAGCAAATTACACGATTTGATAAGTTGTGCCAATGAAATTCATCGCACAAATAACTGTTTAGAAGGTTGGCATAGACGTCTGAATGCTCGGATGGGACGTAAACCGTCATTTATCCATTTTATGTTCAAATTAAAAAAAGAATCACAATGGCAAAACCTAAAAATGAAACAAAGTTTATTTGAAGGGAACACAAGAAGGAGAATTGATATTGTTTTCAACGCAAAGTACAAGAAAGAACTTGAAAAACTGCAAAATAATGAAGTCAGTGCATTATACTTCTTAAAAAACATGCACAAAATTAAAAAGGATCTTATTAACATACACAGTGAATAGCTTAGATTCATAATATAATATGTATACTCTAGGACTTATAAAATGCCATGAAATAGGCAATTTTTGGTTTTGCATTTGACGTTTAAGTTTCGTTTTAAATATAAGCAATATTTTACAAAATAAAAACATGTTTTTACTGCCACGCGCGATTTATCTGCTCAGATGGCGGCTTGCGCGCAGCAGTCTACCTATACCTGATTTTTGTAGCTGTTGAACTATAGATCTATTGACCTTTCTCTCTTCTAACCTATATCGCAGTCAAAAAAATCAAAAAATCAAAAATTCTTTATTTCCGTAAATACAATTTCTGTACACTTGGAAAAGGTCAAGTTCTTAAAATTAAATAGACATGGAAATAAAGTGGTATCTTTTACCACTTTTACGTAGTTTGTCTAACTTGTTGTAGCTGTTGAACTATAATTCAGTATGTCTATAGATCTATTGACCTTTCTCTCATCTAGCCTATATCGCAGTAAGTCTAACTAACGTAATATCTACTTCGCACTATGACTAGTCCTAACGCGACTTAGTCCCTCTACGCATTAGGTACACCAGTCTTAAATGATAATATGTATTTCAAGATTTTCCCAAATATTCCTGAAAATGGGTTGATAGGTTAGGGGTTATTAAAGTTTGAGTGATTTGTTGTTTGCTCCGTATTTGAATGTTTGTAACTTTTTAATGAAGGATGGTAACGATATAAAATTTCAAATATAGGTACAGTAAGCGTCAGAGAAAAGGATACACCCCTTAATAATGACATCGAGCCGTTTAAGATTTTTGTTGAATGACTAATAACAAGTGGTAGCTATTATAAACTTTTGATTTTGTTTTATTTACTAATAAATAATCAAAGGTGAATCATTATAATTGTTGTGATTATAACTGTGATTAAGACTGATTTCATAAATATAACTATTTAATGGATAGGTAACGTTTGTGATGTACTAACTCGAAACTATATTTATTACACAGTAAAACTTGATCAAAATAGGTAAAAAGCTAACCAAAGATGTCACATAACAACATCACAAAACGCTTGGTGCACTTTTAGAGAACGCTGGTTCAATTTTAAGTCTGTCTCTCGCTGGAAAATCAGTAGGTAAAAATATGAGTAATTTTCTCCTTTCGTTGCTACTAGGAATGATCGGGAATATTTTTTCCCGATTATTCCTACCCTGAAATAATCGGGATTTTTTTTCCCGATTGTTCCTAGTAGGAACGCAGGGGGTAGGGACAATCGGGAATAGGCGTTTGTAACTGTGCGCGAGGTGCTGTTCAATAACATCAACACAACAACGAAAACACCGAAACAGTAGAGTGTGAAAGGTGCTGCTATGGTGGCTGGACCACCGTGAGGTCCCACCAAGATATGGGCTCAAATATCAGCCAGCACTCCTCGAAGGGGCTCAAAGAACGAAGAGCTATATCTAGTGGTGACCACTGCAATGGAGATAACAAAAGCCAAACTGAGTCATCAGTATGCGGTTCCGTTGTCGGAGATGTTATGGGCTGGAACGGGTCTTTACCAAACCATCTCGATGGCAACAGATACCTGGCTGATTACAGTCCAGTGAACAATAACTATGTAGATTTCGGGACGTACAATCATAGCCATGTTCATCTGTGTGCTTTGAACGGGTGTGTGTTGAGGAGGAAGGTGGGCCATATACAATATTGTTTTCCGCAGCGAAACGTTTGAGATCAATATGCTAATGATAACTCTAACTCTAGATTTAACTAATATCTACACTATCTCAAAAATTTCTGACAGCCTACTTATGTAGACCTGTAACATGAAAAAAGGTGAAGCGTATTATGAAGCGAGTGAATGCAAACGAGTGGGAGTCGCCGATCGGTACCGCATGTTCTCTCGCTTTCGCTATTGTGCCCACAGAAAAAAGCGAGAGTAGGCGACTCACAGCAAAAACTTGTTCGTTTCGTATCGGCACAAAATTTAATTTTGTTTGTTATGGTAAAAAAAAACTTGTTCTTCTACAAAGAATGGTGAAAAAGTAATCTGCCACAAATCGTTAATCATTTTCTAAATAAATAAATAATGCCGGACAATCTACACAGCATCATTGGCCCCAAGCTAAGCAGAGTTTATGTTATGGGTACTAGATCACTGATATACATAATACATAGATATTTTTAATTATACATAGAAAACTACCAGAACACCCTGAACAAATATCTGCAGATCATACAAATATTTGTCCCGAAGCGGGAATCAAACCCGCAACCTCGCGTCGCAGGTGGATCTTCGCCCACCGCGCCACAGTGGTCGGTAAAATATATACCGATTATCATTAGTTGATTCTTTTTTAACTTTTCACCTGGCTTTGGATACCTGAAGCATAATCGTCAGCTGAAAGTAAAAGTCTTTGATTTGTGTTTTTTGCGTTCCCTGGTAATCCAAATTATGCCTTATGTTAACTTGGCGGCAGAATATGCAAACATGCATCTCATTTAGGCAAAATGTGGATATAACGCTAGCGCCGCAGCCAGTCGTTAACGGGAAAATGAAAGTAACGAATCGTAAGTAGGTACTTTATTCAGTCAGTCCAGTCCATCATATTTCACGTCATTTACAAACAAAAAACAGAGTACAGAGTGGTACAGACATATTTTTATTCCTTCTTCGACAACAAGCGTTAAAGTCTTTTGATTGTACGATATTGAAGCAACCGATACAATACAATAAACGATGAAAATAACGTTACCCTATTAACATGAATGTTCTTATTATTTACAAAAGGAAAATACTTTGAAATGAATCCAGCGACCGCGCTGGCTACTGGATCATAGCTTCACTACGCCGGTCCATTTGTTTGGATACGCTTGGTCTAAATAACGCCGTACCTGAAGGACAAAGTGTGCCGGACAATTGTCATTCTTCTGTCAACTTGAAGGAACTGGTGTACAAATAACCTATTCCAGAAAAATTAAAGACCCTACTACGTAAGTTTGCTAAAAATAACCTTCATTCAAAGGTGTAGAGCCTGTACCAGAGTTGGAGGTTATCAATTTGAATATAGTAAATGTTCAACGATTGTATAAATAATATAAAATTGTTTCAATTGATATACCTATTGGTTTGATTTTATTTTAAGTAAATGTAGAGTAAAGCAGTTTATCTCGTACCCATAACACAAACTCTCATTAATTTCGGCTGGACTAGAGAATTATAAAAAAATACTAATTTATTTAAATATTTTACAAGTGTGAAACATTGATCAGCAAAACGAGAATTCACTGTTTTAGAATGGCGATAAAGATATTTTATTGATGTCTTGGTCCAATTTTATTTTCAGTAGGAAGAGCCCTTTTTAACACAAACGTAGCAATATCTCAGTTACCTAGTTGTTTTATTTTGAAAAATTTCAAGGTTTATTATTATTTTAGAATGCTCTTGAAATGGACATGTACATGGCATATAAGGTATTCATAATTTATTTTAACCACAACAACCTAAACTTTGCGTATTTAAATGAAAAATTAAATAAAAAAAATTAAAAATATGAACAAAAGCACAATTTTTTCCAAAATTACCAAAAAAATCTGTATAAAAATGTTTCTGATTTGCCTTGACCTGCCACAATGCACCTTTAATGTGAATAACCTTAAAGGTGCGTACTCATTATGGGACACCCTGTATATAAATATCGTCGTCATACTTCTCAAAGGCGTAGAATTTTTCAACATTCCTTCGCCACCGCCTAACTATATCTTCACCTTTCAAGTCCGACAATGAAGAAAGTGAAGATACTTACAGACATTTTTATAAGTCTTAAATAACTTTTATTTTTTTAATTTAATTTTAAATAACGAAAATAGTAGATATTGTTGTTTTATCAAAGCTAGGAACGTCTTTGCAATGTAAAATTGGTAGCGACCAGTCTCAAACTTAAGTGCATGCTTTTGTATCGATCGATAAAAAAGCATGCACTGAGACGTCGTTTGACAGTTGTCAAAATATAAGTTGCGTTTGTGAACACCAAATTAAGCGCATGTCGTCGTTAAAGCAGGATATGAGATGATATCAAATATAGCATCTTATTTTTTTTATTGACGTTTTGGTATGTATACGATTTTCAAATTTAAGAACATCTCGTATGTTATCTGTGGTCACGTTAACTGAGGCAATCTCAATTATAATAAGATCGCTTTGAGTATTCCGCCGTAAGAGCTCGATATTGAAAAAATAAGTTCTACTTTAGTTGATAGTAAATAAATAAATTTCCGACGACTAGACGTCGATGTTCCAACAACTTGGGACACAGTCGCTGTTGGAACATCTTCACAAACTGAACTAAAAATAAAACATGCGCAACCTTGATTAAAATTATTTCAATAAACATCACCCTGTAATAGTTATATGAGCATAAGTAAATAATTTGTCATCAGACCGGATTATAGAGGTATTATTATATTAGATCTGATATTTTTGCAAAGTGAAAAAACATATTCGTAAGATCGATACTTCCGTTTTGTTGAACATCATTTTATACATATAGGTAATGTTACTTGGGGAATTTCCAAAAGCGGTTTTCTACCTCTAGAACGTCAGACTTGGCATAGTTCATTTGAAATTCTAACGTAGGTAAGTACTTTAGAAAGAACATAATATCTCAAATTCGTTACAGTTCAAGCTCATTTTTTTTTCTTCGGGATAATATTCTACTGGATATAACAGGTTATATCAGTCCTGCCGAGGTAGCCAAAACGGATCAGTCTCAGCTTAGTGCAATTTATATAGAAATTAAGTACAATTATTGCCAGACACTAAATGCTTAGTGGCTTTACCTTCCAGACGCCTTAAACCTTGATTAAATGTTAGTGAACTTTCGTCATGGTTTATAAGCGGAATTTAATATAATAATAATAAGGGATATAAGCGGGTTTGCTACGAACCTTATTTGCGTTGGAAGAACATAAACGTATGGAACGTTTATGTTCTTCCAACGCAAATAAGGTTCGTAGCAAACCCGCTCTATTGTCTCTTAACGAGTGACCTTCGCAGGGTGACTGCCGTGCTGGTCGCATCGAGGGTTGCCAATCCTCGTACCTACCGGTAAATGTCGACCGAGTGAGAGAGTTTATCAAAGAATCTCAGTGATATTGTAGGAGTTGTTTACAATGCACATGAAATTAGTTCAACGATTTCTTAAAATTGTATGGGTTCACTTAATGTCCTTTAACAGGGCTGCAAAAACTAAAACTGAAACGCTTGACTAAAACACGAAGCTAGCGGTAATTGCATAATGCGCTACAGAGGGGAATATCGTGATCTTCATTTCATCTCTAACTATTTCTACATTTGAAAATGCAACTGTCATAGGTACAGAGAGCAATAGATAACGGACCTTCTTAGTGATGGAACAAAGTATGCACAAATCACCTATAACCCGACTTCTAAAATGACTTTAAAGTTGAAGGAGTTACTGCTTGCTATATCTAAGGACATCTATGAATTGTTGGCAATTATATGTACATCGTCCTAATTGGCCGTTACGTCCTATTGTTAGACAGATAAACTTATCTGAGTACAAAACAGCACGATACATGGCGAACCTTCTACAGAGACAGACTCTCGATGTATTTTACGCAGCTCATAGAAGATATTTTGAGTGACTTTACAAATTATTCAGAACTTAATGAACATGTCAGTAATACCTATAAATTTAGTACATGGCGGTGATAAAATATACCCTAATAAGCGGGTACTTCATATAACTAAATAACGGAATAAATAATGCTAGACAATCCACTCGGCAGCATCTAGCCTCAAGCTAAACAGAGCTTGTGTACTAGATGACTGTTATACATAATGCAATATAATGTATTACATAGGTAATTATATTATACGACAACGTCGACGAAAACGACCAGATCACCCTGAACAAATATCTGCTATTTGTACAGACATTTGTCCCGAGGTGGTAATCTAACTGGCTACAGTGGCCTAATCGAGCCGGATAAACAAAGGTTGAAGAAAGGTACGCCGACTCGGCCAGCAAACGCTTGGAAACGATCATTTGAACAATGCTTGGTTTGTGCATGAGTGAGCGAAATCATCCGGTTGAAATAACTATATTGTACTACGCTTATATAAAAGAAGACGATAATCCAAGTGTGGTGAGAACATTTGATAGACATTTGTAAGTGTGAAAAGTGACTAAAATGTCGCCGCCAACTGCGGAACAGAATCAGTATTTGGCCGTGCTGGAGGATGTGGCGAGTACGTTGAAAAGAACTCAAAGCAATATGAAGAAATGTCCTAAAACGAGACTTACCTAAGGATACATAAAAGCGAAAATTAAGTCCATAGATGATTATTGGGAAACATTTAAAACGGCTCATAATAACCTAACAAAATGTACACATCGAGAGTTTAGAGGAAGTCTTCCGTATTTTCTTAACGAATAATTTTACACGTTCGAAGAATTATACATTATATTATGTCTACATGCAGATTTGAATGATCTCCTTCTAAAAATGGCAGCAGAAGAAAGAAAAGGAGAGACAAATGAATCCAATAATATCTCACTGTCCTCCACACAAGCATCATCATTTGCAAAACTATCCCGAATAATACTTCCTACCTTTTCGGGGATATGAAGATTGGCCTTTTTATCAAGATTTGTTTGTTGCACTGGTACATGAAACCACAATCAGTGAGGCACAGAAGCTACACTATTTAAAAACAACAGTATCCGGTGAAGCAGAAGCGTTATTTAAAACTATAACTATAACTGGAAGTAACTATTCACAAGCATGGCAGCTATTAAAAGGAAGATTTGGAAACAAAAGAATGATTGTGATATCTTTGCTAAAGAGACTATTTGGTCAGAAAAAGATCACTACTCAGTCAGCCGCTCAAACTAAAGCTGTGCTGGATACTACATCAGAATGCCTTACCAGTTTAAATAATTTGGATATTAAAACCGATTCTTGGGATCCTTATAGAATATTTCTGGTTAGACAGAAGTTGGACACAGAGTCATTAAAAGACTGGGAGGAATATGCACAGAGAGACGATGAGGGTAACATGATGCCTACTTGAGATGAGTTAAGAAAATTCCTTGAACACAAGTTTCGTACACTTAAACTGACCTCACCAATTTCAACTTCTACACTAAGAGAGCATAAATCATTTCATGCAACCACTGACGAAACTGGAGAATAAACTGAACATGACATTTACCAGTTAGCGCATGCTGCTGTGGCCACTACATCACAATCACAACCAAAATGTAGTTATTGCAAAACTATAGGACATTACATTCACAACTGCAAAGAATTTGAAAATCAATCAGTGGATCAAAGACTAACATTTGCAAGAACCAGTAACCTTTGCTTCAATTGCCTGATACCGAATCATAGCGTATACAGATACAAACATAGAACAACATGCCGGGTCTGCGGAAGGAGACACCATTCCCTTCTTCAGAAAACAGCAGAAACTAAACAAAAAGAGAATATACAAGTAGAACAAAATAAACAAGATGAGAGAAGAGAAGACCAATATGAAATTGAGCCAGAACACAGAGTAACCAGTGCACACGTCTCCGAGGAACAACCCAGACAACGAGTACTATTAGCCACAGCACAAGTAAATGTCAGAACAAAGAAAGGAAACACCCATTTACTTCGAGCTTTGATTGATCAAGGATCAGAGGCATCCTTTGTTTCAGCAAGAGCTGTAGATCTATTGGGGCTATGTAAAACTAGTATAAACGGAGTCGTCTCGGGAGTAGGAACAGCTGTCCCAATAAAACATTTGGTCGAACTGTCCCCGTAGTGTCATTTGCACCATTGGCCAGCACCATTAATTGGGCAAACGACACTGTCATGTACCGTTTACACCATTGATGGGGCAAATGGTGCAAACGACACTGTCATGTACCGTTTACACCATTGATGGGGCAAATGGTGCATGGGGCAAACATATCCAATGGTGCAAATGGCACTTATATTTATTATTAATAACAGAGTCAAGTTTTCAACTACTTAAGAGAGTTAAAAGCACTTGAACAATATAAGTATATTAATATATATTCTCAATTCGCGACAGTGAGTCACTGCTTAAAAGTGCTTAAGGAGGACGCTGCATTTCATGCAGTCAATGCTCTTACACAAGACCCGTACAAAAAGCGATCAAAGGAGGTTAGGGATCGGAATAATTATATACAGTACGTACAGATGCAATTAATTAATAGTGAAATAGATATTCCACTATTCTTGGAAAAATTAAGATAAAATAATTAAGCATTATTTGTCATTGATTAGCTGTCATTGATTCTTTGTTATTAATAATAAAAATATTTTATATTATTAATAAGCGATTCATTCTTCCATTATCATTAGTAAAGTTTTAGGGGATACAGTATTTGTTCATGGGGAGAAAAATTCTGATCCATCTCTTCCCTGAGGGTCTCGGGGCGGGGCGGATGGCCAGTAAACAGAGCGATAGCTCGAGGAAAGCCTTGAGGCAAAATAAATATATTTTTTAATAGTGTCATTTGCACCATTTGCCCCATCAATGGTGTAAACGGTACATGACAGTGTCGTTTGCACCATTTGCCCCATCAATGGTGTAAACGGTACATGACAGTGTCGTTTGCCCAATTAATGGTGCTGGCCAATGGTGCAAATGACACTACGGGGAACTGTCAGGATTGTCACGATTTGAGAAAGATAAAGAGATCAGAGTAAGGGCATACGTTTTGAAAACAATAGCAACCAAATTTCCATTAACACTAATTGCTCTAGACTGGCCAGGTCTTCAAACACTATCATTGGCTGACCCTACGCATGTAACATGTAACCCTGCCCTGCGCCCTATTCATGTAAAAGACAAAAGAATACCGAGATGGCTGAAAAATTCGATTTGCTTTTGATCAATTAAAATACAGTACATAAATTGGTGCATGTGGCATAGCGAAGTATTTATTACTTACAGAAGGACGGAGACATGGCGTCATCACTAGCACAAGTTGTAGCTACTAAGACCTATATGGGATGGTTCGAAAGCACTGCGTTAGAAAATGTACTCGTGAGGAAGATACATTGGTAGCGCTATGTGGATGACGTGTTTGCTATTATGCACAAAAACTAAATTGACACTGTACGAAAACATCAGTGGCATAGACATATCCAAAAAAATAGCATTCACAGTATATTTAAGGAAGACGGAGTTCTGCCTTTTCTTGATGTTTTGGTGAAAAGGGACACTCCGGGCGATTGAAACATATGAAAACACACCTAAGGGCAGGCTGATTGGCACGATTTTCCTTCATACTTTGCTTCAGTATCACGCATCCTTATAAAAAGACCACTAAGGGTATGCGACCCGCAATTTATTGACAGTAAACTAATGGCTACGAGTCGAGATCGATCTCCCGCATTCCCAACATGACTGTCTCCAAAGAAAATATAAAAGCTTGCCCCCCCCCCCCCCCTCCCTTTGCTAAGAGGGAATATTTTATTAAGGGATAATAGTACTATTTATTTGTTGTTTAAATGATAAATAATTAAAAAATGGTAAGAGCCTTTCAACTAATTATTTTGACATTGTTGACATTGTGCAAACAAATCCGACACTGGCTTACTCGAGTGTCTACATTACTTGCGCTACTGATTTTATGCTCGAATTAGTCAAGTGTAAAAGTAGTAAAAGTCCCGCACCGAGCGTTTTGAACGTTTGTCAATAATAGATATATGTATTACAAGTGCCGATTAGCGATCTCGCTATTGCTATTGTTTACCTACCTAAAAATATTAGGTTAGGTAATTATATAAAGACGGATCTCCCTGCTCTGAAGGTTCTTCTTTTTTCAAAATATTTGAAAAAGTATGAAACCTACATAAAAACTTATCATCAATGTTATCTGAATTACTATGAAAGCGTGCTCACACATTACCGTACGGCACCAGCGATGCCGCCGTGCCGTATGTTCGTCGGCACCAGCATGGGGCGGCAGCGTGTTAATTGTTTATCATTGGCTGGGCAGTGAAAGCATTGTCAAGCTCGCTCGGTTTCTTAAACGTGTCTTTTTCCTTTTTCACGACACGTTTTGAACTGTACGGCTTTCTAGCCGTTCCGTGAAGAAAACGCATCGTGAGCAAAAACTCAATATTGATACTGATCTGTATAAAAGATCTAAAATCGAGAATTTTATTTACCACAAAGCTTTTCTATCGCTATATTTAAGCAGCGCTCTAAAACTTGTTGTTGTTGTTGAAACTGTTATACGAGTATTAATTTCATGTTCACTTTACTTTATGAGTAGGGAGAGAAGGGTGATATTTGTACATATATATATATACATATACATATACTTACCTACCCGAAACAAGGCCCGTGGTTCGTTCGGCGACATGTTCGAATAGAAGCAAGGCAAAATGAAAATGTTTATCGATTGGTGACGTGCTCGGTAGGGGTACCCCGGAGCTTTGACAGATACACTTTGTAAGCATCTATTATATGAGGGCAAAGGCGTTGTCGCTTTAAATTGTTCAGAGAATTCTTATCTGCTGGCTGTTGAGGTCGCGTCGAATTTGCGTGCATGAAGAAACTAACTGAAATAGACTATTTAATGAACTCGACTAAAGGATTCTACTTTCTAACCCGAAAATGTTAAAAATGTATAAAATAGTTATGCTACAAAGTATAATTCATCTTGAAAACATAAACTACACAACAAGTTCACATCCTTACTTAAAACATATACCCTTTTAATAAAAATACCTTTTAAATAAGCGTCGTTCTACGTATGAAAAATACAAAAATGATGACAAAAATTAAACAATGATGTGAAAATTTTGCAATTTCTAAAAGGAAAGCAAGTTTTCTGTAGTATTTTGATATTACATTATTGTGTCAAGAAGAAATGACCGGGGGGCCAAGCAGTGGGACGACTTTGACTATAAAATATTGATGATTATTGGAGGATGATATCCGCCACGTGTTTAACTTGCCCCTAGATTTACTATTTTATAAAAATACTAAACAATAATTGTATTTATAACCGATTTGGAGGTCAGCTTTCATTGCCCAATAAGTTCTATTTGTGATTATTTAGACCGTACGGTGATTCTGATTATACCTACAAAACATAGGAAATAGAACATATTCAAAAAAAGTAATGTAGTTATTTTATTATTATATAATATTAAAATAATTATTAATACCTAGTTATTATTAATAATCGATTAATTATTAATTTAAATGAACTTCAGCCCGGTTTCGCCAAATAAAAATTTTATATTGATGATGTTTAATTGAAAACAATAATAAAAATTTTCCGTTATTTGTTCATTCTAAAAATAAATAAACAAACACACCTACTCATTAGTTGATAGCTTGTCGTTTTCGTTAATGGCCCTTAGTCTGATCGCCGACTGGTCGATCCAAAGCATAGTTTATCAATAGTTTTACAATTACAGTAGGTACAACTTTATTTACCATGGTTTAATAAACTGAAATTACTGTAGGTAATTTTAGGAATAATTAAGATTTTATAAAATTTTGGCTGTATAAAAATACAATGTTTTTCTGGTCTTTTTGTGTACCAGTTGCATATAGAGGAAAAATTGGTCCTCGTGCCTCTACCAGTAGAAGAACCGAGTAGGAACACGGAAAGAAGAGGAAACTGTCAGAGTGACATATCGGATGCGAAAAGTAAGATGAGGCATGACTAAAGGTACGGTAAGGTTAACTTAAGGGTAAGGGTAAGGGTGACTAATAGGGATGATGATTAATAGAAAATGTATTATAATTAACCGCAATTTTCTTATCCGTTAGTCATATTTCTTGTAGAAAGCAGACAAATGAAACTCCCAAAAAAACATATAATGCCAAATCGTGATGATCGCTTTTAAATTAGGCCCTATCCTGGTTATTAAAGTTGATAATAGGTAAACACAACATTTTAAGGCATTACCATCATATATAAATTTACTTAAAAATAATAAAAAACTATACAATAGGTCGAATTCAAAAAATACTATAAGTAAGCTGAATTTTGCGCATACATTGCCAGAAGTCTAGTAATAAAAACAAAGAATCAGGTAAATAAGTATGTTTATCAGCCATCTTGAACTCAGAACACAATCTCTGGTTAGCTTGGGGCTTAATGATGCGCTCGTAAATTATCCAGTATTATTTATTTGTTATTTAGTAGCTGATTTTCTCGCAATTTTATTTGCGTGGACCTTAGGGTAAAAAATCTGCTCGAAATCAGGGAAATTCGGTAATTTCTGACATTCCGTTTTGTTTGAAAAATACTGAAACACGTTTCCCGTGATTTTATTTCTATATTTTATAGTGAATTTGAAAAAACTGTCCTTAAAATTTTAGCTAAAAAGCCGAAATTTGGAGGTAGCTTTACACAAACTTCCACTAAGAAGGGAATTCTCCAATTAAAAGTCACAAAATTAGTACAAAAATTAAGTAAATTTTTAAAGTTTTTTGTATTTTATACTGTGAGACCCAATTTGCTTGGAAATTGCTAAGAATACTTAAAATACATAACAATTAAACACGTTTCAGGATGAGAAAGTAGTAAAAAATGAGAAAATTATTCCTGAAAATTGGGTAAATCGGCTGTTAATGTCCTAGTTATGTTATGGCTTTTACTTTAACGAACGGATCTGCAAAATGTATTTATGACAAATGCAAAATGTATATATTTAAAAAGTATACTTTTTAAATCTATGGATAAAAAGTATTATTTTTAAATCTATGGATAAAATCTATCTTTATTAGCAAAGAAAATTATAATTAAATAAACCAATTATTCGTAGAACTAGTATTTACAATTGAAATAATTAAATAAATAACTGACACTGGCACTCGCAGACTGTTGCAAAGAAACTAGCGAGTAGTAGACTGTTTGTATTATAACCACACATAATACGCACCCGTTGAACGTGTGTACGAGGCGCGTAACTTAGGCTGGATTTAGTGCTCGACCGACGGTGAGCGCGTAGGTACCGTACGCGCTGATCGTACGTCCTATTATGATCGTAGCTGTACGCGCGTAGGAATTCATCAGCGCTGCACTGTAGTCGTTCATACGTTTTCATTGATACCAGCTACGCTCGACCGACCTCAGCGCTCACCGTCGGTCGAGCACTAGTACTGGGAAGTTTTCCATTTTCCGTCAAACGAAACGAGACGCTTATTTTAAGACTAAAAATAGTTGCATGAAACAGTTTTTTTTAAAACACTTTTTTGTTCAACAGTAATCGTCACTTAACAATTAATTTACACTTGAAGTCACAGAATAATTACTATCAAATCGATCCGAAGTACCTAATTATTCCAAAAACACCGAATAATTGCAATGAGCGAAAGCAATGCACAATACACACATGACGCACGCACGTGTTATTATTATTACAAAACAAACTTTACCTTTGAACTCCACTCGAATTTCACTCCTAAAGTTTTTTTTTTAATTTGGTCGTTTTGTATCTTATCTATATCGCAATAGAGTTCACTATTCTATCCAAAAACGACATACCTACGTAGGCCCACTTCGCAACGGGTTTCTTCAAAAACACGTTTTTCTGTAATCCCAAAGCAAACAAAATTTTACGCTCTATAAAATAAGGATCTGTTTTGCCTGTTCCTATTCTATCCAAAAACGACATGGGTTTCTTCAAAAACACGTTTTTCTGTAATCCCACAGCAAACAAAATTTTATGCTCTATAAAATAAGGATCAGTTTTGCCTGTTCCTGCCTGCCTTGTATAAAAACGTTTTCGAGAAGCAGGGACAAACTCTTTTTATTTTATATTTTATCGTTAAAGGATTAGAGTTCATTATTGTTCGCACCTGTCAGACAGATTTGAAACTGTTTTGGCGCGCCGTTCCTTCCAATCATTTCGTTCGTTCAAAAAGCGTTCTAGCGAACCTTAGTTTTGTTCGTTTGACAGACTGGTTTCAGTCAGCATTAGATTCGTGACGTTTGACAGTTTTTTTAGTAAGTGTTTTATGATTGAACGAGAAAGCGTTTTGTCGTTTCACATAGACAAAGTGTTTCATGAAACTGTTTTAGAAAAAAACGCCCAGTACTATCGAGCACTAAATACAGCCTTAGGTTTGCATATGGACTGTAATCTTCGCTTTGAGAAGCATGTAGCTGATACGGTAGCCAACTGTCTTTACAGGCTGAAAGTCTTATATAGAATGAGACCTCATCTTCAAATGGACCTACGCATACGTCTAGCAGAGTCACGTACCAGATTTACGTATGAATACAATAGAAAATTTAAATACGTTTAGATAGGTACTTAAGTTTCAGTATCGGTTTCGGCTGAAAAACCGGTTTAGGTCGGACACTAGTTTAAACCAATTTATAATAAACAAAATCGTAGATGGTCATTGCAATTTCACTTAGAGTTTATTTCCTACTTCACGCAGATTTATTTCATCTAAAAGTAATAAGATGTGAAAATAAAATGTTTTATTGAGTAGATAATAAAATTTAAAGGCGCGAGAAAAGCATTGCGGTGGAGGCGGAGACGGCGGTATTTCGGAAAATGGCGGGATCTGGGATGGGATCCAGGATTATGGCCGCTTAGTTGAAAAGTAAAAGTGAGCGTATCGTCCTCGCTCGATACTAACTCGTATAAATAGGTACCTGTTGCCGCGCCTGCCGTAGCTTCGGGCCTCCCGAAACTTTGACGCGCTTCTTTAGGAATAATCGACAACTCCTTAAATTAATTTTACTTACCCGAAATCCCGTCCTGGCTGGACTCCCCGTCGAACGAGGTGAACTTTGGGTAATTTTTGTTTTTTTACACTTGTATTTAAGGCAGTTTTAATTCAGAAATTGTTAAAAAAAGACGCGGGCGCGAGATTCGCGGTGGTCGAGTCTGAGGCGTGTACCCGTGACGGCGGCTCGGAGAACTCTGGTCTGGCCCAGCGGTTCGGTCGCGTTGTGCGCTGAGAGAAGGCGCGCGTGCTCCACCATTCAGTCGACCTACATTCTTGCTACACCTACCGATTTTCGGGACTACCTTAAGGAGGCCCAGGATAATAGTGGAAAATAATAGATCGACTACCGGCGACAAGTTAAAAAATAAATTGCTGTTCGTTTGTGTCGCTAAAACACAAAAACGTTTTTCAAAAAATAAGTATTTTTGTTACATTATCTCTTATTTAAAATTGTAGGTCAAAGCAGTTTATCTAGTAAAAATTAATGAAACAAAAGCTTTATATTAGATAAAATCTAAATTACTATAAGAATAAAGAAATGAATGTTTTATTTGAGTATGTACTACAGCATTATTTATTTCCAATGTCTAAAAAAGACACTCGAAATCGTTTCACGTTAATTTTTTTTTGTCTGATCGGTGGTCGTATTCGTCTATTCGAAGGCGTTTGTATGCGTACGCATAATCAAAGACAATCTAATCCGACATTCAGATAAGAAACGGACGTGTATCGCCGGCATTTTAGTCTTAACAGACCACTTTTAGGTTGTCATTATACTTGTGTACTGACACTTTAAATATATTTTCAAATACAAAAATTTATTTATTAGATAAATTAATGTTACAGACATGACATACATAATTATTACAGATATGCGGTTTAAAATGAGAAAATAGTTATCCATCGTACCCTCACTGGCCCGTTTGATGTGGGACCGGAGTGCACAGGTGGTTTCCATGAATACCGAGAGAGTGGCACTCTCTCGTATTTGTAAGCATTTGCTGTGAAGCACCTAATTAAAATAATTATAAAATAAATTGCACATGCAATAAAATTATAAATTACAATTTGAATCTTTTAAAACATATTAATAATAATAATGCCAATAGGTAAATAAGTACTTAATAAAAATGTTAAACAATAAAATCATACTTTTTTTTCTGAAGTTTGCTACACCAGTGGATCTAAGTGATAAATCTTGTTTCTCCATTGACGACTAGTTTATAGCTTAGTTTATCTGCATGTACAGCGGTGCCCATCTGGGATGGATGGCACTGAATGTGAATTGTATTTAAAAAAAAAACCATGGACAACTTTCAAAAATCAACACACTTTATATTTATTAAATAACTTGGATATGTTTGGGGTTACACAGTTTATATTACGTCTATTCTCACTAGTTCAGTTGTCCAGTTCAGTTGACTGAACTAGTGAGATTTATTTATCTACCTAATATTTTTATCTATTTCTGAACTGAACAAACGAGAAAAGAAATCTCACTAGTCCAGTCGACTGAACAAACGAGAAAATAAATCTCACTAGTTCAGTCAACTGAACTGGACAACTGAACTAGTGAGAATAGACGTTATATTAAAGTAGATCAGACATTTACGTTCTACAACTAAGCGATTTCATTTGTAAAGCCGATTCCAACCACTTTCAACCATCTGCCGGGAAGGCACCTTATCGTTAATTAGGATTATAGAATTTTGTTGAATGTAATTTCTTATAATATGTGTGTAAAAACTAAGTGAACATAATAATTTGTAAACCTAAACGGTGGAGATTTTTAATTAATAGTGCCCCTTTTGAGTAGTAATTGATTGATAATTTACTGGTTAAATTTACTTGTAAATGTTTTTAAATGTTTTTTGGTACTTTAGTAGGTATTTAATAAATTATTGCTGTAAAATGGTACCAGGTAATCACTATTTTGGTGGTAGGGTGTTTTATTTCATTTTGATCAAAATCCTTCCTGATTCGATTTGCAATTGACTGTTTACTGGTTTAGTGGATTTGAAGTGGCATTGAAACACGACTCGGCTATTGTTTATATATTTCTCTTTTCTGAGATTTACTAAATAAAAAAAAACAGAAGACTATTGTCACTAATTTTTTACTTGCTTAATGTTTGCAAGGAATGCAAGTACATTTTAGATCCTGGATGTGTTTTGGCCCTTTCAATACTTACAGCCCACAGCAATTCGCATTTTCTATCGCATTTCAGTAATTTCAAATTATACGAGTATAATCATTTTTTTTATCTAAAAGCTGATCGTCCACTGCCAGCTAAGCTTATATAGAACTAAGCTAAATTAATCTAGAAAATAAGTTTTTCGTCCACCAGAAAACTAAAACTAATAAAAATACGTTAGCGAGGACCAGTTTGCACTGGTGTCGAGTTAATCGGACGTGATGGGAGAACAACAGAAGAGATATGATGCTAATTCAAAGGAAGATAACGTTCGTCATAGGGAAAGAAGATAGTTATTTTTTACAACACTAAGAAAAACGCAAACACATGCGAGAACTGGATAAACAAAGACCCACATTCAAGACTGGAAAACCAGTGGCGAATTTAACATTTTCACACCCTCGTGTTAACCATGAGGAGTGAAAAGGGTTTAGCTTAGTTTGTGTAGCTTCCAATAGACCTAAGCATGTAATTTAGTTTGACTAAGTTGGGCTAATTTAGATAGCTAAGCTGGCATTGTATTCTGTGGACAGTCATGTATGCAATCGGCCCAACTATGCGAGCTAAATTGACTTAGTTTGGCTGGAAATTAGAAGTATCAAAGAAATTTATACTGTCGTCAACTTTCATTCAAATCGTAAATGAAGCTCTAGCATGGCTAGTGGATGGCTGTACGTTTAACAAAGCCGGAGTTTCGGAGCCTATTCAATTCAAACAAACAATCAAATCTTTCCTCTTTATAATATTAGTATACTCGTAGAAGTATAGATTGCAGATTCGTAAATTTACCGGGGCATCAGCTGCTTGCGAGGAACTCATACAGGCGTGGCCCCCCGATTTCAAATAATGGTTTATCAATGCTTCAACTTGATTCAATTATTTTTGGCGGAATAGGAAGTGGTTAAACCTTGTTAGGGATTTAATTTATACAGAGGCTTATTATATTGTATTACTTGTAACAAATAAAACACGAATCGATATCATCAAAGGATCTCCGTTTCCCAATATAATAGATGATGCTGTCTGGGTTGTCCAGCATATTTATTTACATACTGGGTAGGATATATCGTACGTTACCTACGTAACGACGAGGACAGGTTATGTTATATTATATTATCTGTTATATTATCTACGGAATAAAATGACTACATCCTGCCCCAATTCGGACACCACGTTGCGATGAAAGCATAAACAGCTGGTCTTTCAGGAAGACAGTAACCAAGGCACTCTAGTAAAGATGGGGTAGCGACTACCGTATCGTGGAAGTCTTTAAAGTTAATCACACCATCAGCATCCCGATCCATTCGCTTGAGCATGATGTCCACAAATTCCTGAAAATAAAGAAACCCAGTTATAGTACCTTAGTACCTTAAGATGTATTTAGATAAATAAAAAGACATGTTGAAGAGAGTGCCTTCGCACTCAGTATTCATTGAATCCGTGATGAACTATTAGAAGATATGAATTTTGCCATTGGATAAAAGGAGTGGTAGATCATGACTGACATTTTTAAAGTACGCAATATAATTTGATGAAATGCAATTTTCCAACATCGGAATGTACAACCATTAAAATCAATCAATATTGGAGTCGAGAATATTCTCACTCTTAGGGTACACGAAGGACGTGTCGTCAAGCTAGAATCTCATTTAACTGCTGGGTCGGCCGGCCTACTTTAAAATGGTTCTCATGTTTAAAATGTATATGAACTTTTGGACAGATTAAAGCCTTGCAATCTTAGAAAATCTAGAAATAATAAATTAAACAAAAATTTGTGTGTACGTACCTACACTATTGTTTATTAGGTTTTTATTTTGTACTATGTTCGTGAACCAAATAATTATCTATCAACAGTTACATAGTAGTTATATTATATAATAATGTCCGCGTGACTAATCTGGACCAAACTAATAAGTCTTATTTTACGACCTATTTTAACATGCCTATATTACGCGCTCTAGCTGAAAACCAACCAGTGTAGGCATCAGGCCTAGCCAAATGCTACATGCATATACATGCTGAGGTGGGGACCTTTTTAAGCCTATCTTTATTTAATTTTTTTCTCTTCTGTTTCTAATTTAAATCTTATTTAGTTTATAAAATTATATACTTTTTTTAAATGTGTAATAGTAATTTAATCTATTTATTTTGTTCGAGGAGGTATGGTAGGTATCATCCAATTTTGATCATCAATATTTGGTCAATACAATACCATTGATTTTAAGGTTTTCTTTATGTGTCACACACAGGTGTGACGCTACAAAAACTTAGCGGCCTGGGCCTAGGCCGCTGGCAGAGTCATAAAGTACGCCCAAAACAATAGGTAAACGTTAATGATGATCCTCTGATGGAAACGCTTCGATAGCGACTTCTAATTACCTGTTCTGACATGTACAGTGCGCGTCACATATAAGTACCCCCCCCTATCTCAATGTATGTGGGACAGAATAGTTGTTATTGTTGGGAATTTCAGACTCTAACTATTATGGGGTGTTGGTTAGATCCTGAGCGAGGTCGTGAAAAATTTTTGTATGTGAAAATTTGTGACAAGTTAGAAGGGAATTAGAAGTAATCGAAAAAAAATTGTAGACAAGGGGGGGTACTTAATTCTGACGCGCACTGTACCAAGCAAATACCTATTTGACGTGTCCTGATCCTTCACCCGCCACTGTGACGTGGCGGGTGAAGGATCAGGACACGGGTTCGATCCCGCCAGTAATTATCACACAAACAAGATGTGGCGGTAGGAGTTTTACAGTTTTATAGTAAGTTTATATTATTGGCAAGGGTTAAATACCTACAGAGACAACTACATTTTTTCAAAAAACAAACAGTTTGTGTAAAATTAGCGAACCAGCCAGCTATTTCAACTTCTCTGCAACAAGTTCCGATGAGTTCATGTAGATGTCGCTGTGTTTCATCATGACTATGATATGGCACTTAGCGTTATTATGTTATATGAATTATTATTTTCTCATCCCTGCCATAGTCGGTAAGGTACTTTCTGTAGCTAGACGAAGAACTAACTTTGTCCATGTTTCCACTGATCCTCTCAAGATGATTATAATTTGACCGAGATACGCAAATGCGTGCTTCGACCAATCAGTACCCACGCTAAGGCTAAGTTACAACAGAAAAGAAACAATTTTAAAACATAAAAATATTTTTTCCAATTCATTTTAGATACCTACGAATAGCTTATACTTTTTAGATGAGAACATTCCCCAAACATGGATTGGTACGGACGGCCCTATCAAATAGCCCGTGAGGTCACCCGATGTAACCCCACTAGGCTATTTCTTATGGGGTTACGTTAAGGATAAACAATTGTACAAAACAAGCTACGACACCATTAAAGACCTAAAAGCTGAAGAGCCATGGAGTCAACTTTAACGCAAATCCACCACCTGAAGATACAAAACGCAATAGTAAGATCGATACCTAAACCTGTTGAATCGTTTCGAGAATGTACTAAATAAATGAAAGGGTCATGTTTTTTAGTAACATTTACTGCTTAAGACCTACCTACTCAATATATTAATATAAATAGTGCACGTTTTATTTTTTAAAACCTCCTATTCCCGAGCTGTACCTACAATTTTTTTAAATGTATGATTGCAGTTTTTCTTGTCACTATAATCGATTACGGTTCTTAAGAGTTTTTCGTTTAAAGTTTCAGACTTTCCCGTACTGGCCGTACTAAATGTGTCACTCTGTATAAATTATTCCTAGTAATTTCCGATAAGCACATGCTCTATTTTCTGTTAGGATGTTGGAGCAGTAATTTGAAGCCCTGATATTATTAAAATGCAATCTTGTATAGTGATTGATGAAACTGATGAGATCACGATGAACGATCACGGCACCAAGCAGATTCAAGCGAAACCTACTTTAGGCAAGGAAAGAAGGAGTAATGACGACGGTAGATATACCCCTCATGTATGAGAATATCTGTAATACTGAAATATTTGAATACTCCAAAAACAATTTTCGGTAACCAGAAAGAATTTCAGTCTCCGATTTATTTTAAAATTTTGTGTAATCGCTAAGAATATGAAAATAATGATTTTGTGTCGCGAAGTTTCCATTGAACCCATTAAGTAGTCTTATCTAAAGTAGTATGTTAAACGTTTGTATATTTAGAGTTGCATGAAACACATTTTGATATCCTTAATCAAATCGTCGTATCCTACGAATACGGTCACAGTTGCAAAACACCAACTTTACAGGAGACGGTTTTTTCTGATTATTTCGCAAAGTTTCTATTGAACGAGTGTGATTTTTTTTGCTAAAACGTTTTATCATATTTTCTGCTAAATTATCATAAAGGTTTCATAAATAAAAAAAACCTTTTTCCCTAGTTTTTGTCCCTTAGCACCTTGTTCCACGTGCAAGTTTCAAATCGACGTTATACTCAGCGCCATTGTGACCGTTTTCCACGCAGATTTCGCTTCACGTCCTCAACTAGGGGGGTAACAAACGTCTTTGTAAACTTATTCGACGGGATTATGATGGACAATTACACATTTTACGAAGGTCATAGTTTATTGTCCTTCATAATTTGGTTTTGTACCTTGATAATTTGCTTCAGAAATTGTTTATTCATGTTGTACTTAGGATGCGCTGTACACCCAGAGACGATATTAAATGTATTTACTCGTAGTTTGTCTAGCACTTAATCGACGACCTGTATGGCGCAGCTGCTGGCGAAGGCCTTTAAGGGACTTCGTCGCTGGAGGTTGTGGGTTCGATTCTCGCCTTGGGAAAAATGTTTATACATTTATTGCCGCTGATTTGTCACAGCTGGTTGGTAGGTACAGCTAAAATGCAACAAATCATTCGAAAGCCAAAACCGAGTTCGTGTAAAACTGTGCAAATTTTACTGACATACTAAACAAAATGTGTTTTTGTAACTATGTAAAACTCGTCCTAGGGTTTCTTAAGGCATGATTTAATGTAATGATTGGAACTAATTTTTTAGTTATTATGGTAGGTAGGTACTCATATAAAAAAGGTAATTTTATAATAAATAATGGAGTTTTCTGGCCACAACGCCCAGCCTAAACCGATGAAGCTAGAAAGCTGAAATTTGGTGGGCTGGACCTTTAACTACACAAATACCCGCTAATTAGGGTTTTTTTTCTTATTCCACCCCTAAAGAGGTAAAAGGGGGTTTTGAGGTTTTTGGTGTTTTTTGTAAATCTGTAACCGGTGGTTCGATTGGTTAGATACTTACATTGAATTACTAAACACACAAGAATAATGATAGAAACAAGATAACTTGTTTCAGGATTTTTCAAAATATTCCTAAAAATTTAGTGAAACTGGTAATTAAAGTTTGAGATTTATAATTTCATTCTGTATTGAAAAATCTATAACTTTCTAATGCAAAGTGCCATTGGCTTCAAATTTCATAATGTAATGATAGAACAGTAAATTAAAAAGGCAATATTATGTGATTTATTGTAAGGAAAATTGCTAAGAACAATTAAAATACAAAACTATTCAACATGTGTTTCAGGATTTTTGAAAATATTTCCGCAAACTGTAAATACGGTTATTGAAATATTGGATTTGTAATTTTTGGTAACGTATTTAAATGACTGTTACTATTTAACGTGCGCTGGTAATGTGCCGTCAAATTTTATTTATGTATTGAATATACATTAAATGGTTAAACATGTTTTAAGGTCTATTTTAATATCTCTAAATTAGGGTAGAAAAAGTCAAACTTCCCGATATTTAGTTTCAATCCGATTGCTCTTGCATAAAATATCAATTCACTAAATCAATGAAATAATAACAATGAATGAATGTTTGAAGATTTATTAAAACTTCTCTCAAAATGGGCTAAGGTAGAATGTTTGAAGCACATCGTATGACAAGACTGCTTCAAATTCACTAAATAAAAAAATATACTCGAAACTTTTAAAAAAAAGAATACCTACTCAATTAACGGACATAAAAATGATATCATAAGCGTCTTTCCGATTTTGGTGAAATTCCGATTTTTTCTTATAATAGGGAATTAGCTGATTTCGTGAAAGTGTTTTACCCTTAACACGTCCACGCCAATGAAATCACAAGCGAGTCAGCTAGTTGTCATTACATTATACGAGCATTCATTACATGATTATTGTCATAATAGATTGATATCAGAGCCAAGGCATGGCGTATTCATCGATAATTTTTTTTGCTGTTAATTTTCTAACCCATTTAGTATTTAAATGCTATGTCTATTAAAAAAACACCAAGTAATGAATTAAAATTCGCAGATGTTTGTAGGGAGTGTTCTGGTTGATTTTTATGTATGTATAGTAAAAATACTATATAACTATAAGGTCTATTGTGTTAAGTCATCTGATAACCAAAACACAAGTTTTAGTCGATTGTTCAGCATTTTATTTATTCATCCTATTAATCTCGTTACTGTATCCAGATTAGAGAACTCGTCAATGAGCCTGTCTGAAGCCAACTACTATGTGGTGGCTCACGTTATAATATTAAAAAGAAAACACATATTTATTTCGCTGTTTTGTACTCTGTCGTCTGATGACCTTATTTGTAGAAGTCGAAAAATCCTGAAATTATTGACTTCTCTTGAAAATCCTTAAAACCTGTTTCTCTTTATTTTATTTTTCACATTGGATTGGACAAGAAAATAGTTTAATATTTTTAGTCGTCAATGGAATATCGGGAACTCTGGCAACTTTTACATTTTCTAATTTCCAAGTGATTTTTATACAAAAAGTCAAATAGTTGTGGTTTAAAGCACCGCATGTGCAAAAGCTTACAATCAATTCAATACTGTAGTAAATACAAAACCAATACAATAATTCAAATAATTTTAACCTATACTAGTCTCTTTTAGTTTGGTTAAATTGCCGATTTACCAAATGTCAGAAATATTTTTAGAATTCGAACAACTGTAGGTTTTTAGTTCAAACAAATTGTGTCACTGTTCTCTGTTCTTATTGAGATACCTTTATAAAAAAACCCTGAAAGGCGTATGATAATTTCATAAATATTGATAAACTATATTAAAAATAAAACTTTTTAAACTTTCACGATTTGTTGACATATTTAAAGAATATTTATCGGGTATTTATCGCGTAGGGGAAAATAAAAACAAAAGGTACGCGATAAATACCCGATAATTATTCTATATTAAAAAGTTACAGAGAATTCAAAACAAAACCCAACTACGTATCTCAAACATGTAGGTATAACCCGTTCCAGTCCATTTTCAGGAGTATTTTAAAACTTTCTGAAACAAATATTAATTTATTTATATTATTAAGATTTCACAATGGAATAGGTATTCCTAACAAAATAATATAGGTACTTCGCAAATGAAGTGATTGTTTGCATCCGCATTCGCGAATGTGAAAGATGTACATTCGTTACATATAAAATCTATACTAATACTGTAGATACGAAGGTCAGATCCTATCTGTCTGTTTGTTGCTTTAACGCTTTAATCGATTTAACGATGAAATTTTTCTTCACACAGAAGAAAAATTAACAAGAAACTAGCAACATATAATTATACCTTAGTAGGTTGTTAGAACATAATTATGTATGTACACGTACCTACTCGCATTACATATAAATTTAGCATTTTCCGTGCTTTCATAACCAAAGGCAATTCATGTGCCTAGCCAAACTATTAAAAATGCACTTCGTAGTCGACAAACAGTGCGGTAATCCGCGCCCGCGCGCCTTTTCGCCCGCGCTACATGGTTACTCTGGAGTATGTAACCGTATTCGCCGGGAAATACTTGTGATCTTTGCGTTTTTCACGTGGAAGAAAGTGCCAAAGCTGTTTGTTAACTTTTTCGTCGGGCTAAATCCATCAATGCAATTGTGACCAAATATTAAAATCTTAATAACTTTTTTATTTTCAGTATTTTTTAATTTTTTTCGAACTGGTATGATGTAAATCATAATGGAGATTCCAAAAATGCAATAAAAATAAAAAGTCACACTGGCGACTGTGACCCTATTCGTAGGATACGACGAAATAAGCAAACGATTACCAAAAAGAACAATGGCAGAATTTGGTCTGGACTTTTTTTTGCGTCCATGGATCTGATGTATATTAATCAAAATAAATAAATTTTCTACGATTTTTCAATTATTCACACCTTCTCGTAAAGGCCGGAGTTATTTTATGATATTTAAAAGCTTATCAAATGATATTCGAATTAGGTACATTCGAAATGTTACCATTTTATTAGTGGTGCGGGTACAATTATTGAATGTAATGTATCATTTGTCTTTGATAGTGTCATGTTGTCAGCAGTTGTCTGTCAAGACGCCACAGAATCTAGAACGTAGTGGTTTTATTCTCTTTGACAGAATCCTTCCGAGACTTCGGCGTTTTTCATCTCTGCTGTGTTTTGTGTTTATATTTTGGTTTTCTATTTATTTTTACCCGAATTACGGAAGCCACAGGCGACGTATGTAACACCCGACCTGGACTGTTTATGGACTGATTGATACTGCCCTGTGTCTGGCTAGTGCGTGCCCTTAGGACTCCGATATTGTTGTTTAGGGTGTTCTGGGCATTTTCTATGTAAAATAAAAAAATATCTATTAATGTAGGTATACCTATATATATTGTTTTAAGTATATAACTTATCTAGTAGGAACTCATAACATAACACAACCTCTGCTTAGCTTCGGGCTAGATGATGCTGTGTGGATTATCCAACATTATTTATTAAAATCCTCAGTTTTTTTGTGTTTACGGGGCAAGTAGGTACATTTTTTTTAATACACGCCCAGCTTTCGTAAACATACAAGAAGTTTAGAATTTGTTTTGCTCATTTTGTTTATCATTTCTCATTTCGAATATTTAAGGTGGCGTGGTCTAATTGATAAGACCAAACCCAAGACCAAACCACATTATCCATTTCTTTATGATTTGATTTTAATCTGCGATGTTTTATAGACAAATATTGTTTGATGTTCATTCATAACCAAAAACTTCAAACACTGAAATCTTTTTTTTCCGGCTTTCCCCAAAGAAAATAGTCTCATTTATAGATTCTGGAGCTAACGCCAAATCTTTTAACATTTTTTTCATTACGGGACGCTTCAATTTGATCCCAGACAATTCTTAGTATGGAGACCTGCCATTGTTCTTTATGGATTAACAATGAAAACTGGGTCGGAACTAATCTCGGGTGGCCTTTATACCCTAAAATCCACGCACGTAAAATTGCGAGCCCCCATCACTAGATGCTGGTGCTCAATGGGGAATACAATCAAATTTTATTTCTTGTTCCCTTTTAAACGCCACGTTAATATATTGATTGGTGCTCAAATGGGAATACCTTTGGTGCTCATTGCATAGGTGTTCAAACGGGTATACTTCGTATATAATAAGCTAAATAGTAAAAGTATAAAATGAGCGCGCAATACCATCTAGCGGGAGTCGTGAATATACTCGTATTTTATGTAAGCCAGAACCACTTCATATAGGGCACGGAAATTGTTTCAGGCCAAGCTATCAATTGGTTTAAGCCAACGTATACAGAGGGCGCTTTTCCTGCTCGCCCGGAATTATATTACGAGTAATTATAATACGACCTATGTGATATAATGAATGTACTAGTGGTTTCTTTAAGTCGTGAATATATTTTCGTAAATGTAAACTTAAATTGTATGGTTGTTACTTACTTTGACAGCCTCCTCAACATCGTCATCTCTAGAAGATTTGGCCAGTGCTTTTTTCAAGCATTGATACATTGTCTCACGCCGCAAAGAACCCTCTCCCAGCAAATCATAACACTGGAATAATAATCTTTAATTTGCTGCTGCACATCTCTCGTTGACTAACATTGCGCTCGCCTGTACCTATCATCGAAAATTTTCGCAATTTAACGCGTACTGCCAAGCTTCAGCGATGCAATAGCTAACGTTGTGTGAATTTTTCTCGATTTTTTTTTTTGTTTTTTTTTTTTATTCTTATTTCCATGGTTTTGTGGGGCTTTAACCAACAGCACAGACACCCTTTATGCGAGATAATTCTAAAGGCGACAAATAGCGGTTATCATCATCGGTTGCACAATATGATACACCCAAATATCTGCCAAGTGCCAACACTATTGCAAAGGAAAAATGAATAGAATAAAAATCCAGCTTATTGTGATGGGTATTGTTGTATGAACTGGATACTCTGGCTATAGGAAAGTTTGCTTAATATTTATTATAATTAATTAGTCTATTTTTATAAGCGCATATAAACCAATGAAGCTCTACGCCGAGAATATTGGAATTAAAAATGAAATGCAGTTATTCAATTTGCTTACCGTAAAGGCGTAAATAATCCTTTCCTCTAAGCCTCCACGAAGATAAAGTGAGAAGGCTTTTGCGAAGGTAGACATGGTAACATATGGAGAAGTACCGCGGTCTAGGGCGACCATGACACGTTCCATCATATACGAGTCTGTCATCCCTAGCCCATTGTGTAAGACATCTCGAAAACGTGTTCTGCAAATCCCCAACAAAAATGTTTACTGCTCTGTAGTCCATATTAATCAGAGCTTGTGTTGTAGATAGTTTTTATAAATAGAAAGATATCCAAACCCGGAGCAAAATATCTGCTGATTTTTAAAACATTTGTCCCGTGGCTAAGATCAGACCCGCAATTTCCTGCACCGCAGGCTGAACTAAGCCGGCTGCATCACAGATAGGCCATCAATGTACAGATTAAAATCAGACTCATAAAATAATAGACCTTGATATCAAATCAGCTCCTCCAGGTTTTTCCTCACATTTTTGAATTTTAAAAAATATCACCATAATCTCTGTAAGAAAATAGGATCATACTTAAGCAAACTTCGAACAAGTAAATAGCAGCTACGTATATTAACACTAAAATTATGTAGAAGCAAATTGTTTATTCGTAGGTAACGAAACTCCTCTGCACAGCAATTAATTTTAATGAATTAGGATATTTGTCAAATATTCCTTCCGAGAATACAAATAATTCTTATTTCCGTTTTATTATATTAAGCTATAGATTAAGCGATAACAATTTTCCTGACTTACTAAATCACGATAGCTTAAAAACACTTTTAAATTTTATTACATATTATTATTATTTGTAATTCATTTTCGATTATTTGTAAGTCATCATCATCATCATCAGCCTATGTTAGTCCACTGCTGGACATAGGCCTCCCCATAGCGCCCTGTCTTCGGCTTGTCGCATCCAGCATCTGCCAGCAGTCTTTCGCAGATCGTCATCCCACCTGGCCGGAGGGCGTCCTACACTACGTTTAACGAGTCGCGGTCTCCACTCAAGAACACGTTTACCCCAGCGGTTATCGGTTCTTCGCAAAATATGGCCGGCCCACTGCCACTTCAATTTGCTAATTCTCTGAGCTATGTCGATGACTTTAGTTCTCCGTCGGATGTATTCGTTACGAATCCTATCCTTCAGAGAAACTCCGAGCATAGCTCTTTCCATAGCCATAGCTCGCTGAGCGACTTTGAACTGGTGGACTAACCCTTTCGTGAGTGTCCACGTCTCAGCTCCGTAGGTCATAACTGGTAGGAAGCACTGATTAAAAACTTTCGTTTTCAAACATTGCGGTATGACGAGAAGACTCGACGTAGTTTTCCGAACGCTGCCCAGCCTAGCTGGATCCTCCTCTTGGCTTCCTTCTCGAAATTGTTTTTGCCCAACTGCAAAATCTGCCCGAGGTAAGTGTACTCAGAAACAATTTCGAGAAGGTGGCCATGTACGATCACCGGTCTTTCTGGATTACCTACGTATCTCATAATAATTATATTCCTGATATAATATTAGGAGATACGCAGATGAAAATGGGCTACCTATAGTATATTTTCAAAAAAGTTAGGGATGCATATCCTCGCAATATTGAATATTTAATTTGGGGAGTTTATCGGAAAAACGATTTGTGTTATTAATTAATAAATAAATCACTGGAAAGTGAGTAAAAAATTGTTTTGATTACATATTAGGTTATTTCTATAATTATTGTCATACTGAATCGCCACCGAACGTCTTGCTACGAGAAAAGGACTATTATTGGTGATCTCGGAAATAACAAGTTAGGTTCCTGTTGCTAGTTTTAAAAAAATACATGATAGTGCCGAACTGCCGAATCAGCTCGAAATGGGTCTAAGTCTAGTTAAGTATAAACTCTGTTTCGTCAGCCTCTTTCACAACAAACCACGCAGGAATACGAAACAACTTACGTTCCAATTCATCAAATGTAAAATGAGTATCCTTTTGTATTTCTATCCACAAATTACCGTTTTTCTTTCTAAATCGGATTTCCTCCATAGGGTCCAAAGATGAGTCAAGAGAGACCGACATTGTAGCGGTTTTTTTATAACGTAGTTTTTATAGGAATGTATAGGACAATTCAATTCAAAGATTGGTTTGAAGTTTTTTGTAAAACTGCAACAATAAATATAGAATAGAAAAATACTCAAATAAAACGATATCCCTTTTATTTTTTTTTGACTTTCTTGACAGCTCTGACTTTTTTCAACGTTATATCGTTACTACAAAGAGTATTGTTTTTTTAAATTATTATTTACCTTTTTGCAGGGTGCATTCGTTCGTCCATTCCATTCCATCGCGAAGAAATATGCTTAATATATTAAAATGCCAAGTGCGAGTTCAATACAAAAACGACCCCAATCTACCCCAATGCAACATTCACAGCCTATGTGAACGTGCAAGAGCGTTAGTCCTTACAGCAAGAAATAAATTCGAGTGGAAAGGCGAGTCAGGCCTATGCCTACAAACCACAGCAACAAGATAATCATAGCAGTTGCAGCAATTCCACTGACAGAACAGGCAAATGGAACTGATTGAATAGCGTCTACCTACTTAACCGATAAGACCTATTAAATAACGCATGAATTGACACAATAGCGATCACCTGACATAACGTTATCACTTACCACATCTACACTGATGGGGCAATAACCAAAACAGAAGCCAGCTGCAGCTACTATTGTTCTGGAACAGAACTTTATAATGCCTAACCTCCAAACTCAGAGATCACAGCCTTTTAAGTGTGGACTAAGACCTGGAAATGGCGAAGCAGAAGCGGCATGATCTACCGGATGCATGTCACGAATGTGTGGCTGAGTACCGGTTCTAGCTAAAAACTTTTGTCTTTGCATGAAAAAACATATCACAACACTTCTTTTTGGGACTAATCGAGGCTGAGAACAAATAGGTAGTTGTCCCTTATTTACGGGAGTCAGGCATTAGTCAAACCTGTGTTTGCGCGTTTTAAATACTTACCTACATATATGCCAACCGCTGCTGCCCGCTCCAAGTTCCTCTCGCGTATTCAGTGAGTGCTGTGCGGCGATCGGGATCGCCTGCCCACCTGGCACTTCCGGCAATTCACTCTCACGTTATCTCGTTAGTCAAGTAATTTTATTTGTTTTTGTGGGAGAGTGTGCCTTGTGGGACAGTTTATATCGGTGAGTTGACGATATTATTTTTAAATAATAAACGATATTCTTTTTATTTCTAAATACATAATATATTTGTAAATTATGAGATGATTCAAATGGACTGGAAAAGGCCTGTGTGTCACAAGACAGGCCAAAATTCTAAAGTGATAAATAGTTATACACATTTAGTTTAGTTAGTAACATAGTAGTGTACAAGGGTAAAATATTTTTGGCAATGAAGGCTTATAATTATGTGGTTAAAATCTAATCGGTTTTAGAATCCGGGAATATCTATAACGCCCCGTGCGTTAAGCCAAGAGCAAATTAGTGGGGACATGACATCCCCCTGCCTCACTCCTCTGCGCAGTTGGATCGGTTTAGCCTGCTGATCCTGTACTTGGACACACATAGTGGCGGCGTTCGTAGAGACGTAGAGACATCTCAACACCTCGATAATAACGAAATTCTATTTGGCATCGCTATAAGGATTGTAGAACAGCCCAGGTTTCAACGGAGTCAAAGGCCTTCTCATAGTCCACAAAAGCCAGACACAAGGGCTGATCATACTCTTCGGACTTCTGTACCTCTATAATCTGCCTTACTGTGTTAATGTGGTCTGTGGTACCATATCATCCGCGAAACTCAGCCTGCTCCGGTGGCTGAAACTCTCCTGGCGAGACGGTTCGATATCAATCGTGAGAAAAGCTTATAGACGTGGCTAAGGAGTGTGAGATGGGTCTATAATTTTTAAGAAGGGTTTTATCTCCCTTCTTAAAAAAGAGCACCACCAAACTCTTGCACCACGCCTTTGTGAAGGACGGTGTTCAAGAGGTAGTGTAGCTCGTGTATAACAGGGTATCCTCCAGCTTTCAACAGCTCTGTTGTTATTCCGTCCTCACCGGGGGCTTTTCCATTTTTAAGCTGCTTCAGAGCTGACACGATCTCGTCTTGACTGATGTCTGGCAGTTTGTTGGTATAGTGGCGTATCAAGGTGGCTCTAGAATTGTGGTCGTCTCGTTGCGAATGGGGAGCATGTGCAGCGTATAAACGGCCATAGAAGTCCTCAATCTAGGCTTCGACAATACGGTCCTTCCGTCGTGCGTTGTAAGCTTCGTCAGGTAGCTGCTGCCAAGCTGAGTGAATACTTTGGACGGTCGATTTCGCTCTATCGCCTCTTCAATCAGGCGCGTATTAGAGCTCCGAAGGTCTCGCCGTACCATCTTCGCAATTCGCTTGTTTAGGTCTGAACTCTCTGACGAAGTTGCTTGGGTGGTCCGTCTTTTTGGCATCAGCCCAAGAGTCTCATCCGAGAGTTTGGATTTCTTACCGATGCGCTGTGTTTTGCAGAGCTAAATGGCCTCATCCCTCAACGTGTCGACCCGATTGTGTAGGGTAATTGTGTAGGTAACGTGACGACAGATTGAGAACACCGAATACCCTCCCAAACCCCTTTCTACTTTTTATTGTTATAGTTAGTAGTTTAAAAACCAACAACAACAAAAACAACACAGAAAGGTTTGAAACAAACCACCAGGACACAGGCACAATCTTTTGAGCTAGAGCACCAGCTTAACAGATTGTGCCTGTGTCCTGGTCAAAATGTAAGTCAGGTCGATGATGAATACTACTTATCGATTAAAAAGTAGTCACAATTTATGAAAATAGGATCGGATGAGAATCGTACCGGCAACTTTTTGTGGTTTCTTTGAGGGTATAATGGAATTCATGAGAAATTTAATTCACTTTTTTAACTATTTCACCTTAGAATAATAACGAGTTATCACTAAAGAAGTATGATTTTTGTTATGACAGGCACTCTTCAGTAAAAACAGCTATTCAAAGAATAAGTTGGCTGAATTCCTAAAATGTTGTGTTTATTTATCACGATATTTTTGGAGCTCACTCAAATTAGTGAAGTGTTAAAAATGGTTGACTGACAACATAAAAACAGGAAACGCCCAAACTGTGAGTTTAGTACTTATCCAACGCTGGTTTTGGCCTTTCAGAACAGTGGGAATCCAATTGCGGTTAATCTTATGCTTCGGGAAACAACTATCAGATGCAACTGCTTTCAAAACAGACAGCGCTGTATTAACAAAATGACAGACACAAGATCATTTTTAACAAGGCGAAGTCAATATTGTTTGTTTTTTATTGCCGTGTGGTGACGGCATAATAAAGAATTTCACCACCCCAACTCATCCCGTGGGTGTCGTAAGAGGCGACTAAGGGAAACACACCGGGGGGCGGGCAGCAGCGCCCTCTGCAGAACTACTCCACTAAACTGCGATCCCCAACCCGCATGCCCAGCGTGGGGATTATGGGCAATACCCCCAAATGACAAGAACCGCCACAAAATGGCCCCCAGTTCCCGGCCGCCTCGCTATTCCTGGCCATGGTAGCGGCCACGGTAACGGCGGGGCAGGGGGTGCTAGGAATCACCGGGCTACATTAGGCTACCACACCCCACACACACTGACCCTGGCAACGTTTAACGGACGCACTCTGAGGCTTGATCACCATCTAGCGCAGTTGGAAGTGGAGTTAGAGAACATTAAATGGCATGTTCTAGGGTTATGTGAAGTCCGTAGAGAGGGGGAGGACACCGTAACCCTAGACTCGGGCCATCTTCTCTACTTTCGTGAGGGTGATAAAACATCCCAGGGTGGCGTAGGTTTCCTCGTCAATAAGGCCCTCTCTAACAACGTCGAAGAAATCTCCAGTGTGTCGACCAGGGTAGCGTACCTGATCCTTCGGCTGTCTAAGCGCTACAGCTTGAAGGTCATTCAGGTTTACGCACCGACCTCGACACACTCGGATGATGAAGTGGAGGATATGTACGAAGACATATCCAAAGCCTTACATCACACCACCAAGGCTCACTTCAACGTTGTTATGGGGGACTTTAACGGCAAGGTGGGAACCCAGACTGGCAACGAATCCCGAATAGGCCCGCATGGTTTTGGTGTTCGAAATCACAGGGGACAAATGCTCGTCAACTTCCTCGAGAAAGAGGGGCTGTTCTTAATGAACTCTTTCTTTAAGAAACAGCCCCAAAGGAAGTGGACATGGCGGAGTCCCGATTCTGTGACAAAAAATGAGATCGACTTCATCATGACGGATAGCAAGCATATATTCAGAGATGTCTCAGTGATCAACAGGTTCAATACCGGATCTGATCACCGACTCCTTCGAGGCTCTCTGAATATAAATTTGAAGCTTGAAAGAAACCGTCTGATGAAGTCCACGCTCCGACCGAACCCAATCCAAATCATGGCGGGCACCGAGAAGTTTCAGCAGCTTCTCGGGGATAGATTCGCTGCCTTGGAACCCACTGATGACGCTGACGAGACCCTACACAATCTGGTTGAAACGCTGAGGGACGAGGGCATCAAGTTTTGCAAAAAGCAGCGTACTGGTAAGAAGTCCAAACTCTCGGATGAGACTCTTGGGCTGATGACAAAAAGACGGGAAACCACCCAAGCGACTTCGTCAGAGAGGTCAGACCTGAACAAGCGAATTGCGAAGATGGTACGACGCGACCTTCGGAGCTCCAATACACGCCTCATCGAAGAGGCGATAGAGCGAAACCGAGGGTCCAAAGTATTCACTCAGCAGCTTGGAAGGAGCCACCTGACGAAGCTTTCAACGCACGACGGAAGGACCGTATTGTCGAAGCCGGAGATATCGGCCGAGATAGAGGACTTTTATGGCCGTTTATACGCTGCACATGCTCCCCGTTCCCAACGAGACGACCACGATTCTAGAGCCACCTTGATACGCCACTATACCGACGAACTGCCAGACATCAGTCAAGACGAGATCGTGTTAGCTCTGAGGCAGCTTAAAAATGGAAAAGCCCCCGGTGAGGACGGAATAACGTCAGAGCTTTTGAAAGCTGGAGGATACCCTGTTATACAGGAGTTACAGAGCCTCTTCAACGCCGTCCTTCACAGTGGGAGAACTCCAAAGGCGTGGAGTGGGAGTTTGGTGGTGCTCTTTTTTAAGAAGGGAGATAAAACCCTTCTTAAAAATTATAGACCCATCTCGCTCCTAAGTCACGTCTATAAGCTTTTCTCACGAGTTATATCGAACCGTCTCGCCAGGAGACTCGATGAGTTTCAGCCACCGGAGCAGGCTGGGTTTCGCGGAGGATATGGTACCATAGACCACATTCACACAGTGAGGCAGATTATACAGAAGTCCGAAGAGTATAATCAGCCCCTGTGTCTGGCTTTTGTGGACTATGAGAAGGCCTTTGACTCCGTTGAAACCTGGGCTGTTCTACAATCCTTACAGCGATGCCAAGTAGACTATCGTTATATCGAGGTGCTGAGATGTCTCTACGAAGCCGCTACGATGAGTGTCCGAGTACAGGACCAGCAGACTAAACCGATCCAACTGCGCAGAGGAGTGAGGCAGGGGGATGTCATATCCCCGAAACTGTTCACGAGCGCGTTGGAAGATATGTTTAAGACGCTGGACTGGAAAGACAAGGGCATCAACATAAACGGCGACTACATCTCACACCTGCGATTCGCTGATGACATAGTCTTAATGGCGGAGTCGCTAGAGGAGCTGAACCGGATGCTGGACAGTCTAGCTTCAGCCTCCCGATGTATCGGTCTTGGCATGAATTTGGATAAAACCAAAGTCATGATCAATGCCCACATTGATCCAAGACCGGTGATCGTACATGGCCACCTTCTCGAAATTGTTTCTGAGTACACTTACCTCGGGCAGATTTTGCAGTTGGGTAAAAACAATTTCGAGAAGGAAGCCAAGAGGAGGATCCAGCTAGGCTGGGCAGCGTTCGGAAAACTACGTCGAGTCTTCTCGTCATCCATACCGCAATGTTTGAAAACGAAAGTTTTTAATCAGTGCGTCCTACCAGTCATGACCTACGGAGCTGAGACGTGGACACTCACGATAGGGTTGGTCCACCAGTTCAAAGTCGCTCAGCGCGCTATGGAAAGAGCTATGCTCGGAGTTTCTCTGAAGGATAGGATTCGTAACGAATACATCCGACAGAGAACTAAAGTCATCGACATAGCTCAGAGAATTAGCCAACTGAAGTGGCAGTGGGCCGGCCATATTTCGCGAAGAACCGATAACCGCTGGGGTAAACGTGTTCTTGAGTGGAGACCGCGACTCGGTAAACGTATTGTAGGACGCCCTCCGACCAGGTGGGATGACGATCTGCGAAAGACTGCTGGCAGATGCTGGATGCGACAAGCCGAAGACAGGGCGCTATGGCGCTCATTAGGGGAGGCCTATGTCCAACAGTGGACTAACATAGGCTGATGATGATGATGATGATGAAGTCAATATAGAATGGACAGAGAGTCAATCTATTCAGGCAACCTGCCTGTGAGTGTGTACATCGAGTCATTGCATAAATATGGGATAAAAAAAAAACAGCCGTAATCGGCGTGAAATTGTAAGTCTTATAAATGTTTATTCCGCCAGAGTGGATCCATGACGAAATTGTTCACCAATTATTAGGCATCCCTCATATGTGGACAATAACGTATCTTACTTTGATGCAACAAAAGTTTTGCCACCAACAAGAAAATAATTTGCAGTTGATCTTGTAATTCCTGTTCCATCACAACAGAAGAGATAATTCATAGAAATTCATTAACTCAAAAATTCCACCCAAACAAACCAATCGTATACCTCTAGAATTTTTTTGCACGTCCCTCTAGTCCATGCCCAACATTAGTGCAAACCTATGATCGGAAGTCCCATCGGGATTGAATAAACTCTTTGACCTTCTTGGCTTCTGTGTTCTTAGTGCTAACTACGAAAATATTACAGAGATATCTCCTGTGACCACCAACTTTGTCAAACATCATTCGTCATGCTGATTTACTGAACCACGAGGAGAGATCTTTTCCCCGAAATCGTTAATTCCGCGTAGCAAACTTTCCATTCGCATTTTTCCCCACTCAAACTTTTACCCACCACTTTTTTTCCCATTTGCTTAAACGATATTTTTTCCATAGCAAAAGTTTCCCAGTCGCTTCTTTTTGCAATAGTTTTGTTTTTAACGCGATATTTTTCCGAAACTAAAAGTTTCCATGTATTTTTTTTTAAATAATAGTTTAGTATATAGCTCGCCGAACGAAGACGTGAAACTGCCTGTTATTGCTTCATTTTGTATACTGTTTGTAGATCCAGTGATCAAGATCAATTTGATTCTGTAGAGAATTTTTTTTCAAAAATATTTCAAAAGACCCCCTTCTCTGTATTTGCGGTGAGCCATAACTTAATTTTATCTGAGGTATTTAACAGCCGTATGATGCTTACGATACCTCGCAAAACTGAGGTCCGCCATCATTATAAACATTGGTGTCGATTCTGTTGTTTAGGATACCTAACTTAAATTTTAGGTTTTCTAAGTTAGGGTAGGTTAGCCAATGTTGGTTTTTGATAGGTACCTAGGTGCTACCTGCTAAAACTTTACGCATGCTGGATGAAATCCATGAAGATATGGCTAGGTTAGGTACCAAACGAGGAAGTGGCAAATAATACACACCTTTCCCTCGAATCCACCACTGCAGCTACAACAAAATCCATTTTCCACTTTTCACAAAATAATCTTCCCGTTTTTCACTAGATCTGTGCCAAAAAATATTTTTTAATAAGTATAAATTTTAATCATGAGCAAATTAGATGCTTTCTAAAATTAGGTCGACGTTTCTTATCTTAGTTAAAAATGTGATGCAAAGAATAGGGTTTTAGTTAATTTACCTATGTTGAGTTGTTTTAGATCTGTCGTTCTAATTTGAAATCTGTCAGTCTAATTAGATGCTTCCTAAAATTAGGTTGACGTTTCTTATCTTAGTTAAAAATGTGATGCAAAGAATAGGGTTTTAGTTAATTTACCTATGTTGAGTTGTTTTAGATCTGTCGTTCTAATTTGAAATCTGTCAGTCTAATTTTTAAAACATAGAATAGCTTTTGTCTATTTGACATTCCTAAAACCTAATTTTAGCTAATTCTAAAACAACAGAATCGACACCATTATACTTACTTTTTACAATTTAGTCACGGAATTTAAGACTTTAATGAAATTACCTTTATTAGACCACTTGCCCACTTGACCACTTGACCATTGCCGTGTGGTGCCGGCATAGAATTTCACCACCCCAACTCTTCCCGTGGGTGTCGTAAGAGGCGACTAAGGGAAACACAGCGGGGGGCGGGCAGCAGCGCCTTCTGCAGAACAACTACACCGAACTGCGATCCCCAACCCGCATGCCCAGCGTGGGGATTATGGGCAATAACCCCCAAATGATGATGCCATCTATGGCGCTCATTAGGGGAGGCCTATGTCCAGCAGTGGACTATTATAGGCTGGTGATGTTGATGTTGAGACCACTTACTTGATCAACGTTCACTCTTCAAATTGCCAAATAGGATTGCATAAGGTCCGCAATGTAGTTATTATTAGTATCGTTAATCGCAATTGTATACGCTCAAGATGTTTTATGTGATGCCCCCACTTAGCGCAATATCCGTTCCTTTATCACGATATAGACCTTGCGAATACTAGTTACAATTATATAGGGTCTAAAGCCTTTATGCTACTAGTTGTGCTGTTAGGGAGATATCCAAACAAGAAGAAAGAATCATGAAAAATACATTTCACAATCTAACTATCGAACATAGAGCCCTAATGTTCTATCCTTCGATCTAATCAGAAAGGAGAGTTAAGGAGAGTTGCAACTGTCATATAAAAAATTAAATACATCATTTTCATACCTAGGTGTTACTTTTCTCAAAGGGTTTAGGGTTTTTTACATAGCATCTTACCAGAATATTTGTCGCGCCTGCGTTGACCGAACGCCGGTCTTCATCCGCCAACCTCTGCCGCCCGCTCCATGTATATCTCGCGTATTCAGTGAGTGTTGTGCGGCGATCGGGATCGCCTGCCCACCTAACACTTCCGGCAATTCGCTTTTGTTATCTCGTCAAGTAACTTTATTTGTTTTTGTGAGTGCGCCGTTGTGGGATATTTCTTAATTTAAAGTCGGTGAGTTGACAATATTATTTTAAATAATTATGGTAAACGATGTTGTTTATATATCTACTAGGTATATACTTCTAAATTCCTATAATATTTGTTAATTATAAGATTTATTTTATGCAAATGGGTTGAAAAAGGCCTGTGTGTAGTAAGCCTAGGTATGATGTAAGCTTATCATTTTTTTTTTCCATGAGAAGTTGTAGGCAACAATACAGAGGCCCTTTAGGAGAGTTTATTTTAAAGGCAGGGGCTACACATAGATATTATTATTCTCGTTTGCACCATGATATCCAACAGGTGTAGAGACTGATGTAATGACAAATCGGAAAAAAACCAGGATCTTGTGATAGATGGTTAAATGGACTGGGTAATTTGGCTATGGGGGAGAGTGCGGACGCCTGCCTTAAACATAGTCTCGTTATAACTGCGGAAGACTGTGTCTTGCCGAACAAGCAAGATGGATTCCTTAAAATACAGACCAATGAAAGGAACAACACCGGTGCAAACAACTAGGGGTGTCGACAAGTGCCGCCCCGATTTCACCATCAGGAAGACTCTCCGTGAGCGGGTTTCCACACCCGAGTCTACACCCGAAAATGAATCTCTTGCGACTCTACTCAAACCGGCCAATGAAGACAAGCATGATGTGATCTTGTTCTCTTGGAATGCCACTCTGCAAGCCAGGAACTTCCCCAGGAGCATTCGGTACCCGTTGTTACACAACAACAGCTTGCCACAAGCTGCACTGCAGGCATAGCAGCAGTCCGGTTTGAAAAAAAAAACGAACTCCTGATTCTGCAAGTATTTACCTAATAGGTGCTAAGTTAAAACTAAAAATTCTTATAAATTCGATTGAAACATTAGTTTTGGGATATCACCCGCTGTCGATCTGACTTTTTAAGGTCAATATTTGGACAATCTCTGCAATGGTACTCTTGTTTGTGAGATTTGGGAACGGCGATGTCGCAGAAGAATGCTGTTTTGTTGGTTTTTCAATGTGTGTTAAGTCGGGTCTATTTAAATGTGTGCTTTTATAATGGAAGATAGCTCTGGCAAAACAGAGTTTAGGCATGTGGCTTTCCAGTACAGTGTCAGGGACATAGTATTTATAGTAAGGTTGTCTTGCCGGTGAAGTTTAAATTAGATGATCGCCAAACGTTGGTGTATGATATTGGCGACCAGATCATGTCTTTACTTGTACTCAGTTTGCGTTATGGATTAACATGCACCTGTGGTATGTTGGATGGAACAGTTACAGCATCTACATAAGTCAGTTGCAAAATAAGCTAGTTTAATAATATATTTTGTTTATAACGATTCTCTATTACTGAGTCTTTGGTAATCATGAATCCTTCAGTCTCTGGGAAGGGAAGAGTTCATCACGGTTGCGCCATTCGTTCGACCCCCACATGACGCCTGGAGATTCGCCAGTCTCGAAACCCAGAGAACCACGGTACTCATTATTTTATTAGATTATTTTCCTAAAATTTTGTAGGTTCAATAAATATTATAGTAAAAATTATTTCGCTACTACTCTCTGTCACCGAGCTGTTAATGAAATTTATTGACACCTCTTTTATTTATTTAAACTGAATAAAGTAATTTAGGTGCTATAAATAAAATAAAATAAAATAAAAAATAAAAAAGCCTTTTATTCCACAACCTTATTAAACATTGATCAATCATTATCTAAGATCATTCATAAATTATAATAAATTGATTGTAATTAATTAAAATGTATGTCAAATATAATTTATGTTAAAGGTAGATTTATTTAATTGAAAATATCCGCTTAATATGAGGAATCTTTGTATGGATTGATTTAGATTGATTTTAGAATAAGTATTAATATTTTGTATATAGTTAGGACCCCTCTCGGGCATAGGCCTCCTCCAGCTCTATCCAGTGTTTGCGGTCTTCTGCGATGCTCGACCAATTTTGTGTTTTCAGATATTTTCTGATTTCGTCTGACCATCTTGTTAGGGGTCTACCAATTCTTCTTTTGCCCTTAGGGCCTTTCCATGAGGTGACTAAGGTGGCCCACCTTTCTTTTGGCAATCTGGCTACGTGTCCAGCCCATCCCCATTTCATTTTAAGTGCATGTTGAAGAGCGTCTATAAATTTAGTTTTGGATCGGGTTACTTTATGTTGTACTTTGTCTTTCAGCCTTATTTTCATTATTCTTCGTTCACATTTTACATTTTACTATTTTGTCCTTTGCCTCTCGTGTATAATTCCATGTCTGGCTGCCGTAAGTAAGCGTTGGAAGTAGGCAGGAGTCGAAAACTTGCTTCCTTCACCTTAATGGTAGTGGAACTTTTAAAATTTCCTTCATGCTCCAAAATTTTGTCCAGGTTTTTGTTATTCTTCTATTTATTTCGTCGATGTTGTTTGATGGCTTAAATGAAACCTGTTTCCCTAGATAAATATATTCCTCTACGTACTCTAGTGTCATGTGTTCAATCCGTAAGTCTTTCTTTTCGTTATTTGTCATTGCTTGTGTTTTTGTAGGTTCATATCTAGTCCTCTTATTTTGCTGGCATTATGTAGAGTCGTCAACATGTGCTGGAGTTTAAGCGCGTTTTCTGCAAGAAGTACTATATCATCTGCGAAAGCTAGATATGTTAGGATCTGCAGGGGTATTTTAATTCGTCGGAAAGGCCTGCGGATTCGATATCGGAAACTTGTGACGAAGAACGGTATTTTAAACGGTCGGATTCGAATACTTTTGACACTCTAATCCGAATCCATGCTATGCGAGTTTCCGACAGCGTATCCCTGACGGAAACGATTCCGCCAATAGTTTTTGTTCGTGTTTACATAAAATTTAAGGCTCAATTCAAGGATAAATCGTAGCTATTAATAGAAACGAGAGAATATGAGAGGAATCTATTTAATCGTGATGATTTTCTGCCTATGATTAATTTTTTAGGTTAGTTACCTACCTACCTATCTTTGTTTACAAAAAATGTAAACAATACGATTCAAGTCTTATTTTGCTATTGAATAAATAGAACATAATACATTGATTAGTTGTTTCTTATCATAATTTAACAGCTTCTATTTGTTTAGCTTGTATTATTATACCTAGCAAAGTAAACAAAACAAAATGAAAATCAATAAAAGTTGCGACCTTGAAAAAAGTATTTCCAACATTGATTCAAATTTTTGACAAAAACTTGGTTTGAAACCTAAATTATTGTTTTTACACAAAACATTCTTCAGGGATAATTAATATATAAGAAAATATGTTTTAAGGCTCTAAGAAGCTAGTTTTAGTAACTAGAACACTACATAATGGTATCGTAGACAGTGAATAAAAAGTAATAATTACAAAGGCGATTTTTATGATTACTTCTTCATCCTTCATTATAAGCTACATTTGGCGAAAAGCCTGGTCAAATTGGTAACACTTTTCTCCATCGTAATGGTAAAAAAGAAGTTGAAGTCATGTTTACGAAGTATATTTGAACAATTAAATATCAATGTGAATGTGAACGTGTGTTTAGCATAGAATCACAATGATCTAGTGATTGATTTTGTTTCTTGATTTTTCTTGAAGCAAATTTAACATACCTAATCAAAAAATACCATAAAATATTCCATATAATAATTTCTACTAGTTTCTACCATTTCAAAACTGTCTCCGTAAATGCACATTTTCCATCAAGCCACGGATTCGCTTCGGATACTTTCGATCGTCAATTCGCAGCGAAATCAAAATAGCGTTTTAGAGATCCGTCGGAAGCGAATTCGAATCTGACGTTTCCGCTTCGGAAACGAATCGAATGAATTAAAATACCCCTGCTGATCAAATATTTTTATGCCTTCATTTTTCCAAGAGAGCTCGTTTATAATTGAGTGTAGAACGGTGATAAATAGAGTCGTCGAAATAGGATCTCCTTGTCGAACTCCTCGTCTAATTTTAATATATCTTCCCGTTTTTTCGAGCTTTACTCTACTTCTGCAGTTTTCATATATGTTTCGTATAATTTCTATGTAAGCTTCGTCTACCTTAGCTTGTCTCAAGGCTTTCCAGATATACCTATGCTCTATTGAGTCAAAAGCTTTCTGATAAGAATAAGAATAATTTATTTCCAAAAAGATTTACAGTTTAGCCTTAAAGTTTAATACAGCTATTTACTTATTAAACAATTTACTTTAACAATAACATAACATCTTAAGGCTTACACTATTGTGCTATAGAAATTAGAAATTAGTTACTTTAAGGCTTCCATATATGTTGTTTGTCTCGTACCTTCCGTGCTAGTTATAAAACTGTATTACGGCAAGATACAGGTCTATCGATTGATGAAGGCCAGGTATAACGGTTTCCGAAACTCTTGGTATTTTTCAATTACTTGTTCTAATGTGTGAATGTAGTCAATTGTGCTGAAACCTCTACGAAATCCGGCCTGTTCTACGCATAGGAACTCTTCTACTTTTGGAGTAAGTAAGTCTCCGTTGTAAGCCTTGTGAAAATATCTTATGCAGGCTTGACATGAGGCTTATTGGGCGGTAATTAGCTATTTCTGTGGGGTCACCTTTCTTGTATATTATTATGATGTCCGATTCTACGCATTGTCTTGGAATATATTTATCATTTAAAATTTGATTGAATAAAATGGTCAAAGATGTTAATTTGAGCATATCGTTAGATATACCGTCAGCGCCTGGGCTTTTTCAATTTAGGTGCTATGGTGTAACATAAATACTAACAATTTATGATTCCCTGCTAGAGGCCAAAGCTTTTAAAGGTTCGCCATAATGGGGATAAAAGGCAATCATTGATTTTCAAAATGCTAGCCGTTGATTCTTAACACGGACATGTTTTATGTATGTCTATTAACTGGAGCACCAGCTCAACAGATTGTGCCTGTGATCTGGTCTAAATGGAAATAAGGTCTTGGTTGCTAGTACTTCCTTCAGAAAAATCCGTTCTTCCGTTTATTAGCCAAGCCTCAAAATTATAAAAATTTATAAAATTATAACAAAAGTATATTTTCGTTCATGTATGTGTTTCCCCTTATGAACTGCTCTGTCCGGTTTTCCCCTTGAAGATTCCAGCAAGTACCGAAGCAATTTTATTGCTTTTAACTGACCTATGTAAGCCTGTTAGCGCTAATATTTTTTTTTATAATTTTTATTCTTATTCTATTAAAAAATAAAAATATCAATGTGTCTTGTGCCAATACTTAGAAAATAAAGTGAAGCAGAAATAAGAGAAATTTTAATAGATATAGTTGGCGTTATCGCCTCGAAAATTGAACATGTATTGTCGGTTGAAATTGAAAGACCACAGAGGTTATGGCAAAGAAAATGGATAAGCAGAAGACCTGAGTGTGGAGCTAGTGTTAAACTTTTTAATGAACTGATTAAAGATAATCCCATAGAGTTTTTTAATGCAATGAGAATGTCAGAAGATAAATTTAATGGATTATTGACTTTTATTTTGCCAACTATAACAAATTCGGTTACATTTAAAAGGAGTGCACTGACCCTTTTTTTCGAATGAACTATAATGCTGTTGACCGCAGATGGCCATAACAGCGTTACCGGACTTTTGGCGGTCGCAGAGGGCGCCACACCGGTTAAGTTAGGTTGGGGCAACACGCGCAAGGGCCACCACTTAGGTGCCAGCCTCGGCTTGGGCTGTTGCCAGATGCTACAAGAGGGTAAGGAGGTTTCGCCTAGGTGCACGAGTGCACTTATGGGCGGAAGCGGGGAATTCTTCGACCCCCGACTTCCGGCGGGGTCGGTTTTTGGTCGTGTGTGTAGTGGTGTGCGGAAGCGAATCGGTACTGGTTGACGTCACCTCCGCGTTAGCGGCGGTGATTGGGTCAACGGGGTCACCGAGAACATGTCTTGGTCTACGGAGGAGAAAACTCGTGGGCGGATTATCCACGGGATAATCGGGAATGGTGGAAATCAGGGGATTGTAATGATCAGCTGCTGCTTCATAATGACGATAGGAAGCAGTCTTTATGAAGTGGGCCATGGACTCGAGTTTGAGATCTCGATGGAGGTCTTTATTGCGCATATACCACGGACAGCCCGTGGCTTTGCGGGTGTCCGGCACACCGAGAGTGATAAGCTTGTAAATCAAGCCGTTGTGCCAGACCTTGTTGGCTTTCGCTACATCGAGGAAGACAGCTCCCGTGCTAGCGCGCCACGTGTGATGCCGCATAGATTGGATGTGCTCCGTTATGCGGAGCACCTATTGGGGACGAGAGTGATGAGCTCGGAAGCCGAACTGCTCATCGGGTAGGAGTTTGTGCTCGTTGACGTCGGACCAGAGGTGACTCAGAAGGAGTCTCTCATAAATTTTCCCCAGAGAACTGAGGAGGCTGATAGGGCGGTAGGAGGCCGGTTCGTTCGCCTTTTTGCCCGGTTTGTGGATGCCAATTACATTGGCTTCCTTCCAGGCATCACGAAATGAACAAGTGGCTATGGCTGCATTGAAGATGCCTACGAGGAGATAGATGAGGGCAACAGGGAAACGTTTAAGTTCAAGTTCACAGGTATTACAAAGATGTTCACACGTAAAATTAAACGCACTGTGATCTGCCATGAGGCGTACAAATTTTACAAGATTAAGCAGTAAAGCTAGAAATATTAATTAGGTTAATTAAAGAATTTTTATTTTTGATGAATTGAAAATAATGCGTTCATTATTTTCAATTCATTAAAAAGCTTTAGAGCGGTCCAAGGACGCTACCTTAAGGTACTCCGTGGGTTACAGTTCTTCTACTAGAGACAAATAATTTATCATCTTTTGTCGTGGTGCATATTTTTGTTATAAATGTTATCTGAGTTCTTTGGTGCAAGTAAGATTTAAGTAGATCTAGCGCTATTCCTCGTACTCCATACGACTCTAGCTTATTTATCAAAATATTGTGCTCTACAAAATCGAATGCTTTTTTCATATCTAGATACATTACATAAACCTGTTGTTTCCTATCCATCCTAGAATATATCATATGTAAAAAGTCATAAATAGCTAAATCAATTGCATAATCTTCTCAGTAATTTTAGAGAAAATGGGTTAAGTACTCTTTTACTGATGCCCTCCGAGCCAGGGGACTTTTTCAGTTTTAAATCTTTGATGATCGCTGCGACCTCGGCCGCCCTGACGAGGTCAAGGGTGGCAGAAGTGGGTAGCGAAGTTAGACGGTCGACATCACTGTTCACCGCATCGAGGTGAGTAGGATCGACGGGCTCAAGTCTGAGGGAGCACTGAGCTTGCAGACTTTCGGCTAGGGCATCGGCTTTGTCCTTATCCTCAAACGCAGGGGTTTGATGATTCGGACGTATAAGCGGCGGCATGATGGAGACTTCATTCGCTTTCATAGAGCGCGCCAGGTTCCAGTAAGCCTGGTGACCTGGTTTGATCCTTGAAAGCAGGTCATCCCAAGAGGAGTTTCGGTGCTCTTGAATGGCTCTCTTAACCTTGCGGCGAAGCGAGTTCATTCTTAAGCGATTACGAGGGGAGGGATAGGAACTAAAGCAACGAGTCGCTGCGTTCTTCTCGGTGATCAGCCGTCTGATGTCATCTGGCAGGTTCCAGCGACGATCATTCGCCGCTGGCACCTGTTTTGATGCCTCGCTGATAGCGAATTGGACGTGGCTAGTCAAAGAGTCGATCGCGATCGCGATGTCGTCAGTGGAAATAATGTCGTTGGGGAATTTTTCCAAGGCGGGCGAATGGATATCGATACGGAAAGCGCTTTCAAGCTTATATCATCGCACCACTGACTTGGTGGGAGGACCGTCATTGAGGAGGTCAAGGAGGAGGGTCAAGACGCATTATGACGGGGCGATGGTCCGAGTCTAGTTCCTTTATCACAGCTATGGATTACATCCGAAGGGATACATTCCGTAGCAGTGCCAGGGCCAAGTACTCGTTACACTGACCGAGGATGGGAGAGTACTGCGTGGGGCACAGTGGGACGATTAGGTCAAGATCAAGGGATTCTAGACATTGAGATAGGATGCGGCCGTTACGATTGCGTAAACGAAAGTTCCACATCGGATCTTTTGAGTTGAAGTCACCGGCCAGAAAGACCGAGCTTCCGAGACTGAGGACTGATTCCAGCAGGGGTATTTTAATTCATTCGATTCGTTTCCTATTGAAAATCTTCGGATTCGAATTCGATTCCGTCGAATCCCTAAAACGCTATTTTACTTTCTACGAAAGTATCCGAAGCGAATCCGCGGCTTGATGGAAAATGTACATTTAGGGAGACTGTTTTGAAATGGTAGAAACTAGTAGAAATTATTATATGGAATATTTTAAGGTATTTTTTGTTTTGGTATGTCATATTTGCTTCATGAAAAATCAAGAAACAGAAACTTAATAATATATAAAGGAAAGAGCGATTTTCTGGCGACAACGCCCAGCCTAAACCGCTGAAGCTAGAAAGCTGAAATTTGGAAAGTTTCCTTTTACAACGCAAGCACGCGCTAAGAAGGGATTTTTAGAAATTCCACCCCTAAGGGGGTGAAAAGGAGAGTGGAAGTTTTTTTGGTCCTTTTTATAACTATGTAACCGGTGGCCCGATTCTCTTGAAAAAAATATTGAACACGTGTTTCAGGATATTTCAAAATATTCCTGAAAATAGGGTGAAATGGGTTATTCAAGTTTGAGATTCGTAGTTTGGCACCGTTTTTAAATGTCTATAACTTTTTAATATGGCACACTAATGACTTGAAACTTTTAGTATGTACTGAAAATATAATAAATTAAAACACGTATTTCAGGATTTTTCAAAAATGTCACTACATAAGTATGAAAAGGATGTCGAACTATTGAGGTTATTGTGGTGACCATTGTCGCTATTGGCTTAAAATTTACAAAGAAAACTACACAAACAAAAATATTGAATACCTATTTAAGAATTTTTTAAAATAATCCTGAAAATGGGATAAAAACGGTTATTTAAGTTTGAGATGGGCTAATGTAGAATGTTTGAAGTCCATCGTGTCATTATCATTCACTATGAAAAAAATACAGTAAATGGTTATTTTTTAAAGAAAACCCTTATAACGGGCTTACGGTATACATGATATTTAAAGCGGGTTTCAGAAATTTCCGACTCTTAAAATAGGGTATTAGCTGATTTTGTCAAGATTTTTTACCCTAAAGTCCACGCAAATGAAATTGCGAGGGGGTCAGCTACTCAATCACTAAATCATTGTGATCATAAACACACGTTCACATTCACATTGATTTTTAATTGTTCAAATCTACTTCGTAAACCTGACTTCAAACCATGACGATGGGGAAAAGTGTTACCAAATGAACCAGGCTTTTCGCCAAATGTAGCTTGTAATAAAGAATGAAGAAGTAATTATAAAAAATCGCCTTTACAATTATTACTTTTATTACTTTTATTCACTGTCTACGATAGCATAATGTAGTGTTCTAGTTACAAAAACTAGCTTCTTAGAGCTTCAAAATATATTTTCTTATATATTTATTATCTCTAAAGAATGTTTTGTGTAAAAACAATACTGTAAGTTTCTAACCAAGTTTTTGACAAAAATTTGAATCAATGTTGGAAATACTTTTTTCAAGGTCGCAACTTTTATTGATTTTAATTTTGTTTTGTTTGCTTTGCTAGGGATAATATAATACGAGTCTATGAAACAAGCTAAACAAATAGAAGCTGTTAAATTATGATAAGAAACAACTAATCAATGAATTATGTTCCATCTATTCAATAGCAAAATAAGACTTGAATCGACATTTTTTGTAAACAAAGATAGGTAACCTAAAAAACCTAACCTAAAAAATTTTATCATAGGCAGAAAATCACCTCGATTGAATAGATTCCTCTCATATTCTCTCGTTTCTATTATCGTTATTGTTATATAGTACGAGTTATCCTTGAATTGAGCCTTAAATTTTATGTAAACACGAAGAAAAACTATTGGCGGAATCGTTTCCGTCAGAGATACGCTGTCGGAAACTCGCATAGTATGGATCCGAATTAGAATGTCAAAAGTATTCGAATCCGACAGTTTAAAATACCGTTCTTCGTCACATGTTTCCGATATCGAATCCGTAGGCCTTTCCGACGAATTAAAATACTGCCCTGCTGGTCGCTTTGAAGAAGCGTCTTATTTGGGCTGAGATAGCCAATTGATGACCAGTCATTGCAAGCCTGCAGACAGAGACTTCAAATTCTTGTAGGGGAGGGGGATCTAGGGGTATGCAGTGCAGGGACGTCTTGAAGTAAATGGCAGTGCCGCCTTTCGGGGCGTTCGTTCTGACATTTCGAATCAGTTGATAGTTAGCAATCCTAGGGCTGGCAGTACCCTGTTTTCGAAAAGTCTCCTGTACTAGGAGGATATCTATTTGATGGTTAACCAGAAATTGGTGGACGAGTTCTCTCTGAGGCTTGAGTCCGTTAGCGTTGAAGAACGCTAACGAAATGGAGCGGGGTTTAAGTCTCTCAGGTTGAAAAACCATTAAGACTTAAAACAGAGGTAGTAAAGGGAGGCCATGACTTCATGATGATCGGAAATTATCATAAATTTTTCAATGGCCGTCTGAGCATGGCTAAGTTTGCGCAGGAGCGCAGTGACCTTGCCGAAGTCAACGCCTGATGGTGAGGGCCCCTTTCAGCTAGCCGACGCAGCAGCGGGTGCTGGTTGGTTTGGCTTTAGAGAGGCGATTTAGGGGTTGCGGGGCGCGGGTTTTGCTCCTAGGAGCATGAGGGGCCTCGCCTGAGGGGCTAGGCTTGTATAAGCATTATATTTTTTTTTATTATTTTATATTTACAGACTTTGTACTCGTAGCTTGGATTATTTTAGAAAGTGTCATTCTGTTTTTCCCGTTCTATTTTTTATGAGTGTGCGTAAATTTATATAAAAACAAATAGAGAACGTTTTTCCGTCGAAGTATGTATTAATCTGAGGGCCTTGATTACAGCACATGGCCTCTCAATGTTGATCTTAGTTTTATTTGTTGAACCGTTGTTGTAAAAATAATGTTTAAGATAAAATAATACCTAAGATTCTTTCATTATCATTTGGGCATTAACCCCCAAATGATAATGCCATTTATGGCGCTCATTAGGGGAGGCCTATGTCCAGCAGTGGACTATTATAGGCTGGTGATGATGATGATGATGATGATGAAGATTCTTTCAGATATAGTAATTTGAGTGTGTTGTAGGCATGACATATTTTTTTCTGTTGAAGAAAATGTAGAAACCTCCATTTAATGCAAATATAGTCAAAAAAGGTGCTAAATCAAATCTTTAGAGTTCTGGGGGTAAGTGTATGCCCTAAACCTAATTTTGTCGAACTCCAGAAACGATGGAAGAACGTATGACTAGCCTCTAACGAAGAAAAATAAGAAAAGCCAGATGTACAAATATTATCAACAAATGTTATTTTTATCAAAGAAGTCACGGCCAAATTGAATTAAAATTTGATAAAGCTGGTTAATCAAATATACCTTAATAAAATACGATCAGGTTTAACCAATGTAAGTAACGAATTCAATCGCAATAAAAATTATACTGGTTTTATTTCACAAAGTCAACCTCAGGAAACTTAATCTCTATTCGTTCTTAAATTCAGTTAAAACTGACATTGGCAAAATTGCATCAAACCAGATGCACTGCCAAAAATAAAAGAAGAAGAAGCAAAAATATTAGGGATCTGTATGTAATATAAAACAACGGGTAATTTGTATAAAAATCTATAAGTTTTTAAATTTTTGGTTAATACCCGTGCGAAGCAAGGGGGTCTGCTAGTGTTTAGAAAAACATTTAAGTTCAAGAAATTTGGTGAAAACTATCATTTTTGTGCCCCAACACACTCTATATATATATAATTATATATATAAAACACACTCTAATTTTTTGAAGATTGAGGGGTTTTAAATAAGGTGAAAAAACTAATTATGAAAATATTCATTCATCACCTCAGTTTTGTTCAGGGGCTTTTTTCTCAATTGTGTGAAATAAGGTGACTCATTTTATTTGACACAATATCGTAAAAAGCACCTGAAAAAACCCACCCCTTCCACTTTACGACCCCAAATCACCGTTAATTATTTTCCCTACAAGTTTTGTTATTGTGTAATAATAAAAAAAATATGAAAAATTTAATGTTTTTGTCAGAGTTAATAATAAAAAAACTAAAAGCTAGGTAATTACGTAGGTTTTTATAAAAATATTATAATAAATAGTAGTATTAATTTAATAGTAAATGAATCATCTTCTTCTGTCATAATATAACAGAAGAAGATGAAGAATGATGATGATGAAGAAGAACATAATATTATTATGTTATGTATGATACACGGGTTCTAAAGAAGCAACTAGATGATATCCCAAGGAAATTGGAAGGAAATGGAAATACGAGTAAGTATTAAGACCGACACTTTATGTTTTTACAGTTACAGATAAAATTACGTAAAGTTAAAAAAACCGTTTATTTTTCCATCCTAGTTCTACGTATGAAATTTTAAAATGAGGTAGCGTGCGCACGCATGCGTACAAACCGATACCTATCATCAAAAACCTTTTTCATTAAATTTTTGAGTCTTCAAAACCTTTATGGCTATTTCAAGACAAACAGACATTCTGATCATCATCATCATCAGCCCATATTAGTCCACTGCTGGACATAGGCCTCCCCTAATGAGCGCCATAGCGCCCTGTCTTCGGCTTGTCGCATCCAGCATCTGCCAGCAGTCTTTCGCAGATCGTCATCCCACCTGGCCGGAGGGCGTCCTACACTACGTTTGCCAAGTCGCGGTCTCCACTCAAGAACACGTTTACCCCAGCGGTTATCGGTTCTTCGCGATATATGGCCGGCCCACTGCCACTTCAGTTTGCTAATTCTCTGAGCTATGTCGATGACTTTAGTTCTCTGTCGGATGTATTCGTTACGAATCCTGTCCTTCAGAGAAACTCCGAGCATAGCTCTTTCCATAGCTCGCTGAGCGACTTTGAACTGGTGGACCAACCCTATCGTGAGTGTCCACGTCTCAGCTCCGTAGGTCATTACTGGTAGGACGCACTGATTAAAAACTTTCGTTTTTAAACATTGCGGTATGGATGACGAGAAGACTCGACGTAGTTTTCCAAACGCTGCCCAGCCTAGCTGGATCCTCCTCTTGGCTTCCTTCTCGAAATTGTTTTTACCCAACTGCAAAATCTGCCCGAGGTAAGTGTACTCAGAAACAATTTCGAGAAGGTGGCCATGTACGATCACCGGTCTTGGATCAATGTGGCCATTGATCATGATTCTGGTTTTATCCAAATTCATGCCAAGACCGATACATCGGGAGGCTGAAGCTAGACTGTCCAGCATCCGGTTCAGCTCCTCTAGCGACTCCGCTATTAAGACTATATCATCAGCGAATCGCAGGTGTGAGATGTACTCGCCGTTTATGTTGATGCCCTTGTCTTTCCAGTCCAGCGTGTTAAACATATCTTCCAACGCGCTCGTGAACAGTTTCGGGGATATAACATCCCCCTGCCTCACTCCTTTCTCTTTCTCAAACTTTTGACATTCTGATGTCAAAAGACAATTCCATAGACGAAAATGATATCAAATGAAAGGCCCGATACCTTTAATTTTTTACATCTCATAACAGTTTTTGAAATTTGGCGAGGGATTATGAAATATTATGAAATATGAAATATTTTGACAAAGGTCTCAAAATAGAACATTGCCTAAGTTTCTTACATACAAGGTATGTATGAAAAAAGGATGGCAAGATTCCATACATCTGCTGACCCAACTTTTTTGGCGCCGTACATTACCCAGGCCTTTTAAAATAAATAATACGTACATCAAGGATTCCGAAATCAATATCATAAACCTTTTACAAGTTGGGAGTAAAAAAGTTATTTTAGGTTATGCCTGTTAGGGACCGGCATCGAGTACATATCCAGTAAAGGCGCTTAGGCGCCATACAAAAACCGCGCATCTCTGCCACACCTCAGTGTTTCAGCACATAGATATTTAGAGAAGGAACAAGCTGGTTTAGGCTGTCGATATCGATACTTCAGCTCAAGTATGATATCACACAATACCGATTAACATGTAATATTTTAGCTTGTGATATTTGAACGAGTTGGGCTACTTGTAAATTTCTAAACTTTAAATACTTTTTTGTATCTAGGTTTTTCTGGTTTGTATATGTGAAGAATGGTCCCGTAAGAATTTTATTGTACTTCGAGAAACTATTATTACGTCGGATTACATTTTTTTCGAAGATTTTCAACACAACATTATATTGAAAGATATTTGGTAAAGCCTACAACACGATAAAACTGGATTCCGACGAAGTAAGACGCCGTCGTCGGTTCTCGACATTTTCAAGAAAAGACATTTTATAATAACACCATAATAGTATGGGTTAGTGGTCAATGGGGACCGGCTTATTTTAGTTAGATCGTGGCATGATCGTGGTATGGTAGGTAGCTAAATTGTATCCCCCTTATTTAACCATTGCACCTTAACCATTGCAACATCTTATTTTTTTTTCAAGTTGGCATTAATTTTATTGTTTAATCTGTCAATAGCGTCTGAGAATGGCGGTAACATTAGAACGTAGGTAGTGGTTATATTCTCTTTGGACAGCCAAACCAAACCAGTCGGGAGCAAAATGTGAGCAAATCAATCGAGAGAGAATGTCATTCTATCAATTTGCGTTCCTTGTTTTATTTTGACATTGACAGTCACAAAGGTCGGCATTGGTGGAATTGTTTCAAACCAGATCCAGAGCCACCCAAAGAGAATATAACCACTACGTTCTAGAGCCACCAAAAGAAGTTGAAGTTACCTTTCGTTTCTTTCTCGCACAAAATAAAATTAAAAATATTTTTTTACTCCTTGCTTCTAAAAATGTAAATGATGGTTAGAAAAATCTATAAGAAAATAATAAATCCGGCAGTAGTTATAACATGTCTGCACAGCCCATATTTATTTTTATTCGGGCTGGGTCGAGTATCGCCATTCTTCTTTGGGCAATATAATATATACATAAATAATATTACAATACAATAACATCTATTTTGTTTCAGATAATCGTGAAGTTCACTAAAATGTCAAAAATTGGCCACAACTTGTAAAATCAAAACGAGCATGGCTGTTCATCCACAATTATTGAATAGATACATGTGGACAACCACCACCACGACCACGGCCACGACCACGATCGCGGCCACGACAGAAACACTTCTTCCAATTCTAACAAACTTCTCTATCAATATGGATGCGGAAACATTGAGAAAATATACAAGTATGGTGAATGACTGTTATAGGAACACTGACATCATTCATAGCAAGTTGATGCCAGGTCAAGTTTACGATGGTAAGTTCATAAACGATATAAACATAAAAAATATTCTTTTCTATTCTATTCTATTCTTTCAACTTGAGTTACAAGTCATTTTTTGAATAGTACAAAGAAATGACGTAATACAACTGGTGTCGATTACCACCTCGAAGAGAAAAGAAATAATAATCTAGATCTTACATCGTCTAACTAACGTGTGCAGATTCTACTTGTAATAAAATTTGAAATACGACATTTTTTTGTTACAATGAGGTTGTGTATGATGGATTTAATTATTGCTTGTTACAGTAAACGGGACGTGGTGTCCTCTAATATTTGACGGGTTCGCTTGCTGGAACCGCGCGCCACCGGGTACCATAGTAACTCAGAACTGTCCATCGATAGTCATTGGTTTTAATACACAGCTATCAGTTTTCAAGGAGTGAGTATAGCAAAAACTCTTCATAACACTTTTAATTCATTTGTCCGACGCAGTCAGTGCGTCTGGACTGTATTAAATTCGATGACTTGAGTGGTCATTTTTATGAAAATCTATCTAATATCTATGTATAAATCATTGGCTGAATCTACTATCTACCGACTTGTAGAGAGTAAACTCAGTGACGGTGATATCAAAGGTGCCTCTCGCATACTATTTTCAAATGACACGATGGCGCCAAATAACGAAGACACTCTCACATCTCTTGAGAGTAATCATCCACCCGTAGGGGCTAATATCAAATCCCCGTACCAGCCATTTGTAAATGAAAAAATTCAAAATTTCTACCAAACCTCGGACAGACTACTCAAAATAAATAGCCTTTCACAATAATGCTTTTTGTTCCTAAATTCACTTATTCTTTGAGATGTTATCAACTGACCTGTGGAAACACCGCGAGCTCTTGGAAGGCTTGGAAGACAACATAATAAAGAATACTTTATCATCGGTGTTGAATATCGATTTGAAGGTCAAGGCAAGGTCACAGGCCTCCCTGCCTGTCAAATTGGGAGGGTTCTCGCAAAATTTCAAGAGTAGCCCTACCAGCGTTCCTGTCTTCCGTCTACAGCTTTAGTTCTTTACTTGAAAAAATTTTAAAGCTACATTTGGCACCACCTATATTTTTATTTAAAATTTCATATTTAGACGAAGCTCGAACCGCTTGGCATAGTGCTTGCACCGATGCTGCTCTCCCAAAACCTTTTTTATTGTAACGGCAAGGGGACCTTTGTGTGCGTTGACACTGAATTGTTTGTTACAAACGTGCTCCAGCTCAGCATAACGTGCCTGTCTCGTAGCCGTTTCTAAATGGGAGTCAGGTCATTGGCTGCAAGCACTTCGCACGACGTCATATAATTATATTCCTAACGAATACCAACATTAGAAATCTTTGAATGTAATACAAAATCTATTCCCAACGATTAACAAAATAGAACTTTTGGTTCAAAGAATTAATTTTGCTTTCCAATAATTTTATATTATGATCATAATTTATAACTATTACTAATTAATTTAATTCCGGCACTTATATCTAAGAGTACCATAAGTGAATCAGTTTCCAAAAAAAATTACCTATTGTGCTCCCATTGTTCCAAAATCCGAAACATCCAATCAACTCAAGCATCGTGTGCGAACGAAGCGCCTTAAAATGTTTGATTGTTTTGAAAGTGTAGCAAAAAATCAGTGGATTAAAGGGTCCGGTCTAGTATGACTGAATATTGAAATGTACACATTCCAGAATGAACAATTCTTAAAACGTACTTTTCCCATAATGTCTGAAATCCATAAAGACGGATTTGTGTAATGTCTGAATTTCGAAATGACTTAAGAAATATGTAAATGGCCAACTAGTTAAACCAATAAACATCCGTAGGACACTGTTCGGAGAAATTTAAACAATTTGTAGTTGTAATTTTTTTTTTACAAAATTTAGATAATTTTATACTGAGTGACTTAATTTATTTTTATTAAAAGTTTATTTTTAGTTACATTTAAATACCTATGTACCTAATTATATATATATTTTTTCACTTATTTGTAATTTACTGAGGTATTTCTGATTGTCTGTTTTATTCTAATAATTCCAATAGTAAAATCACTTTTATTTCTTTCGATAAGACTGATTTTATATATGAATAGTAGTGTTTACTACTTTAAATCACTTGAGCATTTTTGTTACTGACCTCATAACATTTATCTTGTTTTTGGGATTCGTTTAGTTTCATGAGGAAAATAAACAAAAATTATTTGATATAACTTTTTTCTATGCCAATATTATAAAGAGGAAAGATTTGATTGTTTGTATAAATTTTTTTAATTGAATAGTCTTCGAAACTACAGGACCGATTTCAAAAATTCTTTCACTATTTGAATCCAAAATTTTCTGTGATGAACATAGGCTATAGAATATTTTCAAAAAAGTAAAATTTTTCTTAAATTTTTGTTAAAATCCGTGCCAAGCCGGAGCGAACCACTAGTGGTAGTATAAATAGATCGTTATTTTAAATCCTCGTTAAAAGGGTAAGAAAATAATTGATATTTATAGGGGATTTATGCAGATTTCCAAAAAAAACCATACGATTGTATCGATGTGTGTAGCAAACACACATGCAACATATTTCTAGATCCATTTTTAAATTACTTGGTTGCAAAGCGATAACTCTAAAAGGTCCCGTTTCACCGTTGACATTTACCGCGTTCAAAAATCAGTATTCCGTAATGCAAAAATGAGTTTTAACGACAATACGTTAAATCTCATTTTGCATTATCTGCCAAGCATGAAATAAACAAAGTTAGCGTGAAACTCGTATAGGCATCTTGAACGCGCTTATAGATATCGGATAACTGTCAGATGTCAATGTCGTTGCAGTTCTTGTATACGTTAATTTAAGTGATTCTGAAAATATTTTTTTGCACTTTAACAATGTGAAACATTATGGGAAAAGTACATTTTAAGAATTGTTCTTTCTGGAATCTGTACATTTTAACATTCAGTCATACCAGACCGGACCCGTAAAAAACATTATCACTAACTTTCGAAGATGACTGAAGCCGCGGCAGGTAGCTTTTGAATAATAAACTGACATATCCTAATTAATGGCAGGAACCTTGCATTGTGTGGTTATTTACTGTCTCCGATTTATGCAAATCTGTGGTAAATGTTTGTTTACGTAAACGTGATCAAAAGTTTAGGTGTAAGAAATCGGTACGAACTTGTTTATTCAGAAACGAGTTTTCTTGAACGCGTTTCCAGATACTAACGGTGAAATCAGACCTTAGGCGGTTAGAGAAACGAGTTTTTATTGTTTATCTATACAGCTTTATAATACTCTGCATCTTTGCTTAATTTATACTAAACAATAAACCTAATGAATATAATTAATATAATTATAGCAAAACATTAAGTTGAAACTCTAGCCAAGCTGCTTAGGGAATATAATAAATGGCTATATACTGCAGCTCAAAACCGTTTCTTTTTTATAGATGCAATCTAAACGGATCTTGGCTAGTACCGCTTGGTTCAAATAAATCCTGGACAGATTACACTTCATGCATCGATGTTGATGATCTACAAGTGAGTATATATTTCATTTGAGCAAATTAACTAAGTATTGCCACAGTACGTCACGTACTTAATAATACAATATTTGGTTCAGGCTAAAAACAAACGAAACAATAAAGATACACCTGTCCAAATACAAATATTCATTATTTCCTTAAATTCCATAATGTTCCCAAACCAACGACGCACGAAATGCAACTAATCCACTCAATGTACGGAAATTTCTAATGAATTATTAAAAGTAGGCAGGTACTTAACCTACCCACTATCAATATTTTTTAGAAATTTCAAACTCGGAAAAACTAATGAATACCTGAGCCATACACAAATACAAATAAAAAATAATAATAATTACAAATGTGATTGTTTTGATATACCTACCTACGATACTTATACATAATCTAAATTATAATAAATACAGTGGTGTCAAAATTTACGAAAATCTACATACGCCAATGCACCTTCATTGGCGTATGTACATAGATTTTCGTAAATTTTGGCTCATTTTCAGTTGGTAAATAAACCTGGCGTGCAGCCTAATGCTTTTTAATTTTTGATACAGTTTCGGACCACCGTAAATAACATTTACGTTATCGGATATTGGTTGTCGGTAGCTGCCCTTCTTATATCGCTGGCGATTTTTCTGTTTTTCAGGTATGTACGCAAATTGAAGATTATTTATAAAATCCGATAATAGCCACAATTATTCATACGGTTTAATTTTCAGAGCTCTTCGATGCACACGCATTCGAGTACACGTTAATCTATTTTTATCCATTGCTCTGAACAACATTTTATGGATCATATGGTACAAGATCGTTGTGGACGAGGTTGATGTGGTGCAGAATAATAAGGTAAGCCGTTAAATAGAGGGAAAAAAATATGATTCAGAAAAGCCTTCTCGTGCGAGGTCGCCACGCGCCAAACATAACTACAAACATTTTTACATTCAAAATTCTAAAAATTTTGATTATGGGCATTTTATTAAACATTTCACGTCCAGTCAATCTAAAAATCTTGTATGGACAAGGTTGTATTAAGTACCATTTCAATATAGCACCCGGTAGACTTAATTCACCTGAACTAAATCACCTGGGTGCATTGAGTGCTACGCACGGTAGACTTGGTGGACTTACGAGAAGGTGAATTTAGCACGGCTTTCAATCAATATCTATACTTATATTAAAAAGAGGATAGATTTGATTGTTTGTTGGTTTGTTGGTTTGTTTGAATTTAATAGGCTCCGAAACTTCTAAACCAATTTGAAAAATTCTTTCACCTTATGAATCCTAAAATTTCCGTGATGAACATACGCTATAAAATATTTTCTAAAAAGTTAGAGATCCGTATAAAAACTTTCATAATAGAACCATTTTTTATGGCGCCGCTTTTGCTACGACGTCTCAGGCAGTGTCAGTTATGGATTGTCATAGACATCCCAATTCGTTACTGGGGTGCGGGAGGAAACTCAAATGTCAAAAAATATAAAAACTTCAAGATTGGAACCATGCGATGTAGCCGATATAGCGGTGAGGGAGAAAAGTCAATGCCAAAAAATAAAGAGTTCCCTGTTTGTCTTTATCTAGGTTAAGGTACAATTTTAAAAAGGAAAGATTTGATTGAGTGCTTGCCCCGATGCTGCTCTCCCAAAATCTTTTTTATCGTAACAGCAATTGGACGGACCTCTGAGTGCGTTGACACTGAATTGTTTATTGCAAAACGTGCTCCAGCTCAGCATAACGTGCCTGTCTCCTAGCCGTTTCTAAATGGGAGTCAGGTCATAAATTCCGGCACTTATAATATCTAAGAGTACCATAAGTGAATCAATTTCCAAAAAAATTTACCTATTGTGCTCCTATTGTTCCAAAATCCGAAACATCGGACTCAATACGGACTCAAGAATAAAAAGACTATAATTATTATGAATTTTTATTTTACGTTTAATTTGTTTATGTTTAAGCCAGGTGAATTAAGTCTATCGGATTGGGGTTTCATACTGAATACAGTATGAAATGCTTTCAATAGACAGCCGTGCTTAGATCACCTAGCTGCACCAAGTCTACCGTGCGTAGCACTCAATGCACCCAGGTCATTTAGTTCAGGTGAATTAATTCTACCGGGTGCTACATTGAAAGCTTTACTTAATTCACCTAGGGGCATTGAGTCTGTGAGTGCTACGCAGGGTGTAACACTTAATGCATCCAGGTGATTTACTTCAGATGAATTAGTCTACCAGGTAATTTTTTTCTTATCAGAATTAAAAAAAAAGCCTTTAAAAATTTCCTTTCCTTTATGTACCTACATACCTATCTCTTTTTCTCCAACCAGCTTATAAATAATTTCACAAAACAATTTTAATTTACTGAAAATGCTCGATAAATGGGTAACATATGAATTTAGTGAAGCAAACCAACAAACAGATGTTGAATGCTGCGTTACTTTACTCATCCGTCACAATAACAAGGATATTTGGAATCGTATCGTTACTTGTGATCAAAAATTTAACCTATACGATAATAAGAAACGCTCACCATCAATATGCACAATGGAACATTCGTCAAATGACACACAATCAAGAAAGGAAAGCTAATTTTATTATCACAAAATTTCCAAGGCGCTAAATTTCTCGAACATAAAAAATGTGACATTATTTTCGAGATTAAGTTTTATATTTTATTGAGAAAATTGCCGTAACGAGGCAAGGCAGCCAGCATTTTGGGGACACTGTCGACTGATATTGATAGCTACCAGCTATTCTTGGTATTTCAAATCAAGCTACGTGGAGCGGAGGAGAGGAGTTTTGACGTACTCTGAGAGTGACGTTTTTCAAATCAATACAATAAGGAACCATTTAAGCGACTCTGAGTGTGGCTGTTAGCGATTTTCACACTTATACTACGCCTGCGCCTGTAGACATTCTGAGGATTCCATTTTTTTAAAGTAAGTACCTTTAGTCAGTTGTCTTCAGCATTCGACTCTACGTTGTCAACCTTTAATCACGAGCAGCAGATTGCCAATGGCAGAGGCAACTGTCAGAACTGTGTGACAACAAATGTCATTTGTTCGCTTATGGCCAACTTAGCAAACCGTCCACTTAGCAATTAGTCTTCCTCGCAATAGGTCCTCTTAGCGTTCGGTCAAAAAAATAAAAAGTGATCTTAAAAACAGAAAGAACAACTCTCTGGAACGGCACCATCGTTTCAACGTTAGGATGCCCAAACCAACCAAACCAACATTATTTTTGTTTATTCAAAATCTGAAGAAGGAAGCAAAATAGGTACCAAAGTCGAAAATTGTATGCAAAAAATGTCAAACACATATTGAGAAAAAGGAGGAAGTGTGATGTTGATTTTGATAGGACATACAAAAAGTATTTGAAGATCATCATCATCACCAGCCTATAATAGTCCACTGCTGGACATAGGCCTCCCCTAATGAGCGCCATAGATGGCATCATTATTTGGGGGTTATTGCCCATAATCCCCACGCTGGGCATGCGGGTTGGGGATCGCAGTTCGGTGTAGTTGTTCTGCAGAAGGCGCTGCTGCCCGCCCCCCGCTGTGTTTCCCTTAGTCGCCTCTTACGACACCCACGGGAAGAGTTGGGGTGGTGAAATTCTTTGCCGGCACCAAACGGTAAACGGAAAAAAACAACGCCAGAGATTCCGATACCACCGAAGAGGACAGAAACTGTCAACAGAAATCAATAAACATGTCTTGCTCAAAGATCATTCGATGCTCAACTAAAAAGGAGATCAAGCCAAGGGCACCGCAATCGGCCCTCGAGGTGCAGTACCCACTCGAATGGTTCAATGAGAATCCCGGGGAGAAGCCAGTCTTATCAATCAACCTGATATCCAATCAGTTTGATAAAGTCAGAGATGGAATCGCTTACGGGATCAGTCAGAGTTCTATACCAATCAACCTGGCATTAACATATCTTTATCTTTATGCCCAGAAGATAGAAGCAAAGTTGGACTCTGATTGGTCTTCATATAATAGAGAGATCGGAAAGAAGGACCAAACTATTACACCACTGCACTTGCTGTCTGTCAAAGCAACTACCAAGACAGAAGAATTCCAGGGGTCTGAGTCAAGTCCTGAAAATGAAGCATGGTATGCTCTATACATCTTGTCCATCTACAGAATGATCCATAGCAACTTGGCAGAGTACAGGGGACTGTTGCAGAAACGTATCACAGAGCAAATGAAGGCAATCACCTCGTCCGCAATGGAGATGACCGAAGTGGTGGACATCTATATAGGGTGGGAGAATAATAGGGAATATAAGATCCTAGTCTCAGCGTATGATATGTTTTTCCATCGTTTCCCAAAACATCAATACGCCAACATGAGAGTGGGAACAACCGGTGCCAGATTCAAGGACTGTTCTGCACTGATGTCACTCGGATACATTATGCACGTCTTGGGAATGAAGAATGCCACAGAGGTTCTGGACTGGGTGTTTGTTGAGCAGATTGGTGATGACATAGACCGGATGATGGACAATGATGAAGAGATCGATGAGAAATACTCATATTTCCCATACCACGTCGAAATGGGTTTGGTAGTTAAGTCAGCAATTTTAAATAAATTCAACAAAATTTAACAAAAAAAAAATCAAATAGAATAAGTCAGATTGTATAGCTTTAAACACAAAATGTTAATGAGTTTCAATTCTCCAACGAACGCAGCAGTTTTGTTACATTATAATTATAACGATTTGTATTAATCTTCACCTGTGCCTCGAATCTTATCTGAATTATCTGTAATATGTAATAAGTAACTGAATGATGTATGTTTTCATTTATTATTCTTTATTCATTATATTAAAACAGTACATTGTTACTCTAGGGTTGGAAGTAACTTATTAAGTTATTAAGTCCCGAACGGGGTTTGGAGCCCAAGCGTAGCGAGGGCGCCAATAGTGCGAGTTACTTTTACCCGAGGTACACACTATGCTTTTCATTACGATTACAAATACAAGAAAGTAAAAATAAAAACTCAAGTTAGATAAAGAAAACATTAGTGAATTTAATTTTCATAAACTAACAACTTACGTGGAATCGAAAAGGTTCTTTTACCACTGCTGCTCTTTTGTTATGAAATCAAGCGTTACTGCTTATCCATATCTATTATTAGGTATCCGAATCAGTTGAACTCATTGTAATACAAACAAAACTTAACAACACGAGAAAACAAATTAATGAAGATCGAATTGCCGCGTTCCCGCTTTTTTTCTTTAACATCAACTTTTTTTTAATTTTTTTCTTTAGCTTCAGTCGTTATTTTTCACATTTTGCTATTATCATGGTTCAATAGAAATGTGATAGCTGTCAGTTGAAAACGATCCTCCCTATGGTTGAAAAGTATCACATTCGACCCGCTCTTCAGGCAACTTCAGACCTACTTTCCGAGTAAGAGTAATGAAAAAAATTATTCTAAGTGTAATTTGTGCATGTTCCTGAATTAACTAGAGATGTTTCAGGTAGGTCGGAGTTACGGGGTATTTTATTTACTCCGGCACCCAGCTAAGTGAGTAAAAACAATTCTAGATTATGATTACTCGAACTGAAATGAACTATATCGCGTTTCGGCTTGAATCATACATAAATTTAATTATTGCTAGCCCAACTGGACAAGCCGAGCACAGCAGTGCCAGCCGCCTTTTTTATTGGTCTTACTTGAGTACATGATGTGTTTTATTTCATAGACTTGGTGCCAAATCCTACACGTCTTTGTCAACTACTTCATGGTGACGACATATTTTTGGATGTTTTGTGAAGCGCTACATCTGCACATCTCTCTTGTGGTGGTAAGTCATACAACAACCAGTGCTTATGGTACTTACTGACATATAATTAATATATTTATTTTTTCATAATCAATTTTTAAACACTCCCATCAATTAATCATCATTAATTTGTAGGCAGTATATAGCATGGTTGTACAATACTCGTAATTAATACAGCAAAATACAACTAATAGAATAGTTTAGCCACAGGTTAGCTGAGTATTACTATACTCAGCTAAACCTGTGACTGTGTACTGTGATATATAAGCTTTAGGTACTCCTAAAGCTCATATATCACAGTACATACCTACATAATACCGACTAGTATCTATGACACACTCTCGATCTGCTCAGAAGTTTAGTAAACAACTTGTATTTTATGTATGTGGTATTTTAAATTTTCGCTTGAAAATAACTAATAAGGTTTTTTTCTCCAACGGGTTTTCTTTATAAAATACAAGGAAAAGATTTCTACGTTGCCTTTGTGCTTTGAGTATTTTCCCCGGCCCTTTATAAATTTGAGAGTGACAGGTTTATAGTACCTATGTAGCAGCGTGAGACTATTATTATCGACTGTCAGTGATTGTTGTCTCTTATGAAGATATGGATTCGTAAAACAATTTCATTTTGACAACAGCTTCTAAAGGAATAGACTTACACTGTGACTTACAAATTGTGAGTGAAATTTTCTATATCGCTCGTGGTGCGTATAAAAAGTAGGATATTCATGTTCCCATTTCAAATTGGATCCATCTTTTCTTTTTCAAATCGATACTTTCTTTCGTAATCACAACAGAATGGAGCCAAGGCTATATTTTGTAAGGCAAGAAGAATACTTTACATTTATTTGGACGTATAGATACCTACTTTAAAAACCGTAACCAGGTTAGGTTACGGTTAACAAAATGTTTATTTTGTTAGGTTTTCGTGAAGGACAAAGTCGCGCTGAAGTGGTTTAAAGCTGTCGGTTGGGGCGTTCCTCTGATCATCCTAATGGCTTATGCCATCGTACGCTATGTGTACGGCAACATTGCAAGGTAAGTAATAGCTACTATTCACTTTATTTTCTTTGCCAAGACCATTAAACTTATAAAAATAGTGGAAAAAACGAACGAAGTTGCACTGTTGCAAAATATTTCTGTAACACAACAGCCGGTATAAGTAGCTCTTATTACGACTGGCGTTACGATATCGCTGCAGTAAATATCGTCAGTGGTAATAAAAAATCTAAATTAGAGTTTCCGTCTTTGAATTTTTGTAACAAAATATGGTTCCAGTGGAACATTCATGACCAAAGATCGGAGTAGGTAGAGTGATTTAGGATCAATGACCTCAAATGATAAGTTAGCATGGATATCCCTCCAGAATTCCGAAATTATAAAATTATCAAGACATTTTTTCAGTAATTTCATAGAGGTGGAGGCGTAAAGTGAAATAAATAAAAGTATCTAAAGCGAACTGTCAACTTTACTTAGCACTTTCTCGTGGGAAACGTGTTTCTCGCGATGGATGATGAATTTCCTGCGTGGACAACGTCACAAATTTGCACACAGTAACTCAACAAAGCTTCTAATCAATTGGATGAATTTTATAGAAACGCATAAGGGAAATCAAAAAAACAAAGAAATCGTCTTTATAAATCTATTTACTTATAAACGCTTAACAATCGCTTCCTTTAAATTTCAAATGAAGTAGTTACTAAATTACTACTTTAATTGTAATATTTAACTGAATCCGGTAATTTCGGAACTACTTTTCGAAAAAAAAGCCATTATGGCTTTTTTACGAAAAGTTCCTTGCATCATGATTGCATATCCATGTTATGCATGATTGCATAACAAGGATATGGCAGCCATATCCATGTTATGCAATCATGATGCAAGTACATAAAATCGCTCTACCTACTCCGATTTTTGTTCATGACACATTCGTCGTTTACATGTTTTTCTGTATTTTATCCCGTAAAACAAACAAAAGGTTTCTATAGATCAAGTCGAATAATTCACGTACTGCAGCGGTCAATTTCATCTAGAGCATACCTTAAAAAATATAAGAAATAAAGAAAAACTACACATAGCATGCCAACTTGTGAAAACCAATAAAAACTTGTTAAAACCAAAAACCTGGGAATCTGAAAACTGTAAAATGTCGTAAGGGCAATATTACTACATTAATACGGGTATTTTGACCCTTTTGATATTTCCTTATTGAAACAGCTCCATCATGTAGAAAATACTTAGCTGAAATGGTAGATAGCGTTGATTATATCAATTTATACCTAAAACCACCGCTCGAGAACCTTTCATATTTTTACGCAAATCGTAACGAGTACTGGTTATTCGTAAGTTTCAAGAAAATCGGGCCACCGCACCGGTTACAGAGTTGGAAAAAGCACCAAAAAACCCTTAGCGGGTAGTTGTATTGTAAAAATAACCTACCTTCCAAATTTCAGCTTTCTAGCTCCTACGGTTTAGGCTAGGTTGTCGCCAGAAAATCACTTGTTCCTTTATATATTATTATTAAGATTATTGTTATTTTCTACTTACAATAGTTACGTCGTAAATGCCCTTGCAAGCTAGGTATATAATATTATACAAATTTATTTTAGGTGCTGGATGGAGACAAGTGATACTTTTTGGATAATTACCGTGCCGGTCCTGATCTCGCTATTGACATCATTTGGTGAGTTTAGTTAGAAACCTGTAGCAAGGGGCCATTTATTTATTTATCTAAGGAATATCTAACCACTACATTATATTTATTATAATAACTTTATAAAAACTTTAAATAATATAATCAACATTTTTTATATCCGCAGTGTTCCTTGTGAACGTGGTACGCATTTTGATTACTAAGGTTCATCCCGGACCAGCACCAAACACCATTGTGGCGGCTAAGAAAGCTGCTCGCGCTACCGTGTTACTGGTACGTACTTTTCATTAAAATATAATAGGATTCTTTCTATATTACAGACATTTCTTTGTTCCAAACAAACATTGTGGGAAACTTCAATTTTGTTACAAGTTTTCATTATTTTCTAGTGACAAGGCTTGTGGTTTTTATAGGAACAAGGCCAGAATGCAATCGCGATAAACAAACAATCATAAAAGGGCAAAGAAAAGAACCCTTTTAACCCGTCGGCTAGGTACTCTAATAAATCAAAATACAGTGTTTCGACCCTTCACAAACAAGTGCTCGGTTGGTATCATTTAATTTTCTCTGGCTAAAGAGAAATAATTCAATATTATATTATAAAATTATACTTTTCTCTCGCTCGAAGACGGTGACTTTCTCAAAAACAGTACACACGTTGCAATTATTATAAATTTTTACACAAATGTTGGGTAACATGATTAAGATTTTCATACGGAGCCCTTACTTTTAAAAAATATTCTATACTCATCAGGGATCGTGTAGGATTCAAAGAGTGAAAGATTTTTTAAAATTTAGTTGTCTAGTGGTTTTGGGGCCTATTTAAACACAAACAGTCAAATCTTTCCTAATATCAATATAGACAAGATATTTTCTCGTCATAACTATCATCTATGATAATATACTACGTTTTGACTGTTCGTAAATTAAATTAGTTAAGCCACAGATTTGGCCGAGGATCTTAAGAGGCGCAAATATGCAGGTCTCGACAGAGCCTACAAATTTGCTCCCCTTGGAGTCGAGACCCTGAGTCCGTGTGGAACCGAGGCTCTCCGGGTCGTCAAAAAATTATCTGAGCATAGTGCATAAGCCCCCTGGTCGAAGCGACGTGTGACCCGAGAGCTGGTCAATTTCTGGCGCAGCGTATCAGCATTGCCATACAGCGTTGCAATGCCAGCATCTTGGGTACACTTCTAACTGGTATTGATATGGATTAGTTGAGCTACCTGTAGTTTGTTCGCAACAGTCTGCAGTTAGCTCAATTGTTTCATTTGTAAATACTAGTTTTTATTTAGTTAGATAATTGTAATTTTCTTTGTTAATAAAGGCTAGTTAATTGTACCACGTTAAGCCATTAAAACGAGTTTTTTTAATGAGCTATTATGGGGGTCAACATAAATGGCTACATCTTCTAATTGCATTAAACATCGTGTTAAAGCACAGTAAGACGGTGAAATAATCCTAAGTTTTTTTAGGAATAAGGTAAGTCGTCAAAGGGCTTTTATGTTTTTGTTAAAACTGATTACTGTTTTGTTTAGACAAGTTTCCTATAACTCAGCAGCAGTGAATTTATGATAATTTAATAAACAAATGTGGTTAACTTATCTCAACCGTTTTATTATTTGGTTGGTCACAACCCCTTACGAAAATTACGGCTCCATTAAAGTTTTCTCACTTTATTGAAAATATCAAAACTAGGTAGATACAGGAAATTAGATCTTCATTATACAATAATACTGAAAATACTGGTTTTTCGAAAGAAATCTGGTAATGCGACGCCTGATAAGTAGGCCAAACTGGGGAGGCCTAAACCCAAAACGTGGTTCCCGATTACTAGCATACAAATAACAAAAGCAAGGAATCTTATGTTTAGTATTGTGTATGCTATAAATTATTCTAAAATATTTCCTTTCCGTAGATTCCTCTCTTTGGTCTGCACTTCTTGCTTATTCCTCTGCGCCCGACTCCCGGTTCATCTTTCGAGATGATCTACGAAGTGGTGTCTGCTCTCTTGGTCAGTCTGCAGGTAAGTTCTACAGAACAGTTCCAAATATACGACATCCTTGTAACCATGTTCAACAAATTTTTGATGCACCGCATACCGCAATACCAAATCGTTAAACAAGAAAGGTTTGTTTGTTCGACGTGACGTTTTTAATTTCCGCTAGCACAACAGCAGCAGAAATTACACAACAAGAAAAGATTTTTTACATTGGAAACGACAAAAGCTCAACAACAACTTCTTTTACCGAAAATGAAAAATTTGTCTCATAAACTTATCCTGGCGAGCTTAGTGTGTTGTGTCATCAAAAACTTTACCTTACATTATTTCTGAAAATAAATTCCAAAAGATTCCGTGCCAAGGAATACTCACATTTTTAAAATTAAATATGTACGTAAGGCACAAGTTGGGACATATGTAGGTAACTTCATTCAGATATCTGTCCGATATATTTAATCAAAAAACTACTATGTAGGTTTTCATGAATTGTCAATTTTACAGGCGAAATGGTTACCAATTCGTTATAAAGGCTCAATATACGTGAAATTCGTAAAGAAATTATCTTTCTGTTACTTTTGAGATACCTATTTAACCATTAAAACTATTGTACTTTGATGACGTCATTTCAATGTGAGCGGTTACAGTAGGAACGCTAACACCGGTAATTTATATTTATTTATCTCAGCTCTTCTTTCCTAAAAATAAGTTCAAACTTAAATATTAAACAAATTACAGTAACAGACGATATACTCTCCTCCGTAGACCGAGACACGTTCTCGGTGACCCCGTTGACCCAATCACCGCCGCTAACCCGGAGGTGACGTCAACCAGTACCGATTCGCTTCCGCACACTACACACACGACCAAAAACCGACCCCGCCGGATGCGGGGTCGAAGAATTCCCCGCTTCCGCCCATAGGTGCACTCGTGCACCTAGGCGAAACCTCCTTACCCTCTTGTAGCATCTGGCAACAGCCCAAGCCGAGGTTCGCACCTAAGTGGTGGCCCTTGCGCGTGTTGCCTCAACCTAACTTTACCGGTGTGGCGCCCACTGCGCCAGCCAAAAGTCCGGTAACGCTGTCATGGCCATCTGCGGTCAACAGCATTATAGTCCATTCGATAAAAAAAAAAATATAACAGACAATATAGGAAATCACAAGCATCTCGGAGATGCCAATACCACTTGACAGCAAAAGAATCATATACCTATCTATATTTCTATGCAGATATTTCATAACGACCAAAATACTTTCTGTAGTCCTGAGGTTATCACAAAGGTCTTTAGGCCCGTTACGCTCGACTATAAAAAAAATATGAAACAAAGACGATATTTTTTTAGCTAGAGAAGTAAAAATTAATTTGTCTAAATATTTTTTCTCAACTTAGGGCCTCTGCGTGTCAGTCCTTTTCTGCTTCACCAACCACGAAGTAACCACGGCTGCAAAGGCGCATTGGGCTCGCATTCGCCACAGGAACAGGAGGTTCAATGATATACCGATGACAGGTAACGTAATTTTATTTTTATAAACCGCTTATTTTTTCATTTCCATGTTACACCGAGCAATCACGAATAAACGACAATCAAGTACGGAATAACTCACGACGGCGGCGCTCTGGCAGCGTGCTACTTTTGATCATCATTAGCTGCTGTCAACCATAGTTCAAATTCAACATAGTAATGTTTTCCAAAATACCCTTGCACTTTGACTTCCCCAATGAGACCGTCCCTCACTGCGAGCATTCCCATGTAATGTAAGATCATAATTGATCTTGTTGGATTAGGACATTACAGACGAATGCTTATCAGTGAAGCAGTATTTATCCAACAAGATCAATTATGGACTTTCATTAAGTAAATAATCAGTGGACTAAGAAGTATAGCTTGTACGAGCTACTTACGCACTGTTATGCTCGGTTTTTTATGTGTTATGCTCCCTTTTTGCATGATATAAATTCTCGAATTTGAACGTTACATTAGGGCCTTTATAATTTATCTATCATTATCAAACAAATTTTCATTCGATTTTATCGCTTTTTGCTTACCACTGATGTTCTTTAAACTGCAGTAAGTATGCACGTAATTTCACGCTAACACTACACATACCAGGACTTTCTACAGGGCCTTTATTAACAATACAGATGCCACATAATTAATAGATGAATGACACTGCTTAAGATAGACCTATTTCAATATTGCTCCAACAGAATACCCAATGGCGAAATTGTCATCGCCTTTTTGTGGAGGTAGACACTTAATGTTCCTAATTTAGGTAATTACACGAACTAGCTAGCGGTAGCGGTTTGCACGAGCTAGCAAACCGTCACAACAATGACAGTTTTTATTTTGGTTTTAAAACGATTTAACATTATGATTGTGGTTTTCAGGGGTTACGTCTGGCGAGAGCATAAATACTCGAGAAAACGTGGTGTGAAGTTTTGTTCAATCATAGTCATTAGATTAAGCAAATAGCTAAATTTCTGTTTAATTATTTAACACGTTGAACGCTTTACGAAAAATCGAGCATTTCCATTCAGGCCATGGGGCTCACCGGTAAGCCTACCCGTACTGAACCATTTGAGCCATGGGGGTCACCGGTGAGCCGCGTCAGAAGTTTGACATAAACGCTTCCTACAAGCCACAGATTACAGCTATGAAACAAAACGCGAATGGAAGTGAGCCGCGTGGCCCTGTGGCAGATACGGACGGCGTGGTTTTCAAATCCAATAGAAACTTACAGTTTTATCAGGGTATTTGTAATGACGCTAGGGTTGTGCTAACGATACGGTCGAATATATATTTTTTACCTTTATTAGATATAACAAAAGTACAAAATAATAATCAAATATGTATTAAAATACAAATTCAAAATCAAAGCATTTAATTTTTCAAAAAAAATTGTGTATCTTGTTGAAACAAGGCAAACAAAGAAACGCGCGCGGGTGGGCCGCATCGTGACCCCGCGGCCCCTGCCAACGGAAAACACGAAATCCTTTGCATTAGGCCACGGGACCCACCGATGAGCCTTTGACGATATCTTAAAAACTACACGGTAAAAGACGGTAATTTTTATTTTCCATCCAAATTACTTAATTTTATTAACTTTGGAATGAAAATTTCAATTTGATGAAAATGACCGATTACCTGATTTTGGCTTGGCCCAAATGGAAAAGTAAGCTAGGCTCACCGGTGGGTGATATGGCGTACAACGTGTTAAAGGCTTAACTGCTTTTCATCTTGTGTTGGCTTTTTGTTGGGAAGATGAATGTTTGTATATTAATGAGCATACGCTAGTTTGACTTCATATCAGCCAGGTTAACGTTTGATGCAGGAAATAGATATTTGTAATTTTGAGAATGATATTTATCGGTTGTAGTCTCTCATTGAAAATTTTGGATACGTGTGATGTTTATTTTTGGAGGCGTATATTCTATGGTTAGGACAAGCTCTTTCTAAAAGAAACTTTAAAGTAAATTAAAAATTGTATTAATGAATATACTGTATTAATCAATATTCGTATTAGTCCATAATTGATATGGTTCTTTGGAGAAATTTTAACTGTATAATGATAATAAAGGGTAAAGAGAATTGATATTTATTGAGGTAGTTTTATGTAAATGAGGTAGGAACATGAATGTTTAAAAAGGTATAGCACGACCAGGGTTGACAAAATGTCACTGAACGACAGGGAAAGTAGAGTAGGTATAATATATTTTTAGAAACTCAGTAGCCATGTTTTTTTTTAGGCTAACTTTGATCTCTGCAATTTTTTTCATAAAAAATTAGTATTACTATTTTTTTAAATTTTTTATAACTTTTAAGGATTTTTATTTTTAGGAGCTTAGGATGAAAATTTCATTCCATATTCATGGCCATATTATAGTACACAGCGAATGAAACTTATATTGTACAACGGACAAAAGAGATTATTATAGAATCTAGTTATATCATATAATTAGGTAAGTATAGGATGTAAGTTGGTGGCTCTTGCCATATACTATCATAGCCAAAAAATATATTGTTTAAATCAAAGGATATAAAGGTTAAAATAGCAGGTTATAATTATAATAAAATCACCGCGTTTCGTAATTCATTAACAAAAACTGCGACGAAAATGGACAAACCGAGAATAGTAACTATTTATATAAGGAAATGACTCCTGTCATAAATTATCTGAACTAAAATTTATGTGGTTATAAAATTATAGGATAAATAATGTTAAGCTGTAGTAAAATCTTCAACCTGAAATAGCAGGTTAAAATTTAAACTTTTTTCGATAAATCTTCTCACCGTGTATCGTCATTAAAAAAAAAACGAAGAAAATTAACAAAAAGATATAAATAAATATTAATTTAAGCAGGTGGCTCCTGTCACAATATATCTTAGCTAGAAATTTAAGTGGTTTTAAAATCATAGGATAAATTAAGGTTTAGTAAAATTGTGAACCAGAAATTGCTGGTTATAATTATAATCAAATAACAGTGGAGTAACAAAAACTGCGAAGAAAATGGACAAATCGAGAAAATAATTGTTTATTTAATAAATTTCACGAGCATTAATTTTGTTTTAATTTTTCCTTCCCATTATTCGCTTTTTCGCCCAGCAAAAAGACGAAGTAATATATTGAAAAAACTAATGTACATGTACTAATGTAACAGCAATTGGACGGACCTCTGAGTGCGTTGACACTGAATTGTTTATTGCAAAACGTGCTCCAGCTCAGCATAACGTGCCTGTCTCCTAGCCGTTTCTAAATGGGAGTCAGGTCATAAATTCCGGCACTTATAATATCTAAGAGTACCATAAGTGAATCAATTTCCAAAAAAATTTACCTATTGTGCTCCTATTGTTCCAAAATCCGAAACATCGGACTCAATACGGACTCAAGAATAAAAAGACTATAATTATTATGAATTTTTATTTTACGTTTAATTTGTTTATGTTTAAGCCAGGTGAATTAAGTCTATCGGATTGGGGTTTCATACTGAATACAGTATGAAATGCTTTCAATAGACAGCCGTGCTTAGATCACCTAGCTGCACCAAGTCTACCGTGCGTAGCACTCAATGCACCCAGGTCATTTAGTTCAGGTGAATTAATTCTACCGGGTGCTACATTGAAAGCTTTACTTAATTCACCTAGGGGCATTGAGTCTGTGAGTGCTACGCAGGGTGTAACACTTAATGCATCCAGGTGATTTACTTCAGATGAATTAGTCTACCAGGTAATTTTTTTCTTATCAGAATTAAAAAAAAGCCTTTAAAAATTTCCTTTCCTTTATGTACCTACATACCTATCTCTTTTTCTCCAACCAGCTTATAAATAATTTCACAAAACAATTTTAATTTACTGAAAATGCTCGATAAATGGGTAACATATGAATTTAGTGAAGCAAACCAACAAACAGATGTTGAATGCTGCGTTACTTTACTCATCCGTCACAATAACAAGGATATTTGGAATCGTATCGTTACTTGTGATCAAAAATTTAACCTATACGATAATAAGAAACGCTCACCATCAATATGCACAATGGAACATTCGTCAAATGACACACAATCAAGAAAGGAAAGCTAATTTTATGATCACAAAATTTCCAAGGCGCTAAATTTCTCGAACATAAAAAATGTGACATTATTTTCGAGATTAAGTTTTATATTTTATTGAGAAAATTGCCGTAACGAGGCAAGGCAGCCAGCATTTTGGGGACACTGTCGACTGATATTGATAGCTACCAGCTATTCTTGGTATTTCAAATCAAGCTACGTGGAGCGGAGGAGAGGAGTTTTGACGTACTCTGAGAGTGACGTTTTTCAAATCAATACAATAAGGAACCATTTAAGCGACTCTGAGTGTGGCTGTTAGCGATTTTCACACTTATACTACGCCTGCGCCTGTAGACATTCTGAGGATTCCATTTTTTTAAAGTAAGTACCTTTAGTCAGTTGTCTTCAGCATTCGACTCTACGTTGTCAACCTTTAATCACGAGCAGCAGATTGCCAATGGCAGAGGCAACTGTCAGAACTGTGTGACAACAAATGTCATTTGTTCGCTTATGGCCAACTTAGCAAACCGTCCACTTAGCAATTAGTCTTCCTCGCAATAGGTCCTCTTAGCGTTCGGTCAAAAAAATAAAAAGTGATCTTAAAAACAGAAAGAACAACTCTCTGGAACGGCACCATCATTTCAACGTTAGGATGCCCAAACCAACCAAACCAACATTATTTTTGTTTATTCAAAATCTTAAGAAGGAAGCAAAATAGGTACCAAAGTCGAAAATTGTATGCAAAAAATGTCAAACACATATTGAGAAAAAGGAGGAAGTGTGATGTTGATTTTGATAGGACATACAAAAAGTATTTGAAGATCATCATCATCACCAGCCTATAATAGTCCACTGCTGGACAAAGGCCTCCCCTAATGAGCGCCATAGATGGCATCATTATGTGGGGGTTATTGCCCATAATAATTTGAAGATACTGTTACGAAATGAAGTAACTCCAATAAATTTTCTGATGACAATTAAGAAAAGCCACTAAGTATAATTAATTGTATTCTTTAAGAAAATAGTGATTAGTTTGAAGAAAATTTTCACTGTTTTTTTTTTTTTTCGTTATATTTTATTTTAATATTAAACTTTATTTTAATATTACTTTTCCTAATTCATTACTTAGTGAACAACACTCGAGAGTAATGAAAAGGGAACGATTGCTCATCTCCTACAGAAAATTGTAGTGGACGGTTTGCTAAGTTGACCATAAGCGAACAAATGCAAATGTTAGCCGGAGCCGATGAACACAAGTAAAAAACTGCAAGGGTCGCAGTAGGTAAACGACTGCAGTCGACGACGCTGTCGCCGGTCAGATATTCATTGCACATTTGTAATTCATGTAATTCTGATCGGGTTTCACCCATAGAACTGTACACGCGTCTATAATCTAATAAGGTCCCATCCATAAAACTGTGGTACATACACGCATCTATTCACGGACACGTTCACAATAACTGTGAACGTGTCCTTGAATAAACGCGCGTTAATATCTAATTGAGACCGGCATGGTGGTGTTAGTTCTATGGGACAAAACCCTTGCCCTGCATGTCGAGATTAATAATTTTAAATCATCATCATCAACATCACCAGCCTATAATAGTCCACTGCTGGACATAGGCCTCCCCTAATGAGCGCCATAGATGGCATCATTATTTGGGGGTTATTGCCCATAATCCCCACGCTGGGCATGCGGGTTGGGGATCGCAGTTCGGTGTAGTTGTTCTGCAGAAGGCGCTGCTGCCCGCCCCCCGCTGTGTTTCCCTTAGTCGCCTCTTACGACACCCACGGGAAGAGTTGGGGTGGTGAAATTCTTTGCCGGCACCAAACGGTAAACGGAAAAAAACAACGCCAGAGATTCCGATACCACCGAAGAGGACAGAAACTGTCAACAGAAATCAATAAACATGTCTTGCTCAAAGATCATTCGATGCTCAACTAAAAAGGAGATCAAGCCAAGGGCACCGCAATCGGCCCTCGAGGTGCAGTACCCACTCGAATGGTTCAATGAGAATCCCGGGGAGAAGCCAGTCTTATCAATCAACCTGATATCCAATCAGTTTGATAAAGTCAGAGATGGAATCGCTTACGGGATCAGTCAGAGTTCTATACCAATCAACCTGGCATTAACATATCTTTATCTTTATGCCCAGAAGATAGAAGCAAAGTTGGACTCTGATTGGTCTTCATATAATAGAGAGATCGGAAAGAAGGACCAAACTATTACACCACTGCACTTGCTGTCTGTCAAAGCAACTACCAAGACAGAAGAATTCCAGGGGTCTGAGTCAAGTCCTGAAAATGAAGCATGGTATGCTCTATACATCTTGTCCATCTACAGAATGATCCATAGCAACTTGGCAGAGTACAGGGGACTGTTGCAGAAACGTATCACAGAGCAAATGAAGGCAATCACCTCGTCCGCAATGGAGATGACCGAAGTGGTGGACATCTATATAGGGTGGGAGAATAATAGGGAATATAAGATCCTAGTCTCAGCGTATGATATGTTTTTCCATCGTTTCCCAAAACATCAATACGCCAACATGAGAGTGGGAACAACCGGTGCCAGATTCAAGGACTGTTCTGCACTGATGTCACTCGGATACATTATGCACGTCTTGGGAATGAAGAATGCCACAGAGGTTCTGGACTGGGTGTTTGTTGAGCAGATTGGTGATGACATAGACCGGATGATGGACAATGATGAAGAGATCGATGAGAAATACTCATATTTCCCATACCACGTCGAAATGGGTTTGGTAGTTAAGTCAGCAATTTTAAATAAATTCAACAAAATTTAACAAAAAAAAAATCAAATAGAATAAGTCAGATTGTATAGCTTTAAACACAAAATGTTAATGAGTTTCAATTCTCCAACGAACGCAGCAGTTTTGTTACATTATAATTATAACGATTTGTATTAATCTTCACCTGTGCCTCGAATCTTATCTGAATTATCTGTAATATGTAATAAGTAACTGAATGATGTATGTTTTCATTTATTATTCTTTATTCATTATATTAAAACAGTACATTGTTACTCTAGGGTTGGAAGTAACTTATTAAGTTATTAAGTCCCGAACGGGGTTTGGAGCCCAAGCGTAGCGAGGGCGCCAATAGTGCGAGTTACTTTTACCCGAGGTACACACTATGCTTTTCATTACGATTACAAATACAAGAAAGTAAAAATAAAAACTCAAGTTAGATAAAGAAAACATTAGTGAATTTAATTTTCATAAACTAACAACTTACGTGGAATCGAAAAGGTTCTTTTACCACTGCTGCTCTTTTGTTATGAAATCAAGCGTTACTGCTTATCCATATCTATTATTAGGTATCCGAATCAGTTGAACTCATTGTAATACAAACAAAACTTAACAACACGAGAAAACAAATTAATGAAGATCGAATTGCCACGTTCCCGCTTTTTTTCTTTAACATCAACTTTTTTTTAATTTTTTTCTTTAGCTTCAGTCGTTATTTTTCACATTTTGCTATTATCATGGTTCAATAGAAATGTGATAGCTGTCAGTTGAAAACGATCCTCCCTATGGTTGAAAAGTATCACATTCGACCCGCTCTTCAGGCAACTTCAGACCTACTTTCCGAGTAAGAGTAATGAAAAAAATTATTCTAAGTGTAATTTGTGCATGTTCCTGAATTAACTAGAGATGTTTCAGGTAGGTCGGAGTTACGGGGTATTTTATTTACTCCGGCACCCAGCTAAGTGAGTAAAAACAATTCTAGATTATGATTACTCGAACTGAAATGAACTATATCGCGTTTCGGCTTGAATCATACATAAATTTAATTATTGCTAGCCCAACTGGACAAGCCGAGCACAGCAGTGCCAGCCGCCTTTTTTATTGGTCTTACTTGAGTACATGATGTGTTTTATTTCATAGACTTGGTGCCAAATCCTACACGTCTTTGTCAACTACTTCATGGTGACGACATATTTTTGGATGTTTTGTGAAGCGCTACATCTGCACATCTCTCTTGTGGTGGTAAGTCATACAACAACCAGTGCTTATGGTACTTACTGACATATAATTAATATATTTATTTTTTCATAATCAATTTTTAAACACTCCCATCAATTAATCATCATTAATTTGTAGGCAGTATATAGCATGGTTGTACAATACTCGTAATTAATACAGCAAAATACAACTAATAGAATAGTTTAGCCACAGGTTAGCTGAGTATTACTATACTCAGCTAAACCTGTGACTGTGTACTGTGATATATAAGCTTTAGGTACTCCTAAAGCTCATATATCACAGTACATACCTACATAATACCGACTAGTATCTATGACACACTCTCGATCTGCTCAGAAGTTTAGTAAACAACTTGTATTTTATGTATGTGGTATTTTAAATTTTCGCTTGAAAATAACTAATAAGGTTTTTTTCTCCAACGGGTTTTCTTTATAAAATACAAGGAAAAGATTTCTACGTTGCCTTTGTGCTTTGAGTATTTTCCCCGGCCCTTTATAAATTTGAGAGTGACAGGTTTATAGTACCTATGTAGCAGCGTGAGACTATTATTATCGACTGTCAGTGATTGTTGTCTCTTATGAAGATATGGATTCGTAAAACAATTTCATTTTGACAACAGCTTCTAAAGGAATAGACTAAATTGTGAGTGAAATTTTCTATATCGCTCGTGGTGCGTATAAAAAGTAGGATATTCATGTTCCCATTTCAAATTGGATCCATCTTTTCTTTTTCAAATCGATACTTTCTTTCGTAATCACAACAGAATGGAGCCAAGGCTATATTTTGTAAGGCAAGAAGAATACTTTACATTTATTTGGACGTATAGATACCTACTTTAAAAACCGTAACCAGGTTAGGTTACGGTTAACAAAATGTTTATTTTGTTAGGTTTTCGTGAAGGACAAAGTCGCGCTGAAGTGGTTTAAAGCTGTCGGTTGGGGCGTTCCTCTGATCATCCTAATGGCTTATGCCATCGTACGCTATGTGTACGGCAACATTGCAAGGTAAGTAATAGCTACTATTCACTTTATTTTCTTTGCCAAGACCATTAAACTTATAAAAATAGTGGAAAAAACGAACGAAGTTGCACTGTTGCAAAATATTTCTGTAACACAACAGCCGGTATAAGTAGCTCTTATTACGACTGGCGTTACGATATCGCTGCAGTAAATATCGTCAGTGGTAATAAAAAATCTAAATTAGAGTTTCCGTCTTTGAATTTTTGTAACAAAATATGGTTCCAGTGGAACATTCATGACCAAAGATCGGAGTAGGTAGAGTGATTTAGGATCAATGACCTCAAATGATAAGTTAGCATGGATATCCCTCCAGAATTCCGAAATTATAAAATTATCAAGACATTTTTTCAGTAATTTCATAGAGGTGGAGGCGTAAAGTGAAATAAATAAAAGTATCTAAAGCGAACTGTCAACTTTACTTAGCACTTTCTCGTGGGAAACGTGTTTCTCGCGATGGATGATGAATTTCCTGCGTGGACAACGTCACAAATTTGCACACAGTAACTCAACAAAGCTTCTAATCAATTGGATGAATTTTATAGAAACGCATAAGGGAAATCAAAAAAACAAAGAAATCGTCTTTATAAATCTATTTACTTATAAACGCTTAACAATCGCTTCCTTTAAATTTCAAATGAAGTAGTTACTAAATTACTACTTTAATTGTAATATTTAACTGAATCCGGTAATTTCGGAACTACTTTTCGAAAAAAAAGCCATTATGGCTTTTTTACGAAAAGTTCCTTGCATCATGATTGCATATCCATGTTATGCATGATTGCATAACAAGGATATGGCAGCCATATCCATGTTATGCAATCATGATGCAAGTACATAAAATCGCTCTACCTACTCCGATTTTTGTTCATGACACATTCGTCGTTTACATGTTTTTCTGTATTTTATCCCGTAAAACAAACAAAAGGTTTCTATAGATCAAGTCGAATAATTCACGTACTGCAGCGGTCAATTTCATCTAGAGCATACCTTAAAAAATATAAGAAATAAAGAAAAACTACACATAGCATGCCAACTTGTGAAAACCAATAAAAACTTGTTAAAACCAAAAACCTGGGAATCTGAAAACTGTAAAATGTCGTAAGGGCAATATTACTACATTAATACGGGTATTTTGACCCTTTTGATATTTCCTTATTGAAACAGCTCCATCATGTAGAAAATACTTAGCTGAAATGGTAGATAGCGTTGATTATATCAATTTATACCTAAAACCACCGCTCGAGAACCTTTCATATTTTTACGCAAATCGTAACGAGTACTGGTTATTCGTAAGTTTCAAGAAAATCGGGCCACCGCACCGGTTACAGAGTTGGAAAAAGCACCAAAAAACCCTTAGCGGGTAGTTGTATTGTAAAAATAACCTACCTTCCAAATTTCAGCTTTCTAGCTCCTACGGTTTAGGCTAGGTTGTCGCCAGAAAATCACTTGTTCCTTTATATATTATTATTAAGATTATTGTTATTTTCTACTTACAATAGTTACGTCGTAAATGCCCTTGCAAGCTAGGTATATAATATTATACAAATTTATTTTAGGTGCTGGATGGAGACAAGTGATACTTTTTGGATAATTACCGTGCCGGTCCTGATCTCGCTATTGACATCATTTGGTGAGTTTAGTTAGAAACCTGTAGCAAGGGGCCATTTATTTATTTATCTAAGGAATATCTAACCACTACATTATATTTATTATAATAACTTTATAAAAACTTTAAATAATATAATCAACATTTTTTATATCCGCAGTGTTCCTTGTGAACGTGGTACGCATTTTGATTACTAAGGTTCATCCCGGACCAGCACCAAACACCATTGTGGCGGCTAAGAAAGCTGCTCGCGCTACCGTGTTACTGGTACGTACTTTTCATTAAAATATAATAGGATTCTTTCTATATTACAGACATTTCTTTGTTCCAAACAAACATTGTGGGAAACTTCAATTTTGTTACAAGTTTTCATTATTTTCTAGTGACAAGGCTTGTGGTTTTTATAGGAACAAGGCCAGAATGCAATCGCGATAAACAAACAATCATAAAAGGGCAAAGAAAAGAACCCTTTTAACCCGTCGGCTAGGTACTCTAATAAATCAAAATACAGTGTTTCGACCCTTCACAAACAAGTGCTCGGTTGGTATCATTTAATTTTCTCTGGCTAAAGAGAAATAATTCAATATTATATTATAAAATTATACTTTTCTCTCGCTCGAAGACGGTGACTTTCTCAAAAACAGTACACACGTTGCAATTATTATAAATTTTTACACAAATGTTGGGTAACATGATTAAGATTTTCATACGGAGCCCTTACTTTTAAAAAATATTCTATACTCATCAGGGATCGTGTAGGATTCAAAGAGTGAAAGATTTTTTAAAATTTAGTTGTCTAGTGGTTTTGGGGCCTATTTAAACACAAACAGTCAAATCTTTCCTAATATCAATATAGACAAGATATTTTCTCGTCATAACTATCATCTATGATAATATACTACGTTTTGACTGTTCGTAAATTAAATTAGTTAAGCCACAGATTTGGCCGAGGATCTTAAGAGGCGCAAATATGCAGGTCTCGACAGAGCCTACAAATTTGCTCCCCTTGGAGTCGAGACCCTGAGTCCGTGTGGAACCGAGGCTCTCCGGGTCGTCAAAAAATTATCTGAGCATAGTGCATAAGCCCCCTGGTCGAAGCGACGTGTGACCCGAGAGCTGGTCAATTTCTGGCGCAGCGTATCAGCATTGCCATACAGCGTTGCAATGCCAGCATCTTGGGTACACTTCTAACTGGTATTGATATGGATTAGTTGAGCTACCTGTAGTTTGTTCGCAACAGTCTGCAGTTAGCTCAATTGTTTCATTTGTAAATACTAGTTTTTATTTAGTTAGATAATTGTAATTTTCTTTGTTAATAAAGGCTAGTTAATTGTACCACGTTAAGCCATTAAAACGAGTTTTTTTAATGAGCTATTATGGGGGTCAACATAAATGGCTACATCTTCTAATTGCATTAAACATCGTGTTAAAGCACAGTAAGACGGTGAAATAATCCTAAGTTTTTTTAGGAATAAGGTAAGTCGTCAAAGGGCTTTTATGTTTTTGTTAAAACTGATTACTGTTTTGTTTAGACAAGTTTCCTATAACTCAGCAGCAGTGAATTTATGATAATTTAATAAACAAATGTGGTTAACTTATCTCAACCGTTTTATTATTTGGTTGGTCACAACCCCTTACGAAAATTACGGCTCCATTAAAGTTTTCTCACTTTATTGAAAATATCAAAACTAGGTAGATACAGGAAATTAGATCTTCATTATACAATAATACTGAAAATACTGGTTTTTCGAAAGAAATCTGGTAATGCGACGCCTGATAAGTAGGCCAAACTGGGGAGGCCTAAACCCAAAACGTGGTTCCCGATTACTAGCATACAAATAACAAAAGCAAGGAATCTTATGTTTAGTATTGTGTATGCTATAAATTATTCTAAAATATTTCCTTTCCGTAGATTCCTCTCTTTGGTCTGCACTTCTTGCTTATTCCTCTGCGCCCGACTCCCGGTTCATCTTTCGAGATGATCTACGAAGTGGTGTCTGCTCTCTTGGTCAGTCTGCAGGTAAGTTCTACAGAACAGTTCCAAATATACGACATCCTTGTAACCATGTTCAACAAATTTTTGATGCACCGCATACCGCAATACCAAATCGTTAAACAAGAAAGGTTTGTTTGTTCGACGTGACGTTTTTAATTTCCGCTAGCACAACAGCAGCAGAAATTACACAACAAGAAAAGATTTTTTACATTGGAAACGACAAAAGCTCAACAACAACTTCTTTTACCGAAAATGAAAAATTTGTCTCATAAACTTATCCTGGCGAGCTTAGTGTGTTGTGTCATCAAAAACTTTACCTTACATTATTTCTGAAAATAAATTCCAAAAGATTCCGTGCCAAGGAATACTCACATTTTTAAAATTAAATATGTACGTAAGGCACAAGTTGGGACATATGTAGGTAACTTCATTCAGATATCTGTCCGATATATTTAATCAAAAAACTACTATGTAGGTTTTCATGAATTGTCAATTTTACAGGCGAAATGGTTACCAATTCGTTATAAAGGCTCAATATACGTGAAATTCGTAAAGAAATTATCTTTCTGTTACTTTTGAGATACCTATTTAACCATTAAAACTATTGTACTTTGATGACGTCATTTCAATGTGAGCGGTTACAGTAGGAACGCTAACACCGGTAATTTATATTTATTTATCTCAGCTCTTCTTTCCTAAAAATAAGTTCAAACTTAAATATTAAACAAATTACAGTAACAGACGATATACTCTCCTCCGTAGACCGAGACACGTTCTCGGTGACCCCGTTGACCCAATCACCGCCGCTAACCCGGAGGTGACGTCAACCAGTACCGATTCGCTTCCGCACACTACACACACGACCAAAAACCGACCCCGCCGGATGCGGGGTCGAAGAATTCCCCGCTTCCGCCCATAGGTGCACTCGTGCACCTAGGCGAAACCTCCTTACCCTCTTGTAGCATCTGGCAACAGCCCAAGCCGAGGTTCGCACCTAAGTGGTGGCCCTTGCGCGTGTTGCCTCAACCTAACTTTACCGGTGTGGCGCCCACTGCGCCAGCCAAAAGTCCGGTAACGCTGTCATGGCCATCTGCGGTCAACAGCATTATAGTCCATTCGATAAAAAAAAAAATATAAAAGACAATATAGGAAATCACAAGCATCTCGGAGATGCCAATACCACTTGACAGCAAAAGAATCATATACCTATCTATATTTCTATGCAGATATTTCATAACGACCAAAATACTTTCTGTAGTCCTGAGGTTATCACAAAGGTCTTTAGGCCCGTTACGCTCGACTATAAAAAAAATATGAAACAAAGACGATATTTTTTTAGCTAGAGAAGTAAAAATTAATTTGTCTAAATATTTTTTCTCAACTTAGGGCCTCTGCGTGTCAGTCCTTTTCTGCTTCACCAACCACGAAGTAACCACGGCTGCAAAGGCGCATTGGGCTCGCATTCGCCACAGGAACAGGAGGTTCAATGATATACCGATGACAGGTAACGTAATTTTATTTTTATAAACCGCTTATTTTTTCATTTCCATGTTACACCGAGCAATCACGAATAAACGACAATCAAGTACGGAATAACTCACGACGGCGGCGCTCTGGCAGCGTGCTACTTTTGATCATCATTAGCTGCTGTCAACCATAGTTCAAATTCAACATAGTAATGTTTTCCAAAATACCCTTGCACTTTGACTTCCCCAATGAGACCGTCCCTCACTGCGAGCATTCCCATGTAATGTAAGATCATAATTGATCTTGTTGGATTAGGACATTACAGACGAATGCTTATCAGTGAAGCAGTATTTATCCAACAAGATCAATTATGGACTTTCATTAAGTAAATAATCAGTGGACTAAGAAGTATAGCTTGTACGAGCTACTTACGCACTGTTATGCTCGGTTTTTTATGTGTTATGCTCCCTTTTTGCATGATATAAATTCTCGAATTTGAACGTTACATTAGGGCCTTTATAATTTATCTATCATTATCAAACAAATTTTCATTCGATTTTATCGCTTTTTGCTTACCACTGATGTTCTTTAAACTGCAGTAAGTATGCACGTAATTTCACGCTAACACTACACATACCAGGACTTTCTACAGGGCCTTTATTAACAATACAGATGCCACATAATTAATAGATGAATGACACTGCTTAAGATAGACCTATTTCAATATTGCTCCAACAGAATACCCAATGGCGAAATTGTCATCGCCTTTTTGTGGAGGTAGACACTTAATGTTCCTAATTTAGGTAATTACACGAACTAGCTAGCGGTAGCGGTTTGCACGAGCTAGCAAACCGTCACAACAATGACAGTTTTTATTTTGGTTTTAAAACGATTTAACATTATGATTGTGGTTTTCAGGGGTTACGTCTGGCGAGAGCATAAATACTCGAGAAAACGTGGTGTGAAGTTTTGTTCAATCATAGTCATTAGATTAAGCAAATAGCTAAATTTCTGTTTAATTATTTAACACGTTGAACGCTTTACGAAAAATCGAGCATTTCCATTCAGGCCATGGGGCTCACCGGTAAGCCTACCCGTACTGAACCATTTGAGCCATGGGGGTCACCGGTGAGCCGCGTCAGAAGTTTGACATAAACGCTTCCTACAAGCCACAGATTACAGCTATGAAACAAAACGCGAATGGAAGTGAGCCGCGTGGCCCTGTGGCAGATACGGACGGCGTGGTTTTCAAATCCAATAGAAACTTACAGTTTTATCAGGGTATTTGTAATGACGCTAGGGTTGTGCTAACGATACGGTCGAATATATATTTTTTACCTTTATTAGATATAACAAAAGTACAAAATAATAATCAAATATGTATTAAAATACAAATTCAAAATCAAAGCATTTAATTTTTCAAAAAAAATTGTGTATCTTGTTGAAACAAGGCAAACAAAGAAACGCGCGCGGGTGGGCCGCATCGTGACCCCGCGGCCCCTGCCAACGGAAAACACGAAATCCTTTGCATTAGGCCACGGGACCCACCGATGAGCCTTTGACGATATCTTAAAAACTACACGGTAAAAGACGGTAATTTTTATTTTCCATCCAAATTACTTAATTTTATTAACTTTGGAATGAAAATTTCAATTTGATGAAAATGACCGATTACCTGATTTTGGCTTGGCCCAAATGGAAAAGTAAGCTAGGCTCACCGGTGGGTGATATGGCGTACAACGTGTTAAAGGCTTAACTGCTTTTCATCTTGTGTTGGCTTTTTGTTGGGAAGATGAATGTTTGTATATTAATGAGCATACGCTAGTTTGACTTCATATCAGCCAGGTTAACGTTTGATGCAGGAAATAGATATTTGTAATTTTGAGAATGATATTTATCGGTTGTAGTCTCTCATTGAAAATTTTGGATACGTGTGATGTTTATTTTTGGAGGCGTATATTCTATGGTTAGGACAAGCTCTTTCTAAAAGAAACTTTAAAGTAAATTAAAAATTGTATTAATGAATATACTGTATTAATCAATATTCGTATTAGTCCATAATTGATATGGTTCTTTGGAGAAATTTTAACTGTATAATGATAATAAAGGGTAAAGAGAATTGATATTTATTGAGGTAGTTTTATGTAAATGAGGTAGGAACATGAATGTTTAAAAAGGTATAGCACGACCAGGGTTGACAAAATGTCACTGAACGACAGGGAAAGTAGAGTAGGTATAATATATTTTTAGAAACTCAGTAGCCATGTTTTTTTTTAGGCTAACTTTGATCTCTGCAATTTTTTTCATAAAAAATTAGTATTACTATTTTTTTAAATTTTTTATAACTTTTAAGGATTTTTATTTTTAGGAGCTTAGGATGAAAATTTCATTCCATATTCATGGCCATATTATAGTACACAGCGAATGAAACTTATATTGTACAACGGACAAAAGAGATTATTATAGAATCTAGTTATATCATATAATTAGGTAAGTATAGGATGTAAGTTGGTGGCTCTTGCCATATACTATCATAGCCAAAAAATATATTGTTTAAATCAAAGGATATAAAGGTTAAAATAGCAGGTTATAATTATAATAAAATCACCGCGTTTCGTAATTCATTAACAAAAACTGCGACGAAAATGGACAAACCGAGAATAGTAACTATTTATATAAGGAAATGACTCCTGTCATAAATTATCTGAACTAAAATTTATGTGGTTATAAAATTATAGGATAAATAATGTTAAGCTGTAGTAAAATCTTCAACCTGAAATAGCAGGTTAAAATTTAAACTTTTTTCGATAAATCTTCTCACCGTGTATCGTCATTAAAAAAAAAACGAAGAAAATTAACAAAAAGATATAAATAAATATTAATTTAAGCAGGTGGCTCCTGTCACAATATATCTTAGCTAGAAATTTAAGTGGTTTTAAAATCATAGGATAAATTAAGGTTTAGTAAAATTGTGAACCAGAAATTGCTGGTTATAATTATAATCAAATAACAGTGGAGTAACAAAAACTGCGAAGAAAATGGACAAATCGAGAAAATAATTGTTTATTTAATAAATTTCACGAGCATTAATTTTGTTTTAATTTTTCCTTCCCATTATTCGCTTTTTCGCCCAGCAAAAAGACGAAGTAATATATTGAAAAAACTAATGTACATGTACTAATGTAACAGCAATTGGACGGACCTCTGAGTGCGTTAACACTGAATTGTTTATTGCAAAACGTGCTCCAGCTCAGCATAACGTGCCTGTCTCCTAGCCGTTTCTAAATGGGAGTCAGGTCATAAATTCCGGCACTTATAATATCTAAGAGTACCATAAGTGAATCAATTTCCAAAAAAATTTACCTATTGTGCTCCTATTGTTCCAAAATCCGAAACATCGGACTCAATACGGACTCAAGAATAAAAAGACTATAATTATTATGAATTTTTATTTTACGTTTAATTTGTTTATGTTTAAGCCAGGTGAATTAAGTCTATCGGATTGGGGTTTCATACTGAATACAGTATGAAATGCTTTCAATAGACAGCCGTGCTTAGATCACCTAGCTGCACCAAGTCTACCGTGCGTAGCACTCAATGCACCCAGGTCATTTAGTTCAGGTGAATTAATTCTACCGGGTGCTACATTGAAAGCTTTACTTAATTCACCTAGGGGCATTGAGTCTGTGAGTGCTACGCAGGGTGTAACACTTAATGCATCCAGGTGATTTACTTCAGATGAATTAGTCTACCAGGTAATTTTTTTCTTATCAGAATTAAAAAAAAGCCTTTAAAAATTTCCTTTCCTTTATGTACCTACATACCTATCTCTTTTTCTCCAACCAGCTTATAAATAATTTCACAAAACAATTTTAATTTACTGAAAATGCTCGATAAATGGGTAACATATGAATTTAGTGAAGCAAACCAACAAACAGATGTTGAATGCTGCGTTACTTTACTCATCCGTCACAATAACAAGGATATTTGGAATCGTATCGTTACTTGTGATCAAAAATTTAACCTATACGATAATAAGAAACGCTCACCATCAATATGCACAATGGAACATTCGTCAAATGACACACAATCAAGAAAGGAAAGCTAATTTTATGATCACAAAATTTCCAAGGCGCTAAATTTCTCGAACATAAAAAATGTGACATTATTTTCGAGATTAAGTTTTATATTTTATTGAGAAAATTGCCGTAACGAGGCAAGGCAGCCAGCATTTTGGGGACACTGTCGACTGATATTGATAGCTACCAGCTATTCTTGGTATTTCAAATCAAGCTACGTGGAGCGGAGGAGAGGAGTTTTGACGTACTCTGAGAGTGACGTTTTTCAAATCAATACAATAAGGAACCATTTAAGCGACTCTGAGTGTGGCTGTTAGCGATTTTCACACTTATACTACGCCTGCGCCTGTAGACATTCTGAGGATTCCATTTTTTTAAAGTAAGTACCTTTAGTCAGTTGTCTTCAGCATTCGACTCTACGTTGTCAACCTTTAATCACGAGCAGCAGATTGCCAATGGCAGAGGCAACTGTCAGAACTGTGTGACAACAAATGTCATTTGTTCGCTTATGGCCAACTTAGCAAACCGTCCACTTAGCAATTAGTCTTCCTCGCAATAGGTCCTCTTAGCGTTCGGTCAAAAAAATAAAAAGTGATCTTAAAAACAGAAAGAACAACTCTCTGGAACGGCACCATCATTTCAACGTTAGGATGCCCAAACCAACCAAACCAACATTATTTTTGTTTATTCAAAATCTTAAGAAGGAAGCAAAATAGGTACCAAAGTCGAAAATTGTATGCAAAAAATGTCAAACACATATTGAGAAAAAGGAGGAAGTGTGATGTTGATTTTGATAGGACATACAAAAAGTATTTGAAGATCATCATCATCACCAGCCTATAATAGTCCACTGCTGGACAAAGGCCTCCCCTAATGAGCGCCATAGATGGCATCATTATGTGGGGGTTATTGCCCATAATAATTTGAAGATACTGTTACGAAATGAAGTAACTCCAATAAATTTTCTGATGACAATTAAGAAAAGCCACTAAGTATAATTAATTGTATTCTTTAAGAAAATAGTGATTAGTTTGAAGAAAATTTTCACTGTTTTTTTTTTTTTTCGTTATATTTTATTTTAATATTAAACTTTATTTTAATATTACTTTTCCTAATTCATTACTTAGTGAACAACACTCGAGAGTAATGAAAAGGGAACGATTGCTCATCTCCTACAGAAAATTGTAGTGGACGGTTTGCTAAGTTGACCATAAGCGAACAAATGCAAATGTTAGCCGGAGCCGATGAACACAAGTAAAAAACTGCAAGGGTCGCAGTAGGTAAACGACTGCAGTCGACGACGCTGTCGCCGGTCAGATATTCATTGCACATTTGTAATTCATGTAATTCTGATCGGGTTTCACCCATAGAACTGTACACGCGTCTATAATCTAATAAGGTCCCATCCATAAAACTGTGGTACATACACGCATCTATTCACGGACACGTTCACAATAACTGTGAACGTGTCCTTGAATAAACGCGCGTTAATATCTAATTGAGACCGGCATGGTGGTGTTAGTTCTATGGGACAAAACCCTTGCCCTGCATGTCGAGATTAATAATTTTAAATCATCATCATCAACATCACCAGCCTATAATAGTCCACTGCTGGACATAGGCCTCCCCTAATGAGCGCCATAGATGGCATCATTATTTGGGGGTTATTGCCCATAATCCCCACGCTGGGCATGCGGGTTGGGGATCGCAGTTCGGTGTAGTTGTTCTGCAGAAGGCGCTGCTGCCCGCCCCCCGCTGTGTTTCCCTTAGTCGCCTCTTACGACACCCACGGGAAGAGTTGGGGTGGTGAAATTCTTTGCCGGCACCAAACGGTAAACGGAAAAAAACAACGCCAGAGATTCCGATACCACCGAAGAGGACAGAAACTGTCAACAGAAATCAATAAACATGTCTTGCTCAAAGATCATTCGATGCTCAACTAAAAAGGAGATCAAGCCAAGGGCACCGCAATCGGCCCTCGAGGTGCAGTACCCACTCGAATGGTTCAATGAGAATCCCGGGGAGAAGCCAGTCTTATCAATCAACCTGATATCCAATCAGTTTGATAAAGTCAGAGATGGAATCGCTTACGGGATCAGTCAGAGTTCTATACCAATCAACCTGGCATTAACATATCTTTATCTTTATGCCCAGAAGATAGAAGCAAAGTTGGACTCTGATTGGTCTTCATATAATAGAGAGATCGGAAAGAAGGACCAAACTATTACACCACTGCACTTGCTGTCTGTCAAAGCAACTACCAAGACAGAAGAATTCCAGGGGTCTGAGTCAAGTCCTGAAAATGAAGCATGGTATGCTCTATACATCTTGTCCATCTACAGAATGATCCATAGCAACTTGGCAGAGTACAGGGGACTGTTGCAGAAACGTATCACAGAGCAAATGAAGGCAATCACCTCGTCCGCAATGGAGATGACCGAAGTGGTGGACATCTATATAGGGTGGGAGAATAATAGGGAATACAAGATCCTAGTCTCAGCGTATGATATGTTTTTCCATCGTTTCCCAAAACATCAATACGCCAACATGAGAGTGGGAACAACCGGTGCCAGATTCAAGGACTGTTCTGCACTGATGTCACTCGGATACATTATGCACGTCTTGGGAATGAAGAATGCCACAGAGGTTCTGGACTGGGTGTTTGTTGAGCAGATTGGTGATGACATAGACCGGATGATGGACAATGATGAAGAGATCGATGAGAAATACTCATATTTCCCATACCACGTCGAAATGGGTTTGGTAGTTAAGTCAGCAATTTTAAATAAATTCAACAAAATTTAACAAAAAAAAAATCAAATAGAATAAGTCAGATTGTATAGCTTTAAACACAAAATGTTAATGAGTTTCAATTCTCCAACGAACGCAGCAGTTTTGTTACATTATAATTATAACGATTTGTATTAATCTTCACCTGTGCCTCGAATCTTATCTGAATTATCTGTAATATGTAATAAGTAACTGAATGATGTATGTTTTCATTTATTATTCTTTATTCATTATATTAAAACAGTACATTGTTACTCTAGGGTTGGAAGTAACTTATTAAGTTATTAAGTCCCGAACGGGGTTTGGAGCCCAAGCGTAGCGAGGGCGCCAATAGTGCGAGTTACTTTTACCCGAGGTACACACTATGCTTTTCATTACGATTACAAATACAAGAAAGTAAAAATAAAAACTCAAGTTAGATAAAGAAAACATTAGTGAATTTAATTTTCATAAACTAACAACTTACGTGGAATCGAAAAGGTTCTTTTACCACTGCTGCTCTTTTGTTATGAAATCAAGCGTTACTGCTTATCCATATCTATTATTAGGTATCCGAATCAGTTGAACTCATTGTAATACAAACAAAACTTAACAACACGAGAAAACAAATTAATGAAGATCGAATTGCCGCGTTCCCGCTTTTTTTCTTTAACATCAACTTTTTTTTAATTTTTTTCTTTAGCTTCAGTCGTTATTTTTCACATTTTGCTATTATCATGGTTCAATAGAAATGTGATAGCTGTCAGTTGAAAACGATCCTCCCTATGGTTGAAAAGTATCACATTCGACCCGCTCTTCAGGCAACTTCAGACCTACTTTCCGAGTAAGAGTAATGAAAAAAATTATTCTAAGTGTAATTTGTGCATGTTCCTGAATTAACTAGAGATGTTTCAGGTAGGTCGGAGTTACGGGGTATTTTATTTACTCCGGCACCCAGCTAAGTGAGTAAAAACAATTCTAGATTATGATTACTCGAACTGAAATGAACTATATCGCGTTTCGGCTTGAATCATACATAAATTTAATTATTGCTAGCCCAACTGGACAAGCCGAGCACAGCAGTGCCAGCCGCCTTTTTTATTGGTCTTACTTGAGTACATGATGTGTTTTATTTCATAGACTTGGTGCCAAATCCTACACGTCTTTGTCAACTACTTCATGGTGACGACATATTTTTGGATGTTTTGTGAAGCGCTACATCTGCACATCTCTCTTGTGGTGGTAAGTCATACAACAACCAGTGCTTATGGTACTTACTGACATATAATTAATATATTTATTTTTTCATAATCAATTTTTAAACACTCCCATCAATTAATCATCATTAATTTGTAGGCAGTATATAGCATGGTTGTACAATACTCGTAATTAATACAGCAAAATACAACTAATAGAATAGTTTAGCCACAGGTTAGCTGAGTATTACTATACTCAGCTAAACCTGTGACTGTGTACTGTGATATATAAGCTTTAGGTACTCCTAAAGCTCATATATCACAGTACATACCTACATAATACCGACTAGTATCTATGACACACTCTCGATCTGCTCAGAAGTTTAGTAAACAACTTGTATTTTATGTATGTGGTATTTTAAATTTTCGCTTGAAAATAACTAATAAGGTTTTTTTCTCCAACGGGTTTTCTTTATAAAATACAAGGAAAAGATTTCTACGTTGCCTTTGTGCTTTGAGTATTTTCCCCGGCCCTTTATAAATTTGAGAGTGACAGGTTTATAGTACCTATGTAGCAGCGTGAGACTATTATTATCGACTGTCAGTGATTGTTGTCTCTTATGAAGATATGGATTCGTAAAACAATTTCATTTTGACAACAGCTTCTAAAGGAATAGACTAAATTGTGAGTGAAATTTTCTATATCGCTCGTGGTGCGTATAAAAAGTAGGATATTCATGTTCCCATTTCAAATTGGATCCATCTTTTCTTTTTCAAATCGATACTTTCTTTCGTAATCACAACAGAATGGAGCCAAGGCTATATTTTGTAAGGCAAGAAGAATACTTTACATTTATTTGGACGTATAGATACCTACTTTAAAAACCGTAACCAGGTTAGGTTACGGTTAACAAAATGTTTATTTTGTTAGGTTTTCGTGAAGGACAAAGTCGCGCTGAAGTGGTTTAAAGCTGTCGGTTGGGGCGTTCCTCTGATCATCCTAATGGCTTATGCCATCTTACGCTATGTGTACGGCAACATTGCAAGGTAAGTAATAGCTACTATTCACTTTATTTTCTTTGCCAAGACCATTAAACTTATAAAAATAGTGGAAAAAACGAACGAAGTTGCACTGTTGCAAAATATTTCTGTAACACAACAGCCGGTATAAGTAGCTCTTATTACGACTGGCGTTACGATATCGCTGCAGTAAATATCGTCAGTGGTAATAAAAAATCTAAATTAGAGTTTCCGTCTTTGAATTTTTGTAACAAAATATGGTTCCAGTGGAACATTCATGACCAAAGATCGGAGTAGGTAGAGTGATTTAGGATCAATGACCTCAAATGATAAGTTAGCATGGATATCCCTCCAGAATTCCGAAATTATAAAATTATCAAGACATTTTTTCAGTAATTTCATAGAGGTGGAGGCGTAAAGTGAAATAAATAAAAGTATCTAAAGCGAACTGTCAACTTTACTTAGCACTTTCTCGTGGGAAACGTGTTTCTCGCGATGGATGATGAATTTCCTGCGTGGACAACGTCACAAATTTGCACACAGTAACTCAACAAAGCTTCTAATCAATTGGATGAATTTTATAGAAACGCATAAGGGAAATCAAAAAAACAAAGAAATCGTCTTTATAAATCTATTTACTTATAAACGCTTAACAATCGCTTCCTTTAAATTTCAAATGAAGTAGTTACTAAATTACTACTTTAATTGTAATATTTAACTGAATCCGGTAATTTCGGAACTACTTTTCGAAAAAAAAGCCATTATGGCTTTTTTACGAAAAGTTCCTTGCATCATGATTGCATATCCATGTTATGCATGATTGCATAACAAGGATATGGCAGCCATATCCATGTTATGCAATCATGATGCAAGTACATAAAATCGCTCTACCTACTCCGATTTTTGTTCATGACACATTCGTCGTTTACATGTTTTTCTGTATTTTATCCCGTAAAACAAACAAAAGGTTTCTATAGATCAAGTCGAATAATTCACGTACTGCAGCGGTCAATTTCATCTAGAGCATACCTTAAAAAATATAAGAAATAAAGAAAAACTACACATAGCATGCCAACTTGTGAAAACCAATAAAAACTTGTTAAAACCAAAAACCTGGGAATCTGAAAACTGTAAAATGTCGTAAGGGCAATATTACTACATTAATACGGGTATTTTGACCCTTTTGATATTTCCTTATTGAAACAGCTCCATCATGTAGAAAATACTTAGCTGAAATGGTAGATAGCGTTGATTATATCAATTTATACCTAAAACCACCGCTCGAGAACCTTTCATATTTTTACGCAAATCGTAACGAGTACTGGTTATTCGTAAGTTTCAAGAAAATCGGGCCACCGCACCGGTTACAGAGTTGGAAAAAGCACCAAAAAACCCTTAGCGGGTAGTTGTATTGTAAAAATAACCTACCTTCCAAATTTCAGCTTTCTAGCTCCTACGGTTTAGGCTAGGTTGTCGCCAGAAAATCACTTGTTCCTTTATATATTATTATTAAGATTATTGTTATTTTCTACTTACAATAGTTACGTCGTAAATGCCCTTGCAAGCTAGGTATATAATATTATACAAATTTATTTTAGGTGCTGGATGGAGACAAGTGATACTTTTTGGATAATTACCGTGCCGGTCCTGATCTCGCTATTGACATCATTTGGTGAGTTTAGTTAGAAACCTGTAGCAAGGGGCCATTTATTTATTTATCTAAGGAATATCTAACCACTACATTATATTTATTATAATAACTTTATAAAAACTTTAAATAATATAATCAACATTTTTTATATCCGCAGTGTTCCTTGTGAACGTGGTACGCATTTTGATTACTAAGGTTCATCCCGGACCAGCACCAAACACCATTGTGGCGGCTAAGAAAGCTGCTCGCGCTACCGTGTTACTGGTACGTACTTTTCATTAAAATATAATAGGATTCTTTCTATATTACAGACATTTCTTTGTTCCAAACAAACATTGTGGGAAACTTCAATTTTGTTACAAGTTTTCATTATTTTCTAGTGACAAGGCTTGTGGTTTTTATAGGAACAAGGCCAGAATGCAATCGCGATAAACAAACAATCATAAAAGGGCAAAGAAAAGAACCCTTTTAACCCGTCGGCTAGGTACTCTAATAAATCAAAATACAGTGTTTCGACCCTTCACAAACAAGTGCTCGGTTGGTATCATTTAATTTTCTCTGGCTAAAGAGAAATAATTCAATATTATATTATAAAATTATACTTTTCTCTCGCTCGAAGACGGTGACTTTCTCAAAAACAGTACACACGTTGCAATTATTATAAATTTTTACACAAATGTTGGGTAACATGATTAAGATTTTCATACGGAGCCCTTACTTTTAAAAAATATTCTATACTCATCAGGGATCGTGTAGGATTCAAAGAGTGAAAGATTTTTTAAAATTTAGTTGTCTAGTGGTTTTGGGGCCTATTTAAACACAAACAGTCAAATCTTTCCTAATATCAATATAGACAAGATATTTTCTCGTCATAACTATCATCTATGATAATATACTACGTTTTGACTGTTCGTAAATTAAATTAGTTAAGCCACAGATTTGGCCGAGGATCTTAAGAGGCGCAAATATGCAGGTCTCGACAGAGCCTACAAATTTGCTCCCCTTGGAGTCGAGACCCTGAGTCCGTGTGGAACCGAGGCTCTCCGGGTCGTCAAAAAATTATCTGAGCATAGTGCATAAGCCCCCTGGTCGAAGCGACGTGTGACCCGAGAGCTGGTCAATTTCTGGCGCAGCGTATCAGCATTGCCATACAGCGTTGCAATGCCAGCATCTTGGGTACACTTCTAACTGGTATTGATATGGATTAGTTGAGCTACCTGTAGTTTGTTCGCAACAGTCTGCAGTTAGCTCAATTGTTTCATTTGTAAATACTAGTTTTTATTTAGTTAGATAATTGTAATTTTCTTTGTTAATAAAGGCTAGTTAATTGTACCACGTTAAGCCATTAAAACGAGTTTTTTTAATGAGCTATTATGGGGGTCAACATAAATGGCTACATCTTCTAATTGCATTAAACATCGTGTTAAAGCACAGTAAGACGGTGAAATAATCCTAAGTTTTTTTAGGAATAAGGTAAGTCGTCAAAGGGCTTTTATGTTTTTGTTAAAACTGATTACTGTTTTGTTTAGACAAGTTTCCTATAACTCAGCAGCAGTGAATTTATGATAATTTAATAAACAAATGTGGTTAACTTATCTCAACCGTTTTATTATTTGGTTGGTCACAACCCCTTACGAAAATTACGGCTCCATTAAAGTTTTCTCACTTTATTGAAAATATCAAAACTAGGTAGATACAGGAAATTAGATCTTCATTATACAATAATACTGAAAATACTGGTTTTTCGAAAGAAATCTGGTAATGCGACGCCTGATAAGTAGGCCAAACTGGGGAGGCCTAAACCCAAAACGTGGTTCCCGATTACTAGCATACAAATAACAAAAGCAAGGAATCTTATGTTTAGTATTGTGTATGCTATAAATTATTCTAAAATATTTCCTTTCCGTAGATTCCTCTCTTTGGTCTGCACTTCTTGCTTATTCCTCTGCGCCCGACTCCCGGTTCATCTTTCGAGATGATCTACGAAGTGGTGTCTGCTCTCTTGGTCAGTCTGCAGGTAAGTTCTACAGAACAGTTCCAAATATACGACATCCTTGTAACCATGTTCAACAAATTTTTGATGCACCGCATACCGCAATACCAAATCGTTAAACAAGAAAGGTTTGTTTGTTCGACGTGACGTTTTTAATTTCCGCTAGCACAACAGCAGCAGAAATTACACAACAAGAAAAGATTTTTTACATTGGAAACGACAAAAGCTCAACAACAACTTCTTTTACCGAAAATGAAAAATTTGTCTCATAAACTTATCCTGGCGAGCTTAGTGTGTTGTGTCATCAAAAACTTTACCTTACATTATTTCTGAAAATAAATTCCAAAAGATTCCGTGCCAAGGAATACTCACATTTTTAAAATTAAATATGTACGTAAGGCACAAGTTGGGACATATGTAGGTAACTTCATTCAGATATCTGTCCGATATATTTAATCAAAAAACTACTATGTAGGTTTTCATGAATTGTCAATTTTACAGGCGAAATGGTTACCAATTCGTTATAAAGGCTCAATATACGTGAAATTCGTAAAGAAATTATCTTTCTGTTACTTTTGAGATACCTATTTAACCATTAAAACTATTGTACTTTGATGACGTCATTTCAATGTGAGCGGTTACAGTAGGAACGCTAACACCGGTAATTTATATTTATTTATCTCAGCTCTTCTTTCCTAAAAATAAGTTCAAACTTAAATATTAAACAAATTACAGTAACAGACGATATACTCTCCTCCGTAGACCGAGACACGTTCTCGGTGACCCCGTTGACCCAATCACCGCCGCTAACCCGGAGGTGACGTCAACCAGTACCGATTCGCTTCCGCACACTACACACACGACCAAAAACCGACCCCGCCGGATGCGGGGTCGAAGAATTCCCCGCTTCCGCCCATAGGTGCACTCGTGCACCTAGGCGAAACCTCCTTACCCTCTTGTAGCATCTGGCAACAGCCCAAGCCGAGGTTCGCACCTAAGTGGTGGCCCTTGCGCGTGTTGCCTCAACCTAACTTTACCGGTGTGGCGCCCACTGCGCCAGCCAAAAGTCCGGTAACGCTGTCATGGCCATCTGCGGTCAACAGCATTATAGTCCATTCGATAAAAAAAAAAATATAACAGACAATATAGGAAATCACAAGCATCTCGGAGATGCCAATACCACTTGACAGCAAAAGAATCATATACCTATCTATATTTCTATGCAGATATTTCATAACGACCAAAATACTTTCTGTAGTCCTGAGGTTATCACAAAGGTCTTTAGGCCCGTTACGCTCGACTATAAAAAAAATATGAAACAAAGACGATATTTTTTTAGCTAGAGAAGTAAAAATTAATTTGTCTAAATATTTTTTCTCAACTTAGGGCCTCTGCGTGTCAGTCCTTTTCTGCTTCACCAACCACGAAGTAACCACGGCTGCAAAGGCGCATTGGGCTCGCATTCGCCACAGGAACAGGAGGTTCAATGATATACCGATGACAGGTAACGTAATTTTATTTTTATAAACCGCTTATTTTTTCATTTCCATGTTACACCGAGCAATCACGAATAAACGACAATCAAGTACGGAATAACTCACGACGGCGGCGCTCTGGCAGCGTGCTACTTTTGATCATCATTAGCTGCTGTCAACCATAGTTCAAATTCAACATAGTAATGTTTTCCAAAATACCCTTGCACTTTGACTTCCCCAATGAGACCGTCCCTCACTGCGAGCATTCCCATGTAATGTAAGATCATAATTGATCTTGTTGGATTAGGACATTACAGACGAATGCTTATCAGTGAAGCAGTATTTATCCAACAAGATCAATTATGGACTTTCATTAAGTAAATAATCAGTGGACTAAGAAGTATAGCTTGTACGAGCTACTTACGCACTGTTATGCTCGGTTTTTTATGTGTTATGCTCCCTTTTTGCATGATATAAATTCTCGAATTTGAACGTTACATTAGGGCCTTTATAATTTATCTATCATTATCAAACAAATTTTCATTCGATTTTATCGCTTTTTGCTTACCACTGATGTTCTTTAAACTGCAGTAAGTATGCACGTAATTTCACGCTAACACTACACATACCAGGACTTTCTACAGGGCCTTTATTAACAATACAGATGCCACATAATTAATAGATGAATGACACTGCTTAAGATAGACCTATTTCAATATTGCTCCAACAGAATACCCAATGGCGAAATTGTCATCGCCTTTTTGTGGAGGTAGACACTTAATGTTCCTAATTTAGGTAATTACACGAACTAGCTAGCGGTAGCGGTTTGCACGAGCTAGCAAACCGTCACAACAATGACAGTTTTTATTTTGGTTTTAAAACGATTTAACATTATGATTGTGGTTTTCAGGGGTTACGTCTGGCGAGAGCATAAATACTCGAGAAAACGTGGTGTGAAGTTTTGTTCAATCATAGTCATTAGATTAAGCAAATAGCTAAATTTCTGTTTAATTATTTAACACGTTGAACGCTTTACGAAAAATCGAGCATTTCCATTCAGGCCATGGGGCTCACCGGTAAGCCTACCCGTACTGAACCATTTGAGCCATGGGGGTCACCGGTGAGCCGCGTCAGAAGTTTGACATAAACGCTTCCTACAAGCCACAGATTACAGCTATGAAACAAAACGCGAATGGAAGTGAGCCGCGTGGCCCTGTGGCAGATACGGACGGCGTGGTTTTCAAATCCAATAGAAACTTACAGTTTTATCAGGGTATTTGTAATGACGCTAGGGTTGTGCTAACGATACGGTCGAATATATATTTTTTACCTTTATTAGATATAACAAAAGTACAAAATAATAATCAAATATGTATTAAAATACAAATTCAAAATCAAAGCATTTAATTTTTCAAAAAAAATTGTGTATCTTGTTGAAACAAGGCAAACAAAGAAACGCGCGCGGGTGGGCCGCATCGTGACCCCGCGGCCCCTGCCAACGGAAAACACGAAATCCTTTGCATTAGGCCACGGGACCCACCGATGAGCCTTTGACGATATCTTAAAAACTACACGGTAAAAGACGGTAATTTTTATTTTCCATCCAAATTACTTAATTTTATTAACTTTGGAATGAAAATTTCAATTTGATGAAAATGACCGATTACCTGATTTTGGCTTGGCCCAAATGGAAAAGTAAGCTAGGCTCACCGGTGGGTGATATGGCGTACAACGTGTTAAAGGCTTAACTGCTTTTCATCTTGTGTTGGCTTTTTGTTGGGAAGATGAATGTTTGTATATTAATGAGCATACGCTAGTTTGACTTCATATCAGCCAGGTTAACGTTTGATGCAGGAAATAGATATTTGTAATTTTGAGAATGATATTTATCGGTTGTAGTCTCTCATTGAAAATTTTGGATACGTGTGATGTTTATTTTTGGAGGCGTATATTCTATGGTTAGGACAAGCTCTTTCTAAAAGAAACTTTAAAGTAAATTAAAAATTGTATTAATGAATATACTGTATTAATCAATATTCGTATTAGTCCATAATTGATATGGTTCTTTGGAGAAATTTTAACTGTATAATGATAATAAAGGGTAAAGAGAATTGATATTTATTGAGGTAGTTTTATGTAAATGAGGTAGGAACATGAATGTTTAAAAAGGTATAGCACGACCAGGGTTGACAAAATGTCACTGAACGACAGGGAAAGTAGAGTAGGTATAATATATTTTTAGAAACTCAGTAGCCATGTTTTTTTTTAGGCTAACTTTGATCTCTGCAATTTTTTTCATAAAAAATTAGTATTACTATTTTTTTAAATTTTTTATAACTTTTAAGGATTTTTATTTTTAGGAGCTTAGGATGAAAATTTCATTCCATATTCATGGCCATATTATAGTACACAGCGAATGAAACTTATATTGTACAACGGACAAAAGAGATTATTATAGAATCTAGTTATATCATATAATTAGGTAAGTATAGGATGTAAGTTGGTGGCTCTTGCCATATACTATCATAGCCAAAAAATATATTGTTTAAATCAAAGGATATAAAGGTTAAAATAGCAGGTTATAATTATAATAAAATCACCGCGTTTCGTAATTCATTAACAAAAACTGCGACGAAAATGGACAAACCGAGAATAGTAACTATTTATATAAGGAAATGACTCCTGTCATAAATTATCTGAACTAAAATTTATGTGGTTATAAAATTATAGGATAAATAATGTTAAGCTGTAGTAAAATCTTCAACCTGAAATAGCAGGTTAAAATTTAAACTTTTTTCGATAAATCTTCTCACCGTGTATCGTCATTAAAAAAAAAACGAAGAAAATTAACAAAAAGATATAAATAAATATTAATTTAAGCAGGTGGCTCCTGTCACAATATATCTTAGCTAGAAATTTAAGTGGTTTTAAAATCATAGGATAAATTAAGGTTTAGTAAAATTGTGAACCAGAAATTGCTGGTTATAATTATAATCAAATAACAGTGGAGTAACAAAAACTGCGAAGAAAATGGACAAATCGAGAAAATAATTGTTTATTTAATAAATTTCACGAGCATTAATTTTGTTTTAATTTTTCCTTCCCATTATTCGCTTTTTCGCCCAGCAAAAAGACGAAGTAATATATTGAAAAAACTAATGTACATGTACTAATGTAACAGCAATTGGACGGACCTCTGAGTGCGTTGACACTGAATTGTTTATTGCAAAACGTGCTCCAGCTCAGCATAACGTGCCTGTCTCCTAGCCGTTTCTAAATGGGAGTCAGGTCATAAATTCCGGCACTTATAATATCTAAGAGTACCATAAGTGAATCAATTTCCAAAAAAATTTACCTATTGTGCTCCTATTGTTCCAAAATCCGAAACATCGGACTCAATACGGACTCAAGAATAAAAAGACTATAATTATTATGAATTTTTATTTTACGTTTAATTTGTTTATGTTTAAGCCAGGTGAATTAAGTCTATCGGATTGGGGTTTCATACTGAATACAGTATGAAATGCTTTCAATAGACAGCCGTGCTTAGATCACCTAGCTGCACCAAGTCTACCGTGCGTAGCACTCAATGCACCCAGGTCATTTAGTTCAGGTGAATTAATTCTACCGGGTGCTACATTGAAAGCTTTACTTAATTCACCTAGGGGCATTGAGTCTGTGAGTGCTACGCAGGGTGTAACACTTAATGCATCCAGGTGATTTACTTCAGATGAATTAGTCTACCAGGTAATTTTTTTCTTATCAGAATTAAAAAAAAGCCTTTAAAAATTTCCTTTCCTTTATGTACCTACATACCTATCTCTTTTTCTCCAACCAGCTTATAAATAATTTCACAAAACAATTTTAATTTACTGAAAATGCTCGATAAATGGGTAACATATGAATTTAGTGAAGCAAACCAACAAACAGATGTTGAATGCTGCGTTACTTTACTCATCCGTCACAATAACAAGGATATTTGGAATCGTATCGTTACTTGTGATCAAAAATTTAACCTATACGATAATAAGAAACGCTCACCATCAATATGCACAATGGAACATTCGTCAAATGACACACAATCAAGAAAGGAAAGCTAATTTTATGATCACAAAATTTCCAAGGCGCTAAATTTCTCGAACATAAAAAATGTGACATTATTTTCGAGATTAAGTTTTATATTTTATTGAGAAAATTGCCGTAACGAGGCAAGGCAGCCAGCATTTTGGGGACACTGTCGACTGATATTGATAGCTACCAGCTATTCTTGGTATTTCAAATCAAGCTACGTGGAGCGGAGGAGAGGAGTTTTGACGTACTCTGAGAGTGACGTTTTTCAAATCAATACAATAAGGAACCATTTAAGCGACTCTGAGTGTGGCTGTTAGCGATTTTCACACTTATACTACGCCTGCGCCTGTAGACATTCTGAGGATTCCATTTTTTTAAAGTAAGTACCTTTAGTCAGTTGTCTTCAGCATTCGACTCTACGTTGTCAACCTTTAATCACGAGCAGCAGATTGCCAATGGCAGAGGCAACTGTCAGAACTGTGTGACAACAAATGTCATTTGTTCGCTTATGGCCAACTTAGCAAACCGTCCACTTAGCAATTAGTCTTCCTCGCAATAGGTCCTCTTAGCGTTCGGTCAAAAAAATAAAAAGTGATCTTAAAAACAGAAAGAACAACTCTCTGGAACGGCACCATCATTTCAACGTTAGGATGCCCAAACCAACCAAACCAACATTATTTTTGTTTATTCAAAATCTTAAGAAGGAAGCAAAATAGGTACCAAAGTCGAAAATTGTATGCAAAAAATGTCAAACACATATTGAGAAAAAGGAGGAAGTGTGATGTTGATTTTGATAGGACATACAAAAAGTATTTGAAGATCATCATCATCACCAGCCTATAATAGTCCACTGCTGGACAAAGGCCTCCCCTAATGAGCGCCATAGATGGCATCATTATGTGGGGGTTATTGCCCATAATAATTTGAAGATACTGTTACGAAATGAAGTAACTCCAATAAATTTTCTGATGACAATTAAGAAAAGCCACTAAGTATAATTAATTGTATTCTTTAAGAAAATAGTGATTAGTTTGAAGAAAATTTTCACTGTTTTTTTTTTTTTTCGTTATATTTTATTTTAATATTAAACTTTATTTTAATATTACTTTTCCTAATTCATTACTTAGTGAACAACACTCGAGAGTAATGAAAAGGGAACGATTGCTCATCTCCTACAGAAAATTGTAGTGGACGGTTTGCTAAGTTGACCATAAGCGAACAAATGCAAATGTTAGCCGGAGCCGATGAACACAAGTAAAAAACTGCAAGGGTCGCAGTAGGTAAACGACTGCAGTCGACGACGCTGTCGCCGGTCAGATATTCATTGCACATTTGTAATTCATGTAATTCTGATCGGGTTTCACCCATAGAACTGTACACGCGTCTATAATCTAATAAGGTCCCATCCATAAAACTGTGGTACATACACGCATCTATTCACGGACACGTTCACAATAACTGTGAACGTGTCCTTGAATAAACGCGCGTTAATATCTAATTGAGACCGGCATGGTGGTGTTAGTTCTATGGGACAAAACCCTTGCCCTGCATGTCGAGATTAATAATTTTAAATCATCATCATCAACATCACCAGCCTATAATAGTCCACTGCTGGACATAGGCCTCCCCTAATGAGCGCCATAGATGGCATCATTATTTGGGGGTTATTGCCCATAATCCCCACGCTGGGCATGCGGGTTGGGGATCGCAGTTCGGTGTAGTTGTTCTGCAGAAGGCGCTGCTGCCCGCCCCCCGCTGTGTTTCCCTTAGTCGCCTCTTACGACACCCACGGGAAGAGTTGGGGTGGTGAAATTCTTTGCCGGCACCAAACGGTAAACGGAAAAAAACAACGCCAGAGATTCCGATACCACCGAAGAGGACAGAAACTGTCAACAGAAATCAATAAACATGTCTTGCTCAAAGATCATTCGATGCTCAACTAAAAAGGAGATCAAGCCAAGGGCACCGCAATCGGCCCTCGAGGTGCAGTACCCACTCGAATGGTTCAATGAGAATCCCGGGGAGAAGCCAGTCTTATCAATCAACCTGATATCCAATCAGTTTGATAAAGTCAGAGATGGAATCGCTTACGGGATCAGTCAGAGTTCTATACCAATCAACCTGGCATTAACATATCTTTATCTTTATGCCCAGAAGATAGAAGCAAAGTTGGACTCTGATTGGTCTTCATATAATAGAGAGATCGGAAAGAAGGACCAAACTATTACACCACTGCACTTGCTGTCTGTCAAAGCAACTACCAAGACAGAAGAATTCCAGGGGTCTGAGTCAAGTCCTGAAAATGAAGCATGGTATGCTCTATACATCTTGTCCATCTACAGAATGATCCATAGCAACTTGGCAGAGTACAGGGGACTGTTGCAGAAACGTATCACAGAGCAAATGAAGGCAATCACCTCGTCCGCAATGGAGATGACCGAAGTGGTGGACATCTATATAGGGTGGGAGAATAATAGGGAATATAAGATCCTAGTCTCAGCGTATGATATGTTTTTCCATCGTTTCCCAAAACATCAATACGCCAACATGAGAGTGGGAACAACCGGTGCCAGATTCAAGGACTGTTCTGCACTGATGTCACTCGGATACATTATGCACGTCTTGGGAATGAAGAATGCCACAGAGGTTCTGGACTGGGTGTTTGTTGAGCAGATTGGTGATGACATAGACCGGATGATGGACAATGATGAAGAGATCGATGAGAAATACTCATATTTCCCATACCACGTCGAAATGGGTTTGGTAGTTAAGTCAGCAATTTTAAATAAATTCAACAAAATTTAACAAAAAAAAAATCAAATAGAATAAGTCAGATTGTATAGCTTTAAACACAAAATGTTAATGAGTTTCAATTCTCCAACGAACGCAGCAGTTTTGTTACATTATAATTATAACGATTTGTATTAATCTTCACCTGTGCCTCGAATCTTATCTGAATTATCTGTAATATGTAATAAGTAACTGAATGATGTATGTTTTCATTTATTATTCTTTATTCATTATATTAAAACAGTACATTGTTACTCTAGGGTTGGAAGTAACTTATTAAGTTATTAAGTCCCGAACGGGGTTTGGAGCCCAAGCGTAGCGAGGGCGCCAATAGTGCGAGTTACTTTTACCCGAGGTACACACTATGCTTTTCATTACGATTACAAATACAAGAAAGTAAAAATAAAAACTCAAGTTAGATAAAGAAAACATTAGTGAATTTAATTTTCATAAACTAACAACTTACGTGGAATCGAAAAGGTTCTTTTACCACTGCTGCTCTTTTGTTATGAAATCAAGCGTTACTGCTTATCCATATCTATTATTAGGTATCCGAATCAGTTGAACTCATTGTAATACAAACAAAACTTAACAACACGAGAAAACAAATTAATGAAGATCGAATTGCCGCGTTCCCGCTTTTTTTCTTTAACATCAACTTTTTTTTAATTTTTTTCTTTAGCTTCAGTCGTTATTTTTCACATTTTGCTATTATCATGGTTCAATAGAAATGTGATAGCTGTCAGTTGAAAACGATCCTCCCTATGGTTGAAAAGTATCACATTCGACCCGCTCTTCAGGCAACTTCAGACCTACTTTCCGAGTAAGAGTAATGAAAAAAATTATTCTAAGTGTAATTTGTGCATGTTCCTGAATTAACTAGAGATGTTTCAGGTAGGTCGGAGTTACGGGGTATTTTATTTACTCCGGCACCCAGCTAAGTGAGTAAAAACAATTCTAGATTATGATTACTCGAACTGAAATGAACTATATCGCGTTTCGGCTTGAATCATACATAAATTTAATTATTGCTAGCCCAACTGGACAAGCCGAGCACAGCAGTGCCAGCCGCCTTTTTTATTGGTCTTACTTGAGTACATGATGTGTTTTATTTCATAGACTTGGTGCCAAATCCTACACGTCTTTGTCAACTACTTCATGGTGACGACATATTTTTGGATGTTTTGTGAAGCGCTACATCTGCACATCTCTCTTGTGGTGGTAAGTCATACAACAACCAGTGCTTATGGTACTTACTGACATATAATTAATATATTTATTTTTTCATAATCAATTTTTAAACACTCCCATCAATTAATCATCATTAATTTGTAGGCAGTATATAGCATGGTTGTACAATACTCGTAATTAATACAGCAAAATACAACTAATAGAATAGTTTAGCCACAGGTTAGCTGAGTATTACTATACTCAGCTAAACCTGTGACTGTGTACTGTGATATATAAGCTTTAGGTACTCCTAAAGCTCATATATCACAGTACATACCTACATAATACCGACTAGTATCTATGACACACTCTCGATCTGCTCAGAAGTTTAGTAAACAACTTGTATTTTATGTATGTGGTATTTTAAATTTTCGCTTGAAAATAACTAATAAGGTTTTTTTCTCCAACGGGTTTTCTTTATAAAATACAAGGAAAAGATTTCTACGTTGCCTTTGTGCTTTGAGTATTTTCCCCGGCCCTTTATAAATTTGAGAGTGACAGGTTTATAGTACCTATGTAGCAGCGTGAGACTATTATTATCGACTGTCAGTGATTGTTGTCTCTTATGAAGATATGGATTCGTAAAACAATTTCATTTTGACAACAGCTTCTAAAGGAATAGACTAAATTGTGAGTGAAATTTTCTATATCGCTCGTGGTGCGTATAAAAAGTAGGATATTCATGTTCCCATTTCAAATTGGATCCATCTTTTCTTTTTCAAATCGATACTTTCTTTCGTAATCACAACAGAATGGAGCCAAGGCTATATTTTGTAAGGCAAGAAGAATACTTTACATTTATTTGGACGTATAGATACCTACTTTAAAAACCGTAACCAGGTTAGGTTACGGTTAACAAAATGTTTATTTTGTTAGGTTTTCGTGAAGGACAAAGTCGCGCTGAAGTGGTTTAAAGCTGTCGGTTGGGGCGTTCCTCTGATCATCCTAATGGCTTATGCCATCGTACGCTATGTGTACGGCAACATTGCAAGGTAAGTAATAGCTACTATTCACTTTATTTTCTTTGCCAAGACCATTAAACTTATAAAAATAGTGGAAAAAACGAACGAAGTTGCACTGTTGCAAAATATTTCTGTAACACAACAGCCGGTATAAGTAGCTCTTATTACGACTGGCGTTACGATATCGCTGCAGTAAATATCGTCAGTGGTAATAAAAAATCTAAATTAGAGTTTCCGTCTTTGAATTTTTGTAACAAAATATGGTTCCAGTGGAACATTCATGACCAAAGATCGGAGTAGGTAGAGTGATTTAGGATCAATGACCTCAAATGATAAGTTAGCATGGATATCCCTCCAGAATTCCGAAATTATAAAATTATCAAGACATTTTTTCAGTAATTTCATAGAGGTGGAGGCGTAAAGTGAAATAAATAAAAGTATCTAAAGCGAACTGTCAACTTTACTTAGCACTTTCTCGTGGGAAACGTGTTTCTCGCGATGGATGATGAATTTCCTGCGTGGACAACGTCACAAATTTGCACACAGTAACTCAACAAAGCTTCTAATCAATTGGATGAATTTTATAGAAACGCATAAGGGAAATCAAAAAAACAAAGAAATCGTCTTTATAAATCTATTTACTTATAAACGCTTAACAATCGCTTCCTTTAAATTTCAAATGAAGTAGTTACTAAATTACTACTTTAATTGTAATATTTAACTGAATCCGGTAATTTCGGAACTACTTTTCGAAAAAAAAGCCATTATGGCTTTTTTACGAAAAGTTCCTTGCATCATGATTGCATATCCATGTTATGCATGATTGCATAACAAGGATATGGCAGCCATATCCATGTTATGCAATCATGATGCAAGTACATAAAATCGCTCTACCTACTCCGATTTTTGTTCATGACACATTCGTCGTTTACATGTTTTTCTGTATTTTATCCCGTAAAACAAACAAAAGGTTTCTATAGATCAAGTCGAATAATTCACGTACTGCAGCGGTCAATTTCATCTAGAGCATACCTTAAAAAATATAAGAAATAAAGAAAAACTACACATAGCATGCCAACTTGTGAAAACCAATAAAAACTTGTTAAAACCAAAAACCTGGGAATCTGAAAACTGTAAAATGTCGTAAGGGCAATATTACTACATTAATACGGGTATTTTGACCCTTTTGATATTTCCTTATTGAAACAGCTCCATCATGTAGAAAATACTTAGCTGAAATGGTAGATAGCGTTGATTATATCAATTTATACCTAAAACCACCGCTCGAGAACCTTTCATATTTTTACGCAAATCGTAACGAGTACTGGTTATTCGTAAGTTTCAAGAAAATCGGGCCACCGCACCGGTTACAGAGTTGGAAAAAGCACCAAAAAACCCTTAGCGGGTAGTTGTATTGTAAAAATAACCTACCTTCCAAATTTCAGCTTTCTAGCTCCTACGGTTTAGGCTAGGTTGTCGCCAGAAAATCACTTGTTCCTTTATATATTATTATTAAGATTATTGTTATTTTCTACTTACAATAGTTACGTCGTAAATGCCCTTGCAAGCTAGGTATATAATATTATACAAATTTATTTTAGGTGCTGGATGGAGACAAGTGATACTTTTTGGATAATTACCGTGCCGGTCCTGATCTCGCTATTGACATCATTTCGAGCCTGATACGGATATTTATCGTAACCGACATTTACATGATTTTACAGGAGGCGTTTTTTTTAATTTAAAATTTATGAGTAGCTTCTACGTTATTGAGATGAAAAATTATTCTATGTTATCGACTATGCTCTATCTGTTCATTATGTAATTATTCTAAAAATCGCCTAAATAATAGGAGATGTGTCGCTTACGATAAAAAATCAGTGCATGATTATTGTTCATTTTTCATTTTTTCGCTTACGTTATAAGGTTTTCGTGTTGGAATTTATCAATAAATCACAAATGAAAGGACTGAAATAAATGTATATAATATTGTTTAATCCGCAAAAAAGTTCTGCTCACCTACATTGAAATTGTATTAAGTCTTTACCTATAAAATTTCCGTTTTGTATGAAAAAATTTAAACGATTTTTTTTCATGTACCTATTTTTTAATTGTATTATTCGAAGTAATCACCCATGCAATCAATGCATCTTTGCCAACGCAGTGACAGTTTATTGATGCCCTTCTTAGAGAAATCAGCAGGACGGGAGGCAACAAATTCTTCAAAGACATTTTATACTGCCTCTCGGGTTTTGAATTTTTATCCCGCCAAGAAGTTATCCAAATCCTGGAAAAAGTAGTAGTCTGTAGGCGCAAGATCTGGTGAGTAGGGCGGATGACGGAGAGCTTCCAACCCCAGTTCTTGCGATTGACCAATGCTGGTTGGATATGTGCCAGCTTCTCCATCATTGTGTTCAGTTCTTCACAGTACACATCTGCAGTTATGCTCATCCCGTTTGGTAAGAAGCTGTGATGAATCATACCGGCGCTAGACCACCAAACAGTTACCATCACTTTTCTAGGGGTGAGTTTTCGTTTAGGGCATTGTTTAGGTGCTGAACCAGGATCCAACCAACTTGCTGAGCGCTTGCGGTTATTAAACAGAATCCATTTTTCATCGCAGGTAACAATGCGGTTCAAAATTCCTTCATTTGTGTGTCTGTTGAGCAGTGCAAGGCACGTCTCGACGCGTACTTCGCGCTGGCGATCATTGAGTTCGTGGGGCACCCATTTGTCAAGCTTTTTTACATTGCCAATTTGACGCAAATGGACCAATATTGTTTTGACATGTACGTGAGGAGACGTAATGGCAGTATCTACGTGTAGCGCAGTCATAGTAGAGCTAGATGCAGTATCCGTGTACAGATCAGAAGATTAAAAAATAAAACGTCTTGGTCGTTCTTTATTGGGATCGTCCATGATTCGTCAGAGTCAGATCCGCTAAAGTCTTTGTCTGAATCGTCGACCGAACTACAATAGGTCGAATCTGAATCTGGGTACGAGACCAATTTGGGAAAGTCATTGCTGGCTCCTTCTGCTTCCATGTTCGGTAACTGTTACTAAAAAAATATAGCCATGCTACAAACACCAACCACCATAAAATAAAGCAGCTACAGCCTAGCTAGCAACATCAAAAAAGATAATATTTCACTAAATTTAGACTCATGCTAAGGATACAAAATAAGAGAATAATCCAATATCGAGCATCTGTAACTGATAGAAGATAGTTTATTAGTCACCTGGGGGCTAGGTGCTGATTTGTGTGAATTGACCTATCATTATTAATTAGGTACACTTGATCCTATGTATAGTATACTTTAATTTTTCACTGAGTAACTGATTTATTAGAAAAGCAAATGTATTGTTTATACAATAAAAGCCTATCTGGTACTACCTTTAGTTAACAAACGGGAATAAAAATAAGAACTCCAGTTAAGCATTATTCAAACGTATGTACAAACCAGTAGCAAAACGTGAGCAGATGCTATAGAGCAATTTTCATTCCCGAACAATGCAAAAAGTCACCACCATAATCTAGCTGCATTTTATTTTTGTAACCATACTTATTCTAAGTTTTAAATTAATGGCATGAATAAGTAAGTGATCACGTAGGTAAGTACTTTTAACAACTAAGTATCCATTATTAACTTTAGTTACCATAATCTCATAACAATCAGCATAGCAAGATAAAACTGTTAGAATGAAATAAAAAACCTAGTAAAGGCCATGCTGCAGTAGATAATAGTAGTAGTTACTTACATTTTTATCATAAGCTATCACTTTCTTAAAGTAGGTACTAATTTCACAAAAAAACTTATCAAAAACGTAAAAACCTCCACCTCAAAAACACGAACAATTCGAATGAAAAGAAATAACGGTCAGTGCCGTCCAAGGAACTTATACCCAATCTTATAACGAACGATTGGGTATAAGTTCCTTGGTGCCGTTAATGCACTAGGTATTACAAATTTGACGTTCAAACCTCCGTTCAAACGTCATTATTCAACGGAAATGCTATCTGCGTTTCGTTCCGGAAACATACAACTAAAAATCGTAAAATTCTAGTAGGCTAATTCAATAAAGTATCTCCATTTTCTAAACAACCAAGGATCAAGGAAAAGGAACCAAGAGAAACATCGAAACGCACATTCATAGAAAATTTAGCATCACAATTTTATCGTAACCGACAAAAGTCGCTTACGATACAACTGGTTACGATACTCTCTGTTGACAACATTTTCAAAAGTGTTACTTTTTGTCGCTTACGATAAAACAAACTTTTTGCTGTCATTTCTTTATTTATGCAGCTATCGACCTAGGTGTCTTTGCATTAGGATCTAAATTATTTTAACTTTATGTTAGGGTAAAAAAACGATTTCACGAATTTTGTCGCTTACGATAAATATCCGTATCAGGCTCGTTGGTGAGTTTAGTTAGAAACCTGTAGCAAGGGGCCATTTATTTATTTATCTAAGGAATATCTAACCACTACATTATATTTATTATAATAACTTTATAAAAACTTTAAATAATATAATCAACATTTTTTATATCCGCAGTGTTCCTTGTGAACGTGGTACGCATTTTGATTACTAAGGTTCATCCCGGACCAGCACCAAACACCATTGTGGCGGCTAAGAAAGCTGCTCGCGCTACCGTGTTACTGGTACGTACTTTTCATTAAAATATAATAGGATTCTTTCTATATTACAGACATTTCTTTGTTCCAAACAAACATTGTGGGAAACTTCAATTTTGTTACAAGTTTTCATTATTTTCTAGTGACAAGGCTTGTGGTTTTTATAGGAACAAGGCCAGAATGCAATCGCGATAAACAAACAATCATAAAAGGGCAAAGAAAAGAACCCTTTTAACCCGTCGGCTAGGTACTCTAATAAATCAAAATACAGTGTTTCGACCCTTCACAAACAAGTGCTCGGTTGGTATCATTTAATTTTCTCTGGCTAAAGAGAAATAATTCAATATTATATTATAAAATTATACTTTTCTCTCGCTCGAAGACGGTGACTTTCTCAAAAACAGTACACACGTTGCAATTATTATAAATTTTTACACAAATGTTGGGTAACATGATTAAGATTTTCATACGGAGCCCTTACTTTTAAAAAATATTCTATACTCATCAGGGATCGTGTAGGATTCAAAGAGTGAAAGATTTTTTAAAATTTAGTTGTCTAGTGGTTTTGGGGCCTATTTAAACACAAACAGTCAAATCTTTCCTAATATCAATATAGACAAGATATTTTCTCGTCATAACTATCATCTATGATAATATACTACGTTTTGACTGTTCGTAAATTAAATTAGTTAAGCCACAGATTTGGCCGAGGATCTTAAGAGGCGCAAATATGCAGGTCTCGACAGAGCCTACAAATTTGCTCCCCTTGGAGTCGAGACCCTGAGTCCGTGTGGAACCGAGGCTCTCCGGGTCGTCAAAAAATTATCTGAGCATAGTGCATAAGCCCCCTGGTCGAAGCGACGTGTGACCCGAGAGCTGGTCAATTTCTGGCGCAGCGTATCAGCATTGCCATACAGCGTTGCAATGCCAGCATCTTGGGTACACTTCTAACTGGTATTGATATGGATTAGTTGAGCTACCTGTAGTTTGTTCGCAACAGTCTGCAGTTAGCTCAATTGTTTCATTTGTAAATACTAGTTTTTATTTAGTTAGATAATTGTAATTTTCTTTGTTAATAAAGGCTAGTTAATTGTACCACGTTAAGCCATTAAAACGAGTTTTTTTAATGAGCTATTATGGGGGTCAACATAAATGGCTACATCTTCTAATTGCATTAAACATCGTGTTAAAGCACAGTAAGACGGTGAAATAATCCTAAGTTTTTTTAGGAATAAGGTAAGTCGTCAAAGGGCTTTTATGTTTTTGTTAAAACTGATTACTGTTTTGTTTAGACAAGTTTCCTATAACTCAGCAGCAGTGAATTTATGATAATTTAATAAACAAATGTGGTTAACTTATCTCAACCGTTTTATTATTTGGTTGGTCACAACCCCTTACGAAAATTACGGCTCCATTAAAGTTTTCTCACTTTATTGAAAATATCAAAACTAGGTAGATACAGGAAATTAGATCTTCATTATACAATAATACTGAAAATACTGGTTTTTCGAAAGAAATCTGGTAATGCGACGCCTGATAAGTAGGCCAAACTGGGGAGGCCTAAACCCAAAACGTGGTTCCCGATTACTAGCATACAAATAACAAAAGCAAGGAATCTTATGTTTAGTATTGTGTAGTATTGCTATAAATTATTCTAAAATATTTCCTTTCCGTAGATTCCTCTCTTTGGTCTGCACTTCTTGCTTATTCCTCTGCGCCCGACTCCCGGTTCATCTTTCGAGATGATCTACGAAGTGGTGTCTGCTCTCTTGGTCAGTCTGCAGGTAAGTTCTACAGAACAGTTCCAAATATACGACATCCTTGTAACCATGTTCAACAAATTTTTGATGCACCGCATACCGCAATACCAAATCGTTAAACAAGAAAGGTTTGTTTGTTCGACGTGACGTTTTTAATTTCCGCTAGCACAACAGCAGCAGAAATTACACAACAAGAAAAGATTTTTTACATTGGAAACGACAAAAGCTCAACAACAACTTCTTTTACCGAAAATGAAAAATTTGTCTCATAAACTTATCCTGGCGAGCTTAGTGTGTTGTGTCATCAAAAACTTTACCTTACATTATTTCTGAAAATAAATTCCAAAAGATTCCGTGCCAAGGAATACTCACATTTTTAAAATTAAATATGTACGTAAGGCACAAGTTGGGACATATGTAGGTAACTTCATTCAGATATCTGTCCGATATATTTAATCAAAAAACTACTATGTAGGTTTTCATGAATTGTCAATTTTACAGGCGAAATGGTTACCAATTCGTTATAAAGGCTCAATATACGTGAAATTCGTAAAGAAATTATCTTTCTGTTACTTTTGAGATACCTATTTAACCATTAAAACTATTGTACTTTGATGACGTCATTTCAATGTGAGCGGTTACAGTAGGAACGCTAACACCGGTAATTTATATTTATTTATCTCAGCTCTTCTTTCCTAAAAATAAGTTCAAACTTAAATATTAAACAAATTACAGTAACAGACGATATACTCTCCTCCGTAGACCGAGACACGTTCTCGGTGACCCCGTTGACCCAATCACCGCCGCTAACCCGGAGGTGACGTCAACCAGTACCGATTCGCTTCCGCACACTACACACACGACCAAAAACCGACCCCGCCGGATGCGGGGTCGAAGAATTCCCCGCTTCCGCCCATAGGTGCACTCGTGCACCTAGGCGAAACCTCCTTACCCTCTTGTAGCATCTGGCAACAGCCCAAGCCGAGGTTCGCACCTAAGTGGTGGCCCTTGCGCGTGTTGCCTCAACCTAACTTTACCGGTGTGGCGCCCACTGCGCCAGCCAAAAGTCCGGTAACGCTGTCATGGCCATCTGCGGTCAACAGCATTATAGTCCATTCGATAAAAAAAAAAATATAACAGACAATATAGGAAATCACAAGCATCTCGGAGATGCCAATACCACTTGACAGCAAAAGAATCATATACCTATCTATATTTCTATGCAGATATTTCATAACGACCAAAATACTTTCTGTAGTCCTGAGGTTATCACAAAGGTCTTTAGGCCCGTTACGCTCGACTATAAAAAAAATATGAAACAAAGACGATATTTTTTTAGCTAGAGAAGTAAAAATTAATTTGTCTAAATATTTTTTCTCAACTTAGGGCCTCTGCGTGTCAGTCCTTTTCTGCTTCACCAACCACGAAGTAACCACGGCTGCAAAGGCGCATTGGGCTCGCATTCGCCACAGGAACAGGAGGTTCAATGATATACCGATGACAGGTAACGTAATTTTATTTTTATAAACCGCTTATTTTTTCATTTCCATGTTACACCGAGCAATCACGAATAAACGACAATCAAGTACGGAATAACTCACGACGGCGGCGCTCTGGCAGCGTGCTACTTTTGATCATCATTAGCTGCTGTCAACCATAGTTCAAATTCAACATAGTAATGTTTTCCAAAATACCCTTGCACTTTGACTTCCCCAATGAGACCGTCCCTCACTGCGAGCATTCCCATGTAATGTAAGATCATAATTGATCTTGTTGGATTAGGACATTACAGACGAATGCTTATCAGTGAAGCAGTATTTATCCAACAAGATCAATTATGGACTTTCATTAAGTAAATAATCAGTGGACTAAGAAGTATAGCTTGTACGAGCTACTTACGCACTGTTATGCTCGGTTTTTTATGTGTTATGCTCCCTTTTTGCATGATATAAATTCTCGAATTTGAACGTTACATTAGGGCCTTTATAATTTATCTATCATTATCAAACAAATTTTCATTCGATTTTATCGCTTTTTGCTTACCACTGATGTTCTTTAAACTGCAGTAAGTATGCACGTAATTTCACGCTAACACTACACATACCAGGACTTTCTACAGGGCCTTTATTAACAATACAGATGCCACATAATTAATAGATGAATGACACTGCTTAAGATAGACCTATTTCAATATTGCTCCAACAGAATACCCAATGGCGAAATTGTCATCGCCTTTTTGTGGAGGTAGACACTTAATGTTCCTAATTTAGGTAATTACACGAACTAGCTAGCGGTAGCGGTTTGCACGAGCTAGCAAACCGTCACAACAATGACAGTTTTTATTTTGGTTTTAAAACGATTTAACATTATGATTGTGGTTTTCAGGGGTTACGTCTGGCGAGAGCATAAATACTCGAGAAAACGTGGTGTGAAGTTTTGTTCAATCATAGTCATTAGATTAAGCAAATAGCTAAATTTCTGTTTAATTATTTAACACGTTGAACGCTTTACGAAAAATCGAGCATTTCCATTCAGGCCATGGGGCTCACCGGTAAGCCTACCCGTACTGAACCATTTGAGCCATGGGGGTCACCGGTGAGCCGCGTCAGAAGTTTGACATAAACGCTTCCTACAAGCCACAGATTACAGCTATGAAACAAAACGCGAATGGAAGTGAGCCGCGTGGCCCTGTGGCAGATACGGACGGCGTGGTTTTCAAATCCAATAGAAACTTACAGTTTTATCAGGGTATTTGTAATGACGCTAGGGTTGTGCTAACGATACGGTCGAATATATATTTTTTACCTTTATTAGATATAACAAAAGTACAAAATAATAATCAAATATGTATTAAAATACAAATTCAAAATCAAAGCATTTAATTTTTCAAAAAAAATTGTGTATCTTGTTGAAACAAGGCAAACAAAGAAACGCGCGCGGGTGGGCCGCATCGTGACCCCGCGGCCCCTGCCAACGGAAAACACGAAATCCTTTGCATTAGGCCACGGGACCCACCGATGAGCCTTTGACGATATCTTAAAAACTACACGGTAAAAGACGGTAATTTTTATTTTCCATCCAAATTACTTAATTTTATTAACTTTGGAATGAAAATTTCAATTTGATGAAAATGACCGATTACCTGATTTTGGCTTGGCCCAAATGGAAAAGTAAGCTAGGCTCACCGGTGGGTGATATGGCGTACAACGTGTTAAAGGCTTAACTGCTTTTCATCTTGTGTTGGCTTTTTGTTGGGAAGATGAATGTTTGTATATTAATGAGCATACGCTAGTTTGACTTCATATCAGCCAGGTTAACGTTTGATGCAGGAAATAGATATTTGTAATTTTGAGAATGATATTTATCGGTTGTAGTCTCTCATTGAAAATTTTGGATACGTGTGATGTTTATTTTTGGAGGCGTATATTCTATGGTTAGGACAAGCTCTTTCTAAAAGAAACTTTAAAGTAAATTAAAAATTGTATTAATGAATATACTGTATTAATCAATATTCGTATTAGTCCATAATTGATATGGTTCTTTGGAGAAATTTTAACTGTATAATGATAATAAAGGGTAAAGAGAATTGATATTTATTGAGGTAGTTTTATGTAAATGAGGTAGGAACATGAATGTTTAAAAAGGTATAGCACGACCAGGGTTGACAAAATGTCACTGAACGACAGGGAAAGTAGAGTAGGTATAATATATTTTTAGAAACTCAGTAGCCATGTTTTTTTTTAGGCTAACTTTGATCTCTGCAATTTTTTTCATAAAAAATTAGTATTACTATTTTTTTAAATTTTTTATAACTTTTAAGGATTTTTATTTTTAGGAGCTTAGGATGAAAATTTCATTCCATATTCATGGCCATATTATAGTACACAGCGAATGAAACTTATATTGTACAACGGACAAAAGAGATTATTATAGAATCTAGTTATATCATATAATTAGGTAAGTATAGGATGTAAGTTGGTGGCTCTTGCCATATACTATCATAGCCAAAAAATATATTGTTTAAATCAAAGGATATAAAGGTTAAAATAGCAGGTTATAATTATAATAAAATCACCGCGTTTCGTAATTCATTAACAAAAACTGCGACGAAAATGGACAAACCGAGAATAGTAACTATTTATATAAGGAAATGACTCCTGTCATAAATTATCTGAACTAAAATTTATGTGGTTATAAAATTATAGGATAAATAATGTTAAGCTGTAGTAAAATCTTCAACCTGAAATAGCAGGTTAAAATTTAAACTTTTTTCGATAAATCTTCTCACCGTGTATCGTCATTAAAAAAAAAACGAAGAAAATTAACAAAAAGATATAAATAAATATTAATTTAAGCAGGTGGCTCCTGTCACAATATATCTTAGCTAGAAATTTAAGTGGTTTTAAAATCATAGGATAAATTAAGGTTTAGTAAAATTGTGAACCAGAAATTGCTGGTTATAATTATAATCAAATAACAGTGGAGTAACAAAAACTGCGAAGAAAATGGACAAATCGAGAAAATAATTGTTTATTTAATAAATTTCACGAGCATTAATTTTGTTTTAATTTTTCCTTCCCATTATTCGCTTTTTCGCCCAGCAAAAAGACGAAGTAATATATTGAAAAAACTAATGTACATGTACTAATGTAACAGCAATTGGACGGACCTCTGAGTGCGTTGACACTGAATTGTTTATTGCAAAACGTGCTCCAGCTCAGCATAACGTGCCTGTCTCCTAGCCGTTTCTAAATGGGAGTCAGGTCATAAATTCCGGCACTTATAATATCTAAGAGTACCATAAGTGAATCAATTTCCAAAAAAATTTACCTATTGTGCTCCTATTGTTCCAAAATCCGAAACATCGGACTCAATACGGACTCAAGAATAAAAAGACTATAATTATTATGAATTTTTATTTTACGTTTAATTTGTTTATGTTTAAGCCAGGTGAATTAAGTCTATCGGATTGGGGTTTCATACTGAATACAGTATGAAATGCTTTCAATAGACAGCCGTGCTTAGATCACCTAGCTGCACCAAGTCTACCGTGCGTAGCACTCAATGCACCCAGGTCATTTAGTTCAGGTGAATTAATTCTACCGGGTGCTACATTGAAAGCTTTACTTAATTCACCTAGGGGCATTGAGTCTGTGAGTGCTACGCAGGGTGTAACACTTAATGCATCCAGGTGATTTACTTCAGATGAATTAGTCTACCAGGTAATTTTTTTCTTATCAGAATTAAAAAAAAGCCTTTAAAAATTTCCTTTCCTTTATGTACCTACATACCTATCTCTTTTTCTCCAACCAGCTTATAAATAATTTCACAAAACAATTTTAATTTACTGAAAATGCTCGATAAATGGGTAACATATGAATTTAGTGAAGCAAACCAACAAACAGATGTTGAATGCTGCGTTACTTTACTCATCCGTCACAATAACAAGGATATTTGGAATCGTATCGTTACTTGTGATCAAAAATTTAACCTATACGATAATAAGAAACGCTCACCATCAATATGCACAATGGAACATTCGTCAAATGACACACAATCAAGAAAGGAAAGCTAATTTTATGATCACAAAATTTCCAAGGCGCTAAATTTCTCGAACATAAAAAATGTGACATTATTTTCGAGATTAAGTTTTATATTTTATTGAGAAAATTGCCGTAACGAGGCAAGGCAGCCAGCATTTTGGGGACACTGTCGACTGATATTGATAGCTACCAGCTATTCTTGGTATTTCAAATCAAGCTACGTGGAGCGGAGGAGAGGAGTTTTGACGTACTCTGAGAGTGACGTTTTTCAAATCAATACAATAAGGAACCATTTAAGCGACTCTGAGTGTGGCTGTTAGCGATTTTCACACTTATACTACGCCTGCGCCTGTAGACATTCTGAGGATTCCATTTTTTTAAAGTAAGTACCTTTAGTCAGTTGTCTTCAGCATTCGACTCTACGTTGTCAACCTTTAATCACGAGCAGCAGATTGCCAATGGCAGAGGCAACTGTCAGAACTGTGTGACAACAAATGTCATTTGTTCGCTTATGGCCAACTTAGCAAACCGTCCACTTAGCAATTAGTCTTCCTCGCAATAGGTCCTCTTAGCGTTCGGTCAAAAAAATAAAAAGTGATCTTAAAAACAGAAAGAACAACTCTCTGGAACGGCACCATCATTTCAACGTTAGGATGCCCAAACCAACCAAACCAACATTATTTTTGTTTATTCAAAATCTTAAGAAGGAAGCAAAATAGGTACCAAAGTCGAAAATTGTATGCAAAAAATGTCAAACACATATTGAGAAAAAGGAGGAAGTGTGATGTTGATTTTGATAGGACATACAAAAAGTATTTGAAGATCATCATCATCACCAGCCTATAATAGTCCACTGCTGGACAAAGGCCTCCCCTAATGAGCGCCATAGATGGCATCATTATGTGGGGGTTATTGCCCATAATAATTTGAAGATACTGTTACGAAATGAAGTAACTCCAATAAATTTTCTGATGACAATTAAGAAAAGCCACTAAGTATAATTAATTGTATTCTTTAAGAAAATAGTGATTAGTTTGAAGAAAATTTTCACTGTTTTTTTTTTTTTCGTTATATTTTATTTTAATATTAAACTTTATTTTAATATTACTTTTCCTAATTCATTACTTAGTGAACAACACTCGAGAGTAATGAAAAGGGAACGATTGCTCATCTCCTACAGAAAATTGTAGTGGACGGTTTGCTAAGTTGACCATAAGCGAACAAATGCAAATGTTAGCCGGAGCCGATGAACACAAGTAAAAAACTGCAAGGGTCGCAGTAGGTAAACGACTGCAGTCGACGACGCTGTCGCCGGTCAGATATTCATTGCACATTTGTAATTCATGTAATTCTGATCGGGTTTCACCCATAGAACTGTACACGCGTCTATAATCTAATAAGGTCCCATCCATAAAACTGTGGTACATACACGCATCTATTCACGGACACGTTCACAATAACTGTGAACGTGTCCTTGAATAAACGCGCGTTAATATCTAATTGAGACCGGCATGGTGGTGTTAGTTCTATGGGACAAAACCCTTGCCCTGCATGTCGAGATTAATAATTTTAAATCATCATCATCAACATCACCAGCCTATAATAGTCCACTGCTGGACATAGGCCTCCCCTAATGAGCGCCATAGATGGCATCATTATTTGGGGGTTATTGCCCATAATCCCCACGCTGGGCATGCGGGTTGGGGATCGCAGTTCGGTGTAGTTGTTCTGCAGAAGGCGCTGCTGCCCGCCCCCCGCTGTGTTTCCCTTAGTCGCCTCTTACGACACCCACGGGAAGAGTTGGGGTGGTGAAATTCTTTGCCGGCACCAAACGGTAAACGGAAAAAAACAACGCCAGAGATTCCGATACCACCGAAGAGGACAGAAACTGTCAACAGAAATCAATAAACATGTCTTGCTCAAAGATCATTCGATGCTCAACTAAAAAGGAGATCAAGCCAAGGGCACCGCAATCGGCCCTCGAGGTGCAGTACCCACTCGAATGGTTCAATGAGAATCCCGGGGAGAAGCCAGTCTTATCAATCAACCTGATATCCAATCAGTTTGATAAAGTCAGAGATGGAATCGCTTACGGGATCAGTCAGAGTTCTATACCAATCAACCTGGCATTAACATATCTTTATCTTTATGCCCAGAAGATAGAAGCAAAGTTGGACTCTGATTGGTCTTCATATAATAGAGAGATCGGAAAGAAGGACCAAACTATTACACCACTGCACTTGCTGTCTGTCAAAGCAACTACCAAGACAGAAGAATTCCAGGGGTCTGAGTCAAGTCCTGAAAATGAAGCATGGTATGCTCTATACATCTTGTCCATCTACAGAATGATCCATAGCAACTTGGCAGAGTACAGGGGACTGTTGCAGAAACGTATCACAGAGCAAATGAAGGCAATCACCTCGTCCGCAATGGAGATGACCGAAGTGGTGGACATCTATATAGGGTGGGAGAATAATAGGGAATATAAGATCCTAGTCTCAGCGTATGATATGTTTTTCCATCGTTTCCCAAAACATCAATACGCCAACATGAGAGTGGGAACAACCGGTGCCAGATTCAAGGACTGTTCTGCACTGATGTCACTCGGATACATTATGCACGTCTTGGGAATGAAGAATGCCACAGAGGTTCTGGACTGGGTGTTTGTTGAGCAGATTGGTGATGACATAGACCGGATGATGGACAATGATGAAGAGATCGATGAGAAATACTCATATTTCCCATACCACGTCGAAATGGGTTTGGTAGTTAAGTCAGCAATTTTAAATAAATTCAACAAAATTTAACAAAAAAAAAATCAAATAGAATAAGTCAGATTGTATAGCTTTAAACACAAAATGTTAATGAGTTTCAATTCTCCAACGAACGCAGCAGTTTTGTTACATTATAATTATAACGATTTGTATTAATCTTCACCTGTGCCTCGAATCTTATCTGAATTATCTGTAATATGTAATAAGTAACTGAATGATGTATGTTTTCATTTATTATTCTTTATTCATTATATTAAAACAGTACATTGTTACTCTAGGGTTGGAAGTAACTTATTAAGTTATTAAGTCCCGAACGGGGTTTGGAGCCCAAGCGTAGCGAGGGCGCCAATAGTGCGAGTTACTTTTACCCGAGGTACACACTATGCTTTTCATTACGATTACAAATACAAGAAAGTAAAAATAAAAACTCAAGTTAGATAAAGAAAACATTAGTGAATTTAATTTTCATAAACTAACAACTTACGTGGAATCGAAAAGGTTCTTTTACCACTGCTGCTCTTTTGTTATGAAATCAAGCGTTACTGCTTATCCATATCTATTATTAGGTATCCGAATCAGTTGAACTCATTGTAATACAAACAAAACTTAACAACACGAGAAAACAAATTAATGAAGATCGAATTGCCGCGTTCCCGCTTTTTTTCTTTAACATCAACTTTTTTTTAATTTTTTTCTTTAGCTTCAGTCGTTATTTTTCACATTTTGCTATTATCATGGTTCAATAGAAATGTGATAGCTGTCAGTTGAAAACGATCCTCCCTATGGTTGAAAAGTATCACATTCGACCCGCTCTTCAGGCAACTTCAGACCTACTTTCCGAGTAAGAGTAATGAAAAAAATTATTCTAAGTGTAATTTGTGCATGTTCCTGAATTAACTAGAGATGTTTCAGGTAGGTCGGAGTTACGGGGTATTTTATTTACTCCGGCACCCAGCTAAGTGAGTAAAAACAATTCTAGATTATGATTACTCGAACTGAAATGAACTATATCGCGTTTCGGCTTGAATCATACATAAATTTAATTATTGCTAGCCCAACTGGACAAGCCGAGCACAGCAGTGCCAGCCGCCTTTTTTATTGGTCTTACTTGAGTACATGATGTGTTTTATTTCATAGACTTGGTGCCAAATCCTACACGTCTTTGTCAACTACTTCATGGTGACGACATATTTTTGGATGTTTTGTGAAGCGCTACATCTGCACATCTCTCTTGTGGTGGTAAGTCATACAACAACCAGTGCTTATGGTACTTACTGACATATAATTAATATATTTATTTTTTCATAATCAATTTTTAAACACTCCCATCAATTAATCATCATTAATTTGTAGGCAGTATATAGCATGGTTGTACAATACTCGTAATTAATACAGCAAAATACAACTAATAGAATAGTTTAGCCACAGGTTAGCTGAGTATTACTATACTCAGCTAAACCTGTGACTGTGTACTGTGATATATAAGCTTTAGGTACTCCTAAAGCTCATATATCACAGTACATACCTACATAATACCGACTAGTATCTATGACACACTCTCGATCTGCTCAGAAGTTTAGTAAACAACTTGTATTTTATGTATGTGGTATTTTAAATTTTCGCTTGAAAATAACTAATAAGGTTTTTTTCTCCAACGGGTTTTCTTTATAAAATACAAGGAAAAGATTTCTACGTTGCCTTTGTGCTTTGAGTATTTTCCCCGGCCCTTTATAAATTTGAGAGTGACAGGTTTATAGTACCTATGTAGCAGCGTGAGACTATTATTATCGACTGTCAGTGATTGTTGTCTCTTATGAAGATATGGATTCGTAAAACAATTTCATTTTGACAACAGCTTCTAAAGGAATAGACTAAATTGTGAGTGAAATTTTCTATATCGCTCGTGGTGCGTATAAAAAGTAGGATATTCATGTTCCCATTTCAAATTGGATCCATCTTTTCTTTTTCAAATCGATACTTTCTTTCGTAATCACAACAGAATGGAGCCAAGGCTATATTTTGTAAGGCAAGAAGAATACTTTACATTTATTTGGACGTATAGATACCTACTTTAAAAACCGTAACCAGGTTAGGTTACGGTTAACAAAATGTTTATTTTGTTAGGTTTTCGTGAAGGACAAAGTCGCGCTGAAGTGGTTTAAAGCTGTCGGTTGGGGCGTTCCTCTGATCATCCTAATGGCTTATGCCATCGTACGCTATGTGTACGGCAACATTGCAAGGTAAGTAATAGCTACTATTCACTTTATTTTCTTTGCCAAGACCATTAAACTTATAAAAATAGTGGAAAAAACGAACGAAGTTGCACTGTTGCAAAATATTTCTGTAACACAACAGCCGGTATAAGTAGCTCTTATTACGACTGGCGTTACGATATCGCTGCAGTAAATATCGTCAGTGGTAATAAAAAATCTAAATTAGAGTTTCCGTCTTTGAATTTTTGTAACAAAATATGGTTCCAGTGGAACATTCATGACCAAAGATCGGAGTAGGTAGAGTGATTTAGGATCAATGACCTCAAATGATAAGTTAGCATGGATATCCCTCCAGAATTCCGAAATTATAAAATTATCAAGACATTTTTTCAGTAATTTCATAGAGGTGGAGGCGTAAAGTGAAATAAATAAAAGTATCTAAAGCGAACTGTCAACTTTACTTAGCACTTTCTCGTGGGAAACGTGTTTCTCGCGATGGATGATGAATTTCCTGCGTGGACAACGTCACAAATTTGCACACAGTAACTCAACAAAGCTTCTAATCAATTGGATGAATTTTATAGAAACGCATAAGGGAAATCAAAAAAACAAAGAAATCGTCTTTATAAATCTATTTACTTATAAACGCTTAACAATCGCTTCCTTTAAATTTCAAATGAAGTAGTTACTAAATTACTACTTTAATTGTAATATTTAACTGAATCCGGTAATTTCGGAACTACTTTTCGAAAAAAAAGCCATTATGGCTTTTTTACGAAAAGTTCCTTGCATCATGATTGCATATCCATGTTATGCATGATTGCATAACAAGGATATGGCAGCCATATCCATGTTATGCAATCATGATGCAAGTACATAAAATCGCTCTACCTACTCCGATTTTTGTTCATGACACATTCGTCGTTTACATGTTTTTCTGTATTTTATCCCGTAAAACAAACAAAAGGTTTCTATAGATCAAGTCGAATAATTCACGTACTGCAGCGGTCAATTTCATCTAGAGCATACCTTAAAAAATATAAGAAATAAAGAAAAACTACACATAGCATGCCAACTTGTGAAAACCAATAAAAACTTGTTAAAACCAAAAACCTGGGAATCTGAAAACTGTAAAATGTCGTAAGGGCAATATTACTACATTAATACGGGTATTTTGACCCTTTTGATATTTCCTTATTGAAACAGCTCCATCATGTAGAAAATACTTAGCTGAAATGGTAGATAGCGTTGATTATATCAATTTATACCTAAAACCACCGCTCGAGAACCTTTCATATTTTTACGCAAATCGTAACGAGTACTGGTTATTCGTAAGTTTCAAGAAAATCGGGCCACCGCACCGGTTACAGAGTTGGAAAAAGCACCAAAAAACCCTTAGCGGGTAGTTGTATTGTAAAAATAACCTACCTTCCAAATTTCAGCTTTCTAGCTCCTACGGTTTAGGCTAGGTTGTCGCCAGAAAATCACTTGTTCCTTTATATATTATTATTAAGATTATTGTTATTTTCTACTTACAATAGTTACGTCGTAAATGCCCTTGCAAGCTAGGTATATAATATTATACAAATTTATTTTAGGTGCTGGATGGAGACAAGTGATACTTTTTGGATAATTACCGTGCCGGTCCTGATCTCGCTATTGACATCATTTGGTGAGTTTAGTTAGAAACCTGTAGCAAGGGGCCATTTATTTATTTATCTAAGGAATATCTAACCACTACATTATATTTATTATAATAACTTTATAAAAACTTTAAATAATATAATCAACATTTTTTATATCCGCAGTGTTCCTTGTGAACGTGGTACGCATTTTGATTACTAAGGTTCATCCCGGACCAGCACCAAACACCATTGTGGCGGCTAAGAAAGCTGCTCGCGCTACCGTGTTACTGGTACGTACTTTTCATTAAAATATAATAGGATTCTTTCTATATTACAGACATTTCTTTGTTCCAAACAAACATTGTGGGAAACTTCAATTTTGTTACAAGTTTTCATTATTTTCTAGTGACAAGGCTTGTGGTTTTTATAGGAACAAGGCCAGAATGCAATCGCGATAAACAAACAATCATAAAAGGGCAAAGAAAAGAACCCTTTTAACCCGTCGGCTAGGTACTCTAATAAATCAAAATACAGTGTTTCGACCCTTCACAAACAAGTGCTCGGTTGGTATCATTTAATTTTCTCTGGCTAAAGAGAAATAATTCAATATTATATTATAAAATTATACTTTTCTCTCGCTCGAAGACGGTGACTTTCTCAAAAACAGTACACACGTTGCAATTATTATAAATTTTTACACAAATGTTGGGTAACATGATTAAGATTTTCATACGGAGCCCTTACTTTTAAAAAATATTCTATACTCATCAGGGATCGTGTAGGATTCAAAGAGTGAAAGATTTTTTAAAATTTAGTTGTCTAGTGGTTTTGGGGCCTATTTAAACACAAACAGTCAAATCTTTCCTAATATCAATATAGACAAGATATTTTCTCGTCATAACTATCATCTATGATAATATACTACGTTTTGACTGTTCGTAAATTAAATTAGTTAAGCCACAGATTTGGCCGAGGATCTTAAGAGGCGCAAATATGCAGGTCTCGACAGAGCCTACAAATTTGCTCCCCTTGGAGTCGAGACCCTGAGTCCGTGTGGAACCGAGGCTCTCCGGGTCGTCAAAAAATTATCTGAGCATAGTGCATAAGCCCCCTGGTCGAAGCGACGTGTGACCCGAGAGCTGGTCAATTTCTGGCGCAGCGTATCAGCATTGCCATACAGCGTTGCAATGCCAGCATCTTGGGTACACTTCTAACTGGTATTGATATGGATTAGTTGAGCTACCTGTAGTTTGTTCGCAACAGTCTGCAGTTAGCTCAATTGTTTCATTTGTAAATACTAGTTTTTATTTAGTTAGATAATTGTAATTTTCTTTGTTAATAAAGGCTAGTTAATTGTACCACGTTAAGCCATTAAAACGAGTTTTTTTAATGAGCTATTATGGGGGTCAACATAAATGGCTACATCTTCTAATTGCATTAAACATCGTGTTAAAGCACAGTAAGACGGTGAAATAATCCTAAGTTTTTTTAGGAATAAGGTAAGTCGTCAAAGGGCTTTTATGTTTTTGTTAAAACTGATTACTGTTTTGTTTAGACAAGTTTCCTATAACTCAGCAGCAGTGAATTTATGATAATTTAATAAACAAATGTGGTTAACTTATCTCAACCGTTTTATTATTTGGTTGGTCACAACCCCTTACGAAAATTACGGCTCCATTAAAGTTTTCTCACTTTATTGAAAATATCAAAACTAGGTAGATACAGGAAATTAGATCTTCATTATACAATAATACTGAAAATACTGGTTTTTCGAAAGAAATCTGGTAATGCGACGCCTGATAAGTAGGCCAAACTGGGGAGGCCTAAACCCAAAACGTGGTTCCCGATTACTAGCATACAAATAACAAAAGCAAGGAATCTTATGTTTAGTATTGTGTATGCTATAAATTATTCTAAAATATTTCCTTTCCGTAGATTCCTCTCTTTGGTCTGCACTTCTTGCTTATTCCTCTGCGCCCGACTCCCGGTTCATCTTTCGAGATGATCTACGAAGTGGTGTCTGCTCTCTTGGTCAGTCTGCAGGTAAGTTCTACAGAACAGTTCCAAATATACGACATCCTTGTAACCATGTTCAACAAATTTTTGATGCACCGCATACCGCAATACCAAATCGTTAAACAAGAAAGGTTTGTTTGTTCGACGTGACGTTTTTAATTTCCGCTAGCACAACAGCAGCAGAAATTACACAACAAGAAAAGATTTTTTACATTGGAAACGACAAAAGCTCAACAACAACTTCTTTTACCGAAAATGAAAAATTTGTCTCATAAACTTATCCTGGCGAGCTTAGTGTGTTGTGTCATCAAAAACTTTACCTTACATTATTTCTGAAAATAAATTCCAAAAGATTCCGTGCCAAGGAATACTCACATTTTTAAAATTAAATATGTACGTAAGGCACAAGTTGGGACATATGTAGGTAACTTCATTCAGATATCTGTCCGATATATTTAATCAAAAAACTACTATGTAGGTTTTCATGAATTGTCAATTTTACAGGCGAAATGGTTACCAATTCGTTATAAAGGCTCAATATACGTGAAATTCGTAAAGAAATTATCTTTCTGTTACTTTTGAGATACCTATTTAACCATTAAAACTATTGTACTTTGATGACGTCATTTCAATGTGAGCGGTTACAGTAGGAACGCTAACACCGGTAATTTATATTTATTTATCTCAGCTCTTCTTTCCTAAAAATAAGTTCAAACTTAAATATTAAACAAATTACAGTAACAGACGATATACTCTCCTCCGTAGACCGAGACACGTTCTCGGTGACCCCGTTGACCCAATCACCGCCGCTAACCCGGAGGTGACGTCAACCAGTACCGATTCGCTTCCGCACACTACACACACGACCAAAAACCGACCCCGCCGGATGCGGGGTCGAAGAATTCCCCGCTTCCGCCCATAGGTGCACTCGTGCACCTAGGCGAAACCTCCTTACCCTCTTGTAGCATCTGGCAACAGCCCAAGCCGAGGTTCGCACCTAAGTGGTGGCCCTTGCGCGTGTTGCCTCAACCTAACTTTACCGGTGTGGCGCCCACTGCGCCAGCCAAAAGTCCGGTAACGCTGTCATGGCCATCTGCGGTCAACAGCATTATAGTCCATTCGATAAAAAAAAAAATATAACAGACAATATAGGAAATCACAAGCATCTCGGAGATGCCAATACCACTTGACAGCAAAAGAATCATATACCTATCTATATTTCTATGCAGATATTTCATAACGACCAAAATACTTTCTGTAGTCCTGAGGTTATCACAAAGGTCTTTAGGCCCGTTACGCTCGACTATAAAAAAAATATGAAACAAAGACGATATTTTTTTAGCTAGAGAAGTAAAAATTAATTTGTCTAAATATTTTTTCTCAACTTAGGGCCTCTGCGTGTCAGTCCTTTTCTGCTTCACCAACCACGAAGTAACCACGGCTGCAAAGGCGCATTGGGCTCGCATTCGCCACAGGAACAGGAGGTTCAATGATATACCGATGACAGGTAACGTAATTTTATTTTTATAAACCGCTTATTTTTTCATTTCCATGTTACACCGAGCAATCACGAATAAACGACAATCAAGTACGGAATAACTCACGACGGCGGCGCTCTGGCAGCGTGCTACTTTTGATCATCATTAGCTGCTGTCAACCATAGTTCAAATTCAACATAGTAATGTTTTCCAAAATACCCTTGCACTTTGACTTCCCCAATGAGACCGTCCCTCACTGCGAGCATTCCCATGTAATGTAAGATCATAATTGATCTTGTTGGATTAGGACATTACAGACGAATGCTTATCAGTGAAGCAGTATTTATCCAACAAGATCAATTATGGACTTTCATTAAGTAAATAATCAGTGGACTAAGAAGTATAGCTTGTACGAGCTACTTACGCACTGTTATGCTCGGTTTTTTATGTGTTATGCTCCCTTTTTGCATGATATAAATTCTCGAATTTGAACGTTACATTAGGGCCTTTATAATTTATCTATCATTATCAAACAAATTTTCATTCGATTTTATCGCTTTTTGCTTACCACTGATGTTCTTTAAACTGCAGTAAGTATGCACGTAATTTCACGCTAACACTACACATACCAGGACTTTCTACAGGGCCTTTATTAACAATACAGATGCCACATAATTAATAGATGAATGACACTGCTTAAGATAGACCTATTTCAATATTGCTCCAACAGAATACCCAATGGCGAAATTGTCATCGCCTTTTTGTGGAGGTAGACACTTAATGTTCCTAATTTAGGTAATTACACGAACTAGCTAGCGGTAGCGGTTTGCACGAGCTAGCAAACCGTCACAACAATGACAGTTTTTATTTTGGTTTTAAAACGATTTAACATTATGATTGTGGTTTTCAGGGGTTACGTCTGGCGAGAGCATAAATACTCGAGAAAACGTGGTGTGAAGTTTTGTTCAATCATAGTCATTAGATTAAGCAAATAGCTAAATTTCTGTTTAATTATTTAAAGGCTTAACTGCTTTTCATCTTGTGTTGGCTTTTTGTTGGGAAGATGAATGTTTGTATATTAATGAGCATACGCTAGTTTGACTTCATATCAGCCAGGTTAACGTTTGATGCAGGAAATAGATATTTGTAATTTTGAGAATGATATTTATCGGTTGTAGTCTCTCATTGAAAATTTTGGATACGTGTGATGTTTATTTTTGGAGGCGTATATTCTATGGTTAGGACAAGCTCTTTCTAAAAGAAACTTTAAAGTAAATTAAAAATTGTATTAATGAATATACTGTATTAATCAATATTCGTATTAGTCCATAATTGATATGGTTCTTTGGAGAAATTTTAACTGTATAATGATAATAAAGGGTAAAGAGAATTGATATTTATTGAGGTAGTTTTATGTAAATGAGGTAGGAACATGAATGTTTAAAAAGGTATAGCACGACCAGGGTTGACAAAATGTCACTGAACGACAGGGAAAGTAGAGTAGGTATAATATATTTTTAGAAACTCAGTAGCCATGTTTTTTTTTAGGCTAACTTTGATCTCTGCAATTTTTTTCATAAAAAATTAGTATTACTATTTTTTTAAATTTTTTATAACTTTTAAGGATTTTTATTTTTAGGAGCTTAGGATGAAAATTTCATTCCATATTCATGGCCATATTATAGTACACAGCGAATGAAACTTATATTGTACAACGGACAAAAGAGATTATTATAGAATCTAGTTATATCATATAATTAGGTAAGTATAGGATGTAAGTTGGTGGCTCTTGCCATATACTATCATAGCCAAAAAATATATTGTTTAAATCAAAGGATATAAAGGTTAAAATAGCAGGTTATAATTATAATAAAATCACCGCGTTTCGTAATTCATTAACAAAAACTGCGACGAAAATGGACAAACCGAGAATAGTAACTATTTATATAAGGAAATGACTCCTGTCATAAATTATCTGAACTAAAATTTATGTGGTTATAAAATTATAGGATAAATAATGTTAAGCTGTAGTAAAATCTTCAACCTGAAATAGCAGGTTAAAATTTAAACTTTTTTCGATAAATCTTCTCACCGTGTATCGTCATTAAAAAAAAAACGAAGAAAATTAACAAAAAGATATAAATAAATATTAATTTAAGCAGGTGGCTCCTGTCACAATATATCTTAGCTAGAAATTTAAGTGGTTTTAAAATCATAGGATAAATTAAGGTTTAGTAAAATTGTGAACCAGAAATTGCTGGTTATAATTATAATCAAATAACAGTGGAGTAACAAAAACTGCGAAGAAAATGGACAAATCGAGAAAATAATTGTTTATTTAATAAATTTCACGAGCATTAATTTTGTTTTAATTTTTCCTTCCCATTATTCGCTTTTTCGCCCAGCAAAAAGACGAAGTAATATATTGAAAAAACTAATAATACTAGCTAGAGGCATCTCCTATTGTCTGGTAGATATATCAAATAGCAGTATTGGTCAGCAACAAGATTTATACAATAAAAAACGTATATGTATGTAGGTGTTTGTAGGTACATTTTGCATTTGCCTACGACATATACCTATGTATAGGATGTCCCGAAACTGAACGGCAAGCTAAAATCCCAGGACAAGTGGGTTCGAAGAAAAACACGGCTCTAGGTTCTATAGTTTCCAAGTTATGAAGCCATGGCCATCGCGAACCCACTACGGCCAATAAAATAAATAAGCCACCATGACATAATGTCCTACGATTTAGGTATGACATTTAATTTCAGTCCAAAGTGTATGGGTTGATCTTTATACAGAGTGGCTTTTTGAGATGGGAATGTATTGCCAAATCGAACGTCATGATATAGATTCAGGGGCTCAAGTTATTTTGGGGAGAAAAAACACTGCATATTGGTTTTTTTCAATAAATTTTATGAATGTAATACCTGATAAATATCTTTTAAAGATAATATAAAGTCTGTGTTTTAATATTGTATTCTATTAATATACACGGTTTGTAAACTGGCTAGACATTTTAGATTTAATTAAATTAGTGACTTGAATTACCTAAGAGCTTATTTGGTTGGCCCTAAAGCAATAAATGATCTTTTTCTGATTCCATTTAAAATAAATACTAGTCGTTTAGTATATACCATCTTTTCGCAAAATTTCATACTGATCGGCCACGGAAATATAGTGCTATTATATCTTTTTAAATCATTCGCTTTGAATTCCTGTAAAAGATATAAAAATTAAATATACCTACGGTTTTGTAACTCGAAAGACGCCTTTCCTCTCTTTCACATACATTCAGATTTGGCCATACATACCCCACTCTGATGGGAATTACTAGTGCGACTCTGGTTATAGTCTAGTTTAGTGTGTAATATTTTTTCATAATAATCTGCACTGGATATTCATACAGTTGGTATAAAAACATTTAAGCTACTGCGTAAGTAGAGAAAAAATTGTTCAGAGTATTTTTTAATAAACCTAATTTTACTTATAGTACATATAATAAAGTCACAATCTATACAATTTTTTTCGGCAATAAGCTAAATACTTCCAGAAGCTTATAATGCAGGTTACTCACTGTTAAAATTAACATATTTAAGAACAGAAATATTGATTTCACATAGTTTATAAAGATCTAATAGAAAATGTTAAATCGAATCTTTTTACTATAAAATATTTTTGATGACTTCTGAGTATTGATTAATTACTACTAGAAATCGACGCATTAAAACAATATAGTACCAGTATTAAATTAAAACGGACAGAACGTAAGCCAAAGCTTAGTTTCGAATAGAAATACCATAATTCCATACTGAGCCACGATATGAAATGATGGCATCTCTCGTATCCACAAGACATCTACCTATTTGAATCTTCAAACTCTATCGAGGATCACACCCATTTCTACAAGAATAGCGAAGGTTATAAAAACTATATACAAAGAACAAAGAACGAATCCGACACTTTTGCGTAACATAAACTTTGAAAACAAAAGCACTAGCCACAGGGAACTGACGGCGACAAGGAGGGAGCCCACCACGAAATCTATATTAGCAGAGTTGATAAGGACAGCCGGCTGTTCCAGGCCCTGGCTTAGGTTCACCAGGCATTTGATAAGCCAGGGGATGCCAAGTGCGAATAAGATGGCTAACGAGTTAGCTCCAAGAGCGTTGGAGACGCCGATACCACCTTCACCTGTAAAAGGAAAATTGGTAAGTAATGGTACTTCTTACTGATAATGTAATTCAGGAATACGCAACACCCAGCGAAGCAAGTCAGCATAAGTATTTCGCAATGAAATTTTGTAATATTTAATTTGGCTACACAGGAATAAGAAATTAGCTTTTAAATCACTGCTTTTTCCTATGTAGTAACATAAGATACAGGAGACATGCCGAGGGTTAAGGCGCGGTAGCGGTTTTACCCTCGACATGCCTGATAGGATCTGTCAAACCCCGGAATAGGAGGTAAACAGGGTAGCGCAAAATTTTACGACCTTGAGAGCATCTACTCTATTATGGCTTTGAAACGGAAAGGTTATTTCCATTTAAAGCAGTGATGCGTGCGATGCTATTTGCACTGAGAAACAGAATCCTCCTTGATACTTTCTATGTACATTTGTTATTTCTTACATCAGACGTAGAATGTCAAATCGCATCATTCTGTGACGATACCATTGTAAATGAAGCGATTTGTTTAGCAGACTAAGAGCCCCTAAGATGTTCTTTTTAAGGATAGGAAGGTGTGTCATTACAAATATTATAAATGCTTTTCGCAAAGATGGTTAGAATTGATAAAAACTCGCCAGAGCAGAATGAAATTATTCTAGATAAATCTTATTATTTTCTGACAAATAATATTGGTAATTTTCAGGAACATAGGTTTGCGTGCCGCAAAACATATGAAAATATTTCTGCGGTTAAATTTATAAGAATACACATACAAAACATCGCAAATAGCAATGACAATGTGGTAACGGTGAAAGATTTAATTGTTTCAAATGAGATTCGTCTGCAATTAATTGGGCCAAACTTTTACAAGGAACTCATTAATGTTAAGAATACAGATCGTGAATATAGCAAAAACAATGAAATAGGTACTGTGTATAAGCATTACGGATGCTAGTGAGTACTACAGTACCTAAATTACAGACGAGGTAAGTTATAGGTGATGATGGCTGATAAGATAATGCAGCGTAGCGCAAGTCCAAGTTATCACAGCGCGGTCAGCATTCCAGCCCTTGAACAAACTAAAATGAAGCCTTTATAGGGCGAACAACAAGGGCTCAATGATATGAGCCAAGTTTGAAGGCCAAGACAGCAGTGAGTGTAGCTTGAAGCCATCGTAGCGTGGCCAGCTGGACAGTAATTGCGAAACAAAACTTTTATAGCACTTTACTACGAGTAATTACAATAACTATAACAACAACAAAATAATCAAGCACAAAAAAAATAACTAAATAAGTTTTTAGACATGATTGCCGGCACAAAACAAAGTATTATGAAATTGGAGGCGCTTTTTCAAGTAAGCCGACAAGACCGACCTTGATCAAGAAAGATTATCATAATAATCGCAAGATTACGTAGCATGTTTGCGTAAAGTATATTTAACGTCCCGGAATATGTGGACTGACATTAATAAAGCGGTTGCAACAATACGGTCGTGATGCTCATGCATAATTATCGGAAGGGTCCAAGAGTAGACTAGACTAGACTTACCACGCCCTAACTTTACCGGTGTGGCGCCCTCTGCGCCCGCCAAAAGTCCGGTAACGCTGTCGTGGCCATCTGCGGTCAACAGCATTATAGTCCAATCGAAAAAAAAAGACTTACCACGTCTTGACATGATGAATATTGAAAATGCTTCGGGCAGACAACCCCCGAATGCCAGGAATGTCATTCCCATCACGGAGTCCGGAATAAAAAAAGTGTGCCCTGAAAAAAATCTCACAATGAAATTCTACGTAATTGTTCTTATGCACAAAGTACATTTATCGACAAAGAAAGTTACAGTTAAATAACCAAATCAGAACTACATAGAATTTACAATTGAAAAAAATTAGGTAGGTAACTGATTTTGTAAATGTAAATGACCAACGCTTATCTCATTTGTTAATAGTTGCATTTGTGCATTAATTATCTGATTATCTCGAATAACATATAACGAGGTTTAGCTTATTGTATTATTTTGTTTTTTTTCATCGATAATTAATTCCAACCATATCGCAGCGGGTACACGGGTAAACAGGAATTACCCCTACACCCACCGGTGGGTGAAGCCAGTGGGTGCACGGGTCGCGGGTCGACGATGTGATCCTAAGTTAAAAAGTTAAACATTCAAAAACTGAACTAACAACAACCTTGAATATATTTTAATCAATTTTTACTGCAAAAATACAGCCAAAGACGCTATTGCTATTGCATTGTCTGTTACTGAATTCATAACGTTGTTTTTATAAATATTCAATTTTAAAGGTATACCAGCAACTTTATGTACAGTGCGCGTCACATATAAGTACCCCCCCTATCTCAATGTATGTGGGACACAATAGTTGTTATTTTTGTGAATTTCAGACTTTGAGTATTATGGAAGGGCAGTTCGATCCTGAGCGGGCGGCGGCGGCGTGATAAATTCTTGCATGTGAAAAATTGTGACAAGTTACAAGGGAATTAGAAGTAGTCGAAAATTGTTTGTATACAAGGGGGGTACTTAATTCTGACGCGCACTGTACATAGTCGTCTTATATAATCATTTATTTACTAGCGGACCGCCACGGCTTCGTGTCGGCTTTTTTGTTTAACTAAAATATAATTTTTCATCCGTAATCTAAGTTTTTTTAAATAATAATTCAGGGAAAATTTAGGATTCTAATGGTAAAACAATTTTTCAAATCGGTCCAGTAGTTTCGGAGCAATTCAAACAAACTCACAAAAAATTTAATCATTTTTTTTATAATATTAGTAGGTAAGTATATAGATAATAATTATCTATAATTATAATTTATTTATTTATAGTAATATAATATAATATTTATTTATTTATTTATAATTTATTTATCTATAGTTATAATTATTATAACCTAGGAACCCAAAATCTCAGTTTCCGGAAAACCTAAAAAAGTTTTTGTGCATAATTTATTTTTTCAAAATCGAGCACCTAACTCTTTTCTTGACTTTTTGGTAATTTTCGGTTTCATACTTCCCCTTAGTAGTCACAAAAACTCACCCTGTATAGTAGATTTAAGGTTGAGAATTGAAATGTATAGGCAAAGCACAAATAGAGGATAAGCTTTCAAAGACAAAACACTACGAAGAGGCTGACTCGTGACCACAAGCCATCTCAACTATCCGACGGTAAAGCCCAACAGAAGCGCTGGTCGGTGGAGATATAATGTACAATGAGCCAGTTATCCTCTTGTTTCAACGTTAGTTGCAAGTGCTTCGAGATCATATTTATCTTGATACTGTAAACAATTTCCATGCGATATGACGATATACGTATGATGATATACGTCTAATATCGTGTATAAAATTATTAAAAGAGAAGAAATTACTAATGTCGATGTTTATTTTAATTATCATCAATGTTTTGTTTTGTAGGATGGAGGCAAAAGCATAAGTGTAGAGATTTACTTTATTATTATTATTTTTTAAATAACTTCATTTAGTTTTCTATTTTAATTCTACCGGTTAAAGTAGGTACCTATTGGTATTAATGCATATTGGTATATAATGTGTGTTTTATCTGAACCTACTAACTGTTTATTATTCAAAACAAATCAAGATATATCCAAATATCCTGCCCAAAGTCACTATTCCACGCGGACGAAGTCCGCGACTACAGTTAGTTATAAATATAATTGTTACTGCACAGTTAGTTATAAATATAATTGTTAGTATAGGTGTGTGTAGTGATAAAATGTCTTCTGTTGTAGCAAGTTGTAAGCCTTTTGCAACTTGCTACAACAGAAAAATAGGCGAAACGAGCACAAACGATGAGAACTTACTTACCTATAACAGTCATCGACCAAGACACAAAGTATGAGTTGACGCCAATCCACACGATGCACATGCAGAATGTCAGCGGGTACCAGCGGCGGAACCGAACAGGCGAGGGGATGGTGCATCCGAGGATAAGCTTCACTGGCCACAGGTAGAGCCAACCCAGAATATACAAAAACGACTGCCCTTTGGGAAATCTGAATAGCTCCCTCAAAGGTTTAGGTCCTTCTATGCTTTCGCCTGTAAATAGATATTTGGAGTCGACATAAGGTTCGTTTTAAAAGCTCTATTAGATTGTTGGTACCATTTTGTCTCTAATAGAATATATCTACGAAAGATTTGTATAATAACTATGGTCAACGCAGAACGGGAGATTCTTTTTAGCGAAAAAATTCCAAAATAAATTTGTTAATAACTGCCGGACAATCCAACACGATTTTTGACAGATTTACTTTTTAATTAGTGCTTGAAAATTAGTAGGATACACTCATTTATGACTGCATATTATGTCGAGACTAAATGAAAACTTAACAAAACCAGAAGGCCACAACAAGGTAATCACTAGAAACCAAAACACACACTTCAACGTATAAAGCCACAGGAGCAGCTAACATTATTTAAATTCTAGTAATAATGAGATTGAGTATAACGGATGAAAGCTTCCTAAAACAAATATTGATAACGTGTGTGTGTGATGATTATGCACTTAGCTTTGATGTTACCTATGTCGGTAAATATTCATAAATATTCCTTTGGTTACGCAGTATTAAATTATTTACAAAAAATATCTACGATTATAAAACCGAGTAATACTGTAAAAGTCCATTTCATGTTTTTCATTATGGCCTTGATTTTATTTGAGTTATCAAATCCGAGAGTGACGCTCCTCGAAAGAATTACTTAGAATTCAATATTTTACCTTCAGATTTTACGATATCGATCTTCTCTTGGTTGCCTAGCGCGCTAACTATAATAGTACTGCCATCAGTACTGCCTTCGAATCCTTTGTTGTTTATACCTTCTTCCACAGGAGTTTCTGATAAACCTTCAAAAAAAGAACTCTATACACAAGTGAGTCACCAAAAAGCATGCATATTGAAATGAAAATATACACTTTAATACTCACTGTTCTGTTCGCCACCCTTACATCTCGCTACAAGTTTATCATAGAGACCGAAAAGCCGCATGCTATTGAACATAAGAACGAAATACAGAATGTACAATATGGAGAGCACCATTGCCTCGTACCAGTCGATCTGTCCGTCCCACACGATGGCGACTAGCACTCCCACGTTCACCATGTAGATGACTACGTCGCGGGTCACTGGCCGCATACCGATCGGGATTGGCTGAAATGTTCATAAATACAGAAATACACACTAATTAGGAATTGACGACCACTGTAACGCGGTGGGCGAACCACCTGCGACGCAGCAGATTGGATTTCCGTCTCAGCAATAATGTTTGTACGATCTGCATCTGCATCTCAGTATTTGTTCCGGGTGTTCTGGTCGTTCTATATTTCCGTATGTAATATATCAAGTATAACAGTCATCAAATACCCGCAACACAATATCTATTTAGCTTGGAACTAGATGTGTGAATTCTCCAGCATTATTTGTAAAACTAACTAGACTTTACAGATTTTCTCACTTATACATAATTGTGTTGACCTAAATAAATAATGTCATGTTCTTCTAACACAACAACCAGAAACAATTTGGTAGATAAACCACACAGCTGCAATGTATTTATATTGTATTTTTGTGTTTATATAATATGGTGAAATACCTCGTTTTAATGTCACGAAATACCGCACTCACCCGAATAGCAGCTAGACCACCAATCGCAGCAACTCCGAGACAGTTAAACAGAGCTGAGCCGACTATAGTCCCGATGCCCATGTCGGACTGCGTTAGAAACGTCGAAATCAAGTTAACGAAAAACTCAGGGCACGATGTCGCCACCGACATAAAAGTAGCAGCGGCAACATTCTGTAAAACAACAAAATACCTGTTTAGCGTCCCTTTGACCTGCTTAAAGGTGCTGGCCAGAACGTATTCACTGAATAAATCCGAAAACCTTTGTTTTCATACTTTTTACATTTACGAAAGCTTCAAAATTTTATTCAAGTTTTAAATGAACAAAATGTTCGATTTTTTTATAAGTTCATGAAGTTGCTTTTTAAATGTTGCAGTGTTAAATCATATATATTAAATCATATTATTAATAACAGTAGGTACAGTACGAACGGTATGAACAGTAGGGTGTAGGGAAACGGCGAAAAAAATTTTTTTTATCTGTTTATCTGCTGTGTCATCATCGATAACCATAAGTAAATGCTTTCATGTTGAAATAATTGAACAAACCAAATTTAATTAATAAATAAGTAAATGCTACATTCGTGCAAAAAATAAAATCTCTACGACTTTATCTTCAGGTATCGCATCTGGAAGGTAGTTTATTACTTACAATTTACGTTGTTGGATAGACCCGAATATTTTGAGTCATTTTATAATTTTTTATCATAATTATACTAGTTTTAGTTCGTTTTCACCTTTATCTCATCTATGAACCTTACATTTTGTAGTAAAATATCATTGATTTGCTCTGATAATAGTTAGATATTCGACAATTTTCTGCCGAACGAAAGCTTAAAAGATGCCGAAAACACTGAAAGATTTGCGGTCTCCTCTATTCGGTGACCCAGTAAAACATAATAAATATGGATGTGTATAACCAAAGTGCTTGTTGCTGAGGAAAACGGTCTTAAAATGGATATGATGACGATGTACTGATGTAATAAGCACCGCTCAAAAATATTTGTACCAGATGTGCTTTGCGATCTCCACTGGTGCCGTTTCATTTATGTTGGCTACCAGGGACCTTGGAGGACTGGTACATTCTCGGTGGTTAACATTTGCTAATGTTTATACATTGGTACTGGAAATCCGACAAAAACTTAAGGATATAGCCATTTTAATCGTGAAACTTTACGCACCAACCTGGTTTTCTATCAAGACAAAATCATCTTGCAAATATGGTCCAATTCGTGTATTTGTATGTAATTTGAAGTGTTTTTCGAAGTTTTTTTGTCCGTATGTATATTACTGTAATGTATGCTCGTCCAAAGCTAGACTAGCTAATAATAATAATAATTCGCGCATCCTTTGTCTAATGTAAAAAATTATTCAAAATTATTTCCAATATTTAAAATTAACTCTCAATCGTTTTTTCGAAAACTATACTAGATAACACGATACTTATTTATTGACATCCATCTGCAACACAGTAGGTAGCTGGTTCAATTACCGCCGCGCGACAAAACCTCTGATCTTGAAGAAGTAATGAATGAAGTTTTGTAATGAATCATTATTTTTCAGATTCAGGATCAACTGCATGTATTTTACCAGTAATTGTGCTCAAAAGTCCGCAATAAACATAATTGCATTGAAATTAAAGAGAATTGTAGAGAAAATCAATTACCCCTAATTTCATATTTGATAATAATTACTAGCACACTTCTCTTTGTTTTGTGTGATAGATACTGTAAGGAACCGATCAAGCAAGACCCTTTGTTTGAGTAGGTACGCAGAAATTCCATCAACGATTTATCAAATCAATTAGGAAGGCTTGCTAAACAAACATGAATTTATTTATACCAATACTTGGTACTTCAGATTCTTCTATAAAATAATGCGATCAGGATAATTTTGATAAATCACAACGTCACAACAGGTAGATTTTGTATTTGCAGGCTTAGGTAAAATAATTAAGATTGTAAATACTGAACGAACAAAAAATATGTTCACTTACAAGAAACAAATAGGAAAATATACTTAATGAAAATCATAGGTAGTTCCAGTACCATGGTTGAAAAGTACTAGGCGAGCAGAAGTTCATAAGAGATAAGGATCCAAGAATAAAATGATTATATTATTATTTATTTTTCATTTAGTTTTGTGTAATATGTTTATGTTTATGCCAGGTAAATTGAGTCTACCGGGTGGGTGTACTTTGATCACCCAGGAGCATTAAGTCTACCCTGCGTAGCACTTAATTCACCCAGGTGATCAACTTCAGGTGAATTAAGTCTACCCGACCCTTTAATCAACAGTATTATAATTGCGTAGAACACGATTATCACTAATTTACGATCATTAGAAAGCTAGGTAAGTTGAAGGGTAACTATGTATGATTGGTTCTTACACCTAAATACTATAAACATGACGTCGATAAATCCAAGTCTAGGTACGGATTTAAAAATAAGTCACATAAATAAGTCCCTATCCAATAATTAACAGGAAAAGCCATTGCCAGTAGCCAGAGTAAAATAAAGGAAGGTTTTCAGTGAATGAAAAATACCTTAACCGGTAACAAGGAAAACGGTCTAAAAGACATCTATCTCTACTATTTGCACCAAATTTCTTTTTATGTAATTTTCTAATGTCTTGAAAATTACTCTAAAAATTAACTATTTTCTTTTAGCTACACATGGTAACCTTACTTCCCTATAGTTATAGTAGGTATATGGCAAACTAACGTATATGGCAAACTCTTTGCACGATCCCAGTCTCAACAGCATACCTACACCTTGAATATTCATTTATAAAAACTACACAGTTCATGCAAAGACTTTTTCTGGGTAATGTACCTATTTGTTAATTCACGAACCAGATTAGAAACCATAAATCGGTGTACCTAAGTATTCATAATTCATATTCCTCGGCCTCGGGCGCCATGCTAGTTCGTATTAAGTGCAGATTTTATTGCCGCTGGATGAATGATTCTGGGAACTTCTTGATAGATAAAAAGCTGTACTGGGAAATAACCTGGCCTGACCCTGACTCTCTGGCCCGGGCATACAGAGTTCTATGAAGCGTCAGTTTTAATAAGTAACTAAGGTTAGGGTACTTAAAAAGGTACATCAAGCTCATACCTGCGGTATCTTCAAATCTTCGCAAATCAATTCTACGCAATTAATAAAATAATCATTGCACACTATAGCCAATAGCGTAAAAGCGTAGAGTCCAAAGAGCACGTACAGAATGAAGCCGCCATTGCGAAGCTGATCATCTGAAATTAAATTATGTGTATGAATAGATAGGTAGGTACATGCTATAATTAAAGTCATTTCATTGTTGACTGCATGTCAAAGGGCTATTATAATCAAGAAGACCGTGAAATTCGAAGATTGGTTTCTATTCATGTAAATTTCAATTGGCTTCCATTATTCATAGATGCAATTAGTGGGTAATCTCAAGGAATCGACTAGTTAAGGCTATAATGGCAAAACTGGAATAACACCTAGAGTTAATCTCGGAAAAATGCGATCAAGGCTCACAGAAGCTATTATTATTTAAATAAATAATTATGGGCAACTCAGAATCTAAAAGTAAGCTTACACTAAATATATCAATCACTCATCTCGTTTCCAACGCAAGGTTATGGGTACATGATGATTCATATATTTAGAGCGTTGTGGGCACGTATATGCGATCAGAAATTTGTTAAAACAAACCTACAAAGAAAATACTCGGAAACAACCAATATTTGAGATAAACTTGAAATGGGTACTAAATACAAACATTTCCTTGAATCGAACCCGCAACCTTTATGCATCTCATACAATCGCTCTGACATCGCTTTCAGAAAATGCTACTCACATCAGGAGGGGCTAAAGTTTGTGATAGCTGCGTTAGTTGCGCGACACTGCGGCGGGCTGTCGATAATTAGCAACTTTTTTAAGTTAGCAGATCATTATGAATAAGGAAGAATTCGTTTAAATAGTTAATTATAATCTTATATTCGTATAATCACTGTTCACCCTTTATTTTTGCGACATAGAATAAAGTAAAATATTAAAATTCTTCTTTTTTTCACGGAAAACTAAAATTACAAAGAGGTAGGTATTGTACGTTTGAATCTAGGAAAAACCGAAAATTCCGGACCAATAGTCAATATTAGAATGGAATAGAAGCTTACTTTAATGCACCAATACAATGATAAAAAGTAAACAATAACTTAATACTTAATATTTCAAATATCGTAAATGATAGTTATAAAAACATTCCTTAGAGCAATATGCATCTTTTATAAAAGTATGTGTATATAACATGCCTATTCATAAAAGCGTGAGAGAAGCTGTGTGCGTAAGCTAGTAATAGTAAACAAACGGATTATCTGAAGAGCATAAATAATACTGAAAATCCACACAGTGCTCATCCAGCGTGTTTTCACAATTTCCTTTAATTATGTAAACCAATATGCCTTCTGGTGAAAATTAATAATTCCCGGTGAATAGGGTGACTATTCAGTCTACAAATGTAATATATTATTATCCAGAAATCTTTTTACGTTTTGTATTTTAAATTTCCAACACGACTCAGTTATGACATTGATTTATATATAATAAAATAAAATACACAATGGTGGTATCAGGTTCACGTAGGTACTCTTTCTGCGAAATTATGTATGCGCTAACTTATACTAACTACTTTTTCCAAGAATAGACCATCGTTTGCCCAGAAAGTTAGGGATCAAAATTTGTAATACATTCCTACGTAAAGTCCACTTTGTACGTTCAAAACATTGCCAAATACTACCTATCAATTAGGGATTTAGGGCGAGGTATCCCAACCGATGCCGCACTTTTGTGGTTTTAAAAACCATCTGAGGTATAGGAAATAATGTTTAAAAATTCTGAGAAAAAGATATGTAATAGTTAAGGATTTAGTCTAATCAAAGTTGCATTCAGTTACAAGATTTAAAAAAACTTCGCCCGGTAAAAAAATATCTCAAAGTTACCCATTTTTGAAATGTTTTTTCAATATTATGACTAAAGTACATTAACATTTTAATATTTTTTTTTGTTCTGTACAGTAACTATTTCTAAACAAATTCGCAGAGTTTGTCCTAATAAAATGATTTTCATAATCACCATGTTTAAATAACTTCAAAATGCACGAGCGTGGCGGCTTGGCATGGCTGGCAGACACGATCAGTTCACGCTCTGGCGCGTAAAGACGATAGACCTGTGTCAATTTTTCCGCTAATTTATCCAAAAAGGGCAATGAACAACGCAAGCAAAAAAAGTAGTTTACAGCCATAAAAATATTAAATATAAATAATGCACTCCAAAGATATGAGAAGAAGTAAGTAAATTTTTCATTTGTTTTGCAATTTTGGTCTCTGACACAATGGCGTTAGATTTAATTTTACTTCAACCTTTGACATGATATATTACGCTATTTTGGTTGATCGCCGATCGAAAGTATCCGAAGCGGAATCCGCGGCTTGATGGAAAATGTGCATTTACGGAGACTGACTTGAACTGGTAGAAACTAGTAGAAATTGTTATATGGAATATTATAAGGTATTTTTTCATTAGGTATGTTATATTTGCTTCAAGAAAAATCAAGAAACAAAATCAATCAATTAATCACTGTGATTCTATGCTAAACACACGTTCAGTGTTAGTGTTTTAGTTACAAAAACTAGCTTCTTAGACCCTCAAAACATTTTTTTTTTTATTATTATCTCTGATGAATGTTTCGTGTTAAAATAATACTGTAAATTTCAAAATAAGTTTTTGATAAAAAATTTAATCAATGTTGAAAATACTTTTTTCAAGGTTGCAACTTTTATTGATTTTAATATTTGTTTTTTTTTTGCTATGCTAGGGAGAATAATACGAGTCTATGAAACAAGCTAAACAAATAGAAGCTGTTAGATTATGATAAGAAACAACTAATCAATGAATGATGTTCCATCTATTCAATAGAACTATTCAAGAAGAACGATTGTTTGCAGAATACAACCCGAAACTAAATTATATAATATTTGAAAGATTCAAAAGGTCAATGTACGAAGAGTATATAAGAGGTTCGGGAGCACTATGCCTATGTATACCTACGCTAATTTTCGTAGAGAGCTTAAGGTAATTTGAACAAAATATCTTGTATTGCAATTTGCCAAATATCACCGTGCTGCAGCAATTATTCTGTTATTCATCTCAGTTAAATACAAAAATACAAATACAAAATAATTTATTTACAACAAGGTACATAAGTTACAAGTGAACGATGAGACGGCAAAAGTTATAAACTGTGGAGCAGCCTCATCGATCGCCCGCCTCCTTGGCAATATAAAAATAAATTATAAAGTAAAACTATAGTTAAGTACATACATTTCTTTAAAAAAATATAGAGAATGTGTGTGTGTATGTGTCTGCGAGGGTGTGTGTGGGTGGTCACGTCGACCACTGGGGGCCTAAGCCACGCACCCAAATAATGACATATTTTGGCATTTTACCTTTCATGGAAGAAACTACTGATACATATCAAAAGTGTCAAAGTTGAACCACACTGTACAAATCTTCGAATGAAAAGCACCGCACGCACTTCAGTTTTTTTCATTTTTGGATGATTTTGAATCGTTACTAGTATTAGTTTGTATTTTTGGTAGATTTTAGGCAATGTTTGCTAAGAATGTCCTGTGTTATTTTATTAATCTTCGAAATTCCTTGCATCTTACCTGAGAGTATACCGTCCGGAAAACTTTCGATCGAATCCCTGGTAACCAGCTCCCTGGCCACATTGTCGACGTACTCCAACCTTGTGCGTTGCCACGGCGTCCAGTGCCAAACTTTTTGTTCCTCGAGCACTTTCCTAAGAAGATTTTCCGGCACTAAAATCGTCTTTTCTTTCACTTTGAGCTCCGAATACATGTTATGCGTTACATCTGTAAAGCACAGTTAAGTAATCGTCATTGTCTGCTTAAACCAGGGTGTTTTATCTATCAGTTATTGTGTATTTGCCCGCTATTGTTAATCTTTCTGGTAATTAAAACCTCTTATACCTAGGCCAGATTACTGTCAGATTAAATTGGATTAATAAGATGGTTTAAAAATCGTTGGTAAAAAAACTCACTGAACTCTTCAACAGCTAATACGAAGTGAGCGCACAAGACCATCAGCAGGGCCCCATATTCAACGCTCACCGCCATTGCCGGTTACGATGCCAAACACTTGAATTTCGATAACTAAAACAATACAATGCCAAAGTCAAAAGGATTGATCGATATGGATCGAATTTATATTTGACATTGAATCATAGGAAATTACTATGTTTCAATCAAAATTGTGATAAGACTAGATGTATATCACGGTTTAAGATATGAGTATGACTGATAATAAGGCACCACGCCATTATTGTGATGTCTTTAAGATAACGCCTACCTAAGGAAATAGGTGAGTAATTTTAACTACTGCTTCGGCTCGAGAATGTTTTGGAATGAACACGTGCAAGGATCTGTACAGGCAACTAGAACGAAACCTAAAAAAAATCGGCGTCATCTTCTACCGATGTCGACGATTTCATCTCTCCAGCATAGCGGACCATCCCCTATAATGTAGAGATAATGAAGTGCAGTCCAAATCACGCACGAAGGTAGAACTATGCCAGAGTTGAACAAACAGAAACTCTAAGCATCTAACACAGTGGCTTAATATAATTTATATTTCTAAATATTAAATCAATGTAGAATTAAATAACTGCCGAGTGATTCCGTAACGACATATTTTTCAATTGCACTTACATTCGAAGAATTATCCTTTTACCTAGTAAGTATATTTCGTACTCCTTAGAAAACAGCTGGCTTCTGCCCGTGGTTTTACTGCACTTGTCCGGGTTTAGATAAAAAATAACATGTCTTTGGATGGTGGTAACCATCTACCTATCCGCCAAATTACTTTTACATCCGTTCAGTCGCAATGAGGTAACAGACTTATAAAATAATTAGTTTTGGATATATAATATTAATAAGTATGTATGGATAAACTTACAACACTTTTATTTTTCATAAATATTAGTGTGATAAGAATGTACCGCTTATCTATTGAAGAGTGGTGAAAATGGAACGAGATTGTGTTGGTACTATTTGTATAGGGTACCAGCGGCGTTCAATAACATGCCTCTGAATATGTACCTACGATTGAATGTAATAGGTTGTTTTGTATGTGATACTCGTAGTTCATATTCGACATGAAAATGAATTCAGAGTGTGCAATAACGTCACTACGGGATGGATTTAGAGCGGTATGACAAGTTGTGGTTTATCTTTTGAGTGAAAAGTACACAGCGATAGACGCATCATCATCATCACCAGCCTGTAACATTCCACAGCTGGACCTATGCCTCCCCTAATGAGTGCCATAGATTGCATTATTCATCATCATCAGCCTATAATATTTCACTTCTGGACCTCTAGGCCTCCCCAGATGAGTGCCATAGATGGAATTATACATTTGGGGGTTATTGCATTATTCATATAAACGTATTTTTTGTTCATTACATTATTCATATTAGATAGACGCATATCTAGCGCCAAAACAGTTTTTTCCTAGTTACAAGTTAACTAAGAAACCAATCGAAAAATTAAAAGACATAACTACAGAAATACTTCTAGGTTTCTTGACAAAAAAAAACCAACAAAAAAGTCTGCCACTTTTGAGATAAATACCAAAATTTGTGCAAATCATCTATTTTTCAATAAATAACATACACCAATCGTGTTTTTAAAACACATAATCCAAGATTAAAGTTCAAAGAAATACATATTTGCATAAATATAAAAGGGGTGGATTTTACAGATTCTGAGATCAATAACGATTTCAAACGACAAAATTGCTCAATGCACTCTTATAATATCAAATAAGGAATATTCATACTAATATTCAACAAAATCCGCCAAGTGTGAGTCGGAGATGGTTCTGGGTGGCTCAAATCGTCGTTTAACAAAATATTTCTAAAAGTATTAAACCAGAAATACTACATCAATTTTATACAATGTTTTGAGATGCACAAACAGATATCTTTTATTTGATATCACATTTTAGCCTTGTAGCTCTCTTTTAAAATATCGCTAACACAATTTATACTGAAAACTTTCAAGATCGGTTTTCAAACCGATCAAGAAAACCAAAAAACTTAAACTTATTCTTCTGACTGTCACTGTTCAGTGTAGACCTTTTCCAGTCTACACGGCTGAACGTCTTGGTCTAAAATCCCCTGCGAAGATTATTATAAGTACTTTTTGTCTAAAAATCCCCTTATTTTAGTGGCGCTAGTGGATCCACAAAGAATAAATTATAATACAAGTCTCATCTAAAAACAAACTGTGACAGAAAACTAGTTTATTATTAGTTAGTTCTTTCTACAATGACATAGTTTTGTATTTTTTTTTTTACTAATCAGTTCAATAATTACAGCTTATTGGCACAGTAATTGAATATTTATTTTTTATACATACATGAATAAATCAATCTGTAATTTTTAATATTAAAAGTAATCAAAACGTATACCATTTTGTTTTAAGACTATCTTAAACCAAAATGCTGAAGCTGAATCTCATGACAGTTATGACATGTAAACATTTCAATGTACGTCTATAGCGACCTTAAATATTGCGAATAAGGTCCATAATTCTGTATAATGCAAATTTTTGCAGATTTTACCTGGAAGGGGTTGTCAATTGGTCTATGAACCGGTTCCTTGACCTAGATCTGGCATTTTTATTTCTTATTAGTTTGTGCACTAGACTTTTCGTCTAGAAAATCATGGCTGGTAGGAAGTTCGAGTACCTAGTGTGTAAAATTAGAGTACATCTTTAAAAATAATTCAACGATACTCTTACACGGTGGACATAAATATTGTGCCAAAACAAAAAACAAGAATGGATCAGTTAATTGGGAGTGTACACAACGAAAGAAAAATAAATGCAATGGTCGTAAGTTAAACTTCATTCCAATATAAGAATTATTAGTAATGATATTATCTGTTTAAATTAAAACATAAAAGAACCCTAAAAATTTAATTATCTCGCCGCCCCCACCGAATAATATGGTTACCGACTATTACGATAGAAGTGTTTTTATTTGAAATAATTGTTCCTGAGGTGCGATTACACCTTGTGAATTTTTTTCAGGCAAATCGTACGAGTAGTTCTTGAGATAGGCTTTTTGTAATGGATTTTACTTTATTATTAAACGAAAAATAAAAACAACATTTTGATCCGAACAACATTGCAACAGGTTAATACTCACTCCTCGGTTTCTCGCTTTTTGTTGTAAGATGCGATTGCGATTTTATTCGGGAAAGAAGTATAAAACTTAGTTTTCGTAAAGTAGAAAACCCTCTTATTCAGGTTTTCTTTGAAGTTCTTTATTACAGTATAGTTAATTACTATATTTAATTCAAAATATCTGCAATGGTTACATCTATTAATGTATTTTTAATATAAAAAAAGCCATCGTAATCTATGTAGAGATAGTAGGTTGCGATGATTTACTCACTTAATGACAGATTATGAAATCCCGAGATGTGGCTTTGGCAAGCTTATAGTAGCCAAAGCAACGTCTTTTAACATCGCTCTCATTTCGTCTTAGGTAAAAAAAAGTGATAGCACATGACCCTCACCCAGCATGAGCTAACGTCCAACGATGATAATATTGTGCTCTAATTTAGAAGCCCCCATTGTTTTCTACTCTTTGCCAAGATTTCGAGTGCTTGATATTAAAATCCTAACCACCAAAAAGAATGAATACCGCAGATCAAAAACAAAAGCGGATACTGCATAACAAAACGACCAAACACACTCGCAAGGGCTACAGAATCCTACCGAGATCTGTACACGAGCCAAAATAATGTGCCAGAGACAAAGCTGCTGAAAGCTGATGAAGATAAGGTATCGACAATATTTCCAAGAGAGGTAGGAGTAAGGTAGGATCTAAGTTTTTTTAACAAACCACCCGGACCCTTCTACACAAACGAATTCTTTATAGCTACCAGAGAAGCAATCATCACAGTTCTCACAATTATCATTGTGATTCAAGGAAATAATAAATCTGAAAAAAAAACTGAATCAATATCTTATCCATACAAAGAGGATTAAAATTCCACAAGTAATTATTGGGCAATCAGCTTGATGACAAGCATAATACATTATAAAATATTTTCCAAAACAATTGTTGGCCGGATACCAAGCCTTTAAAACCCTCGAACACAAAAAAAAGTATGGCATGGTGGTTGCTAAGGCAACTAAAGCATTTAAAATACAAGGATCATTAGAAACATTTACAAATTTAGCTCTACAACCGTCAAACTGGAAAAGAACGAAAGCAGATCTTGAGAAAATAATATTTCAAAACCTCAATTGGTAGAATTATGGCCTAAAAATAAATGTAGATTATACTAACATATTTAAGGTTTGCCGATGATCTGATAATTCGGTCCAATAAGCCTGAAGAACTCGCTAATAATGATACAAAGAAAGTGGAAAAGTAGGGCATCTACATTTAATAGTCTGAAAATTAAGTTTAACCAATAACACTCAATAACACTCAGCACAATAAAGTCGGTTTGTTAAGGAATATACTTATCTCGGAAAAATCTTTATCTGCTATAACTTTACCTCACCAAATTATCTAACAACAAAATAAATAGAAACAAGAATAGATAATGCTTGAAAGAGATACTGGTCATTTAATAAATAATAAAAAACAAAGAGCTTTGTCTGAAAATTTAAAGGAAACTTTAAAATAAATGTATTCTTCCAATGTTTTAATTTAAGAAACCAAACATGGGACCTGAGGAAAGCGCATAATAGAAAGTTGGATGTTTGTCAGATTGGTCGGTGATACGTCTTTGGAGAGAAGTTTGCTATGAATACAATCAGGCAGAGTATAATCTTTCTTTCTTTCTTTCTCTTCTATACTATGTTATTTTTATAGAAGAATAACTGTAGATCGGTCAAACTTTAAGAAGAACTGAAAAGTCGAATAAAACTATTACCTACATTTACGACTACATTACCCAGGAATCAAAATAGAAAATTTGGACGAGATTTCAAAAGGTGGAAATAAGACATAAATAAAATCCATCACTGGAAAGACAAGAATTGCCAAGGATAGAAACGAATGGAAGAAGCTAGAAGAGGCATGTGTAAACTAGGGCAAACAGATAACATGTCATGTCCTAGTATATAAGACTTAAGAAATCATTGTACGTTATCTGCATAAAGGTTTTTCATTATTTTATCTCATTTCCACGATCACGGGCCATATAGAGTCTCGGTCCTTTGGGAGGCATGCGTGGGGCCGTAGCCAACAGGACAGAGGCCCTTTATGAGAGATAATTTTAAAGGCTGGGCTACATAGAACGGGTATAATCCTCGTTTGCACAACATGATATACTCGAAAATGATATCCATGATATCTTTCAGGTGTAGAGACTATAAGCATAAAGAAATAAAATGAAAAAAAGAAATTTTGGGTCTGGGAGACAGTGCGGACGCCTGACATAATTGAAAACTGTTAAAAGTGGCAGACAGTGGCTTGTCGAATGTCGGATGGATTACTCAAAATATAGGCTTAAATGCCGGATATAAACAATTCCTGCGCAAACGTCTTTGGCGTTATAACGAGGGTTTTTCTCGTTATAACGCCATTAGGAACCTCCACCGCAGAGTCTACACCTTAAGATGCATCTCTTGCGACTCCATTCAGAACGGCCAATGAAGCGCAACCAATAAGTGTGGTTCTGGTTCTTTTAGAATACCACAGCTTAAGGTTCACGTCCAGATTTACGTCTCCGCAAGCGGAGACGAGCACTAGAACTTCCCTGGGAGCACTCGGTATCGGTGGTTATCACAAAAATCTTTTAAATATCTGTAATAATAGGATAACTTTTGTATTTCCTTCGATTTTCTTTTAATACCGATTCCCAAAATGCAAATAATTTTACAGTAACCTATTTTCACATTCACTAAACTTATTATCTTCTGCAAGGAATATAAACGTATTGCAAATTTACGTTATTCATTTAAGCTTAATTGAGTACCGAACAAAATGGTAACATTGCATTACCGATACAACCAACATTACTATTTTGAGTTCAATAAGATCGCGAAGACCTATTACTGTACAAGCTATTATCGACAATTTCCGCGAATAAAATTGTAATGTTACTTTACGGTGTAAAATTATGGTCTTGATTCTGGTAAAACATATTTTTATTTATTACTCCGCATTCGTAAACACAGTTATAATTTAAATTATATTGCATATACAAAAAAAATATTGCTATCTTTTGGTATTAAAATGAACCCGATAAGTAAAGTATTTTAGGAGTTATTTAAAAAAAACGGTTTTTTATTTTTCCTGTAAAATTTTGTTTTTTTGATTACGATTTTATTCGGTGGGGGCGGCGACTGTCATATTTTGATAACCTTGTTCAGTATTATTTAAGATTACAGAACTTTTTTCTAGATAGATCAAAAAATTTAGATATTTACAGTATGTACTGTAAATATCTAAATTTTTTGTGATATTTTGTTTATTTAGCTTATTTTGTTCAATATTCAACAATCATCTTTTTAAAATAACAATTCTAAGTTCAAATTGTAGTTCAAATTTTGAACTACAGAATTTTATTTGAGAAATTTGTCATTTTTATCAAATTTTAGACAAATCCCCTTCGCATCCTTCTGTAACACCCACCCTCATATAATTTTTTCCGCCTATAACTATTTACTATAACTCCCTGAATTTCTATTTACCTTGGATTCCTAAAGTAATAAATGTAGAATTAATGATTAATGTGGCCAATGATCGTCTAGTTAGTGGTAGGACTCTTACGTTGTGTTGTGATAGTAACTCGATTCTTTTAGGTGCTAAAGACAAACGAACTAATCCTAAAATTACGATAATTACTTAACCATTTATATAGCTATACTCTCATAAATATTATTTTACTTACTATTAATTGAGATGTTAATGAAACCTTTTATAGCTTAGTTAATATTCGTTTAATAGATAGTATAAATCTATCCACTAAAAGAATATTTAAAACCTAACCGGAAAGGCCGCCATAGCCAACCCCAACACTTGGAACCAATAGAGTTCATTGCTCCTTTATATCTAGGAGCTTAAAGTGTTAAGTAATAAATAATTAGATTCCAATATTCTTAATTTCATATTCTTAAATATTCTTAAAGGCAACATCCTCCAGTAATTCCAAATGTGCCTTTCCCCAAACCACCAATGAAGACGACGCTTCAGATAATAAAATATATTCAAATAACAGGTGTTATAAGTAGACATTAAGTTCAATATGAAAATATAATACTTAGTACATCTAGGGCCTCATTACTTAAAGTTTATGCCCAAAAGTCTACAGCTTTTAATTGTAAAATAATAATAAATATTTGGTTTCTATTTGAGATATTATACTCAAGATGAAAATATAATAATTCATCTAGGTGGGGCCTCTTTACATAGAGATTATGCCCAAAAGTCAGCTTTTAAAAGTAGTTATAGTTCTTATTTCAGGTTTTCTTTCTAGAAATTATTTATAAAATAGTTATAGAATATAGTCAGTGATTCATCCAACTGAGATATTTCTCATAGCTTACTAGGACTCTCTCACAACCGGAGGAATTATCCAGGGTGACATTCGCACCAAGCTATTGTAGTTAGATTTGTCACAATAATTATATGTCATGGTCTCTCTACTGGAGACAACTGAAAATACAGTTACATTATAATGTAAATATATACCTGAAATCAGAGTATATAACTGTGCGAGTTTTATTCAATTTTAGTATCCTTTTATATTAACTATTAATATCAATAATATGTAGAACACAATGAAATAAATAGTACGCTCAGCATAATCCATTAAGATCGTGCAATAATAATCGATAAAAGATAAAAATACGTATGACTCAAATCTGTATCATAATTGATCTTTATGTGAATTCTTTAACCTTTGACTAAGAAAACAATACTTTGTAATTTATTTAGAATTTTAACAAATATCAGACGTATTTTTAGTGATAAAAATCATGCGACTTAGCTATATCAGGAAACTGCCCAGGAGCACACTGATTTTAATTTTAGTTCACTTATTTAATCAAAGCAAGCACTGGCTCGAATCTGATTTCTTAAGGCAAAAATTCTATTAAATTTTAACACTAATTTTAATTAACGAATCAAAATGAAATAATTTATATAAAAATTAACACAGACTTTATCAAATTTTCTAAACAGATTCTACAATAAACACTGAATTTATTCAACTAATTCAATCTCAAAATATCGATTCTTAATCCTTGGGAACAGTAACCCGGACCCGCAATACCGAACTGTTCTCCATCCAAATTCGAACTCCCCATCTCCAGACTCCAAACCCAAATCCTCTAACACATCTATTGGTGACGCCTACGCACATAAGGTCTAAATTATCGCTAAATTACTTTGAATATTTTACCAATAGTGGACCGTTGTTTTCAAGAGTTCTATTATTTTTTGTTTATAAAAGGGCCTAATTTATGGCTGTGGGAATGATATCTGAAGTATCGACTCACAAGAACCACTTGACGAATTATTTATGTTCAGCTTAAGTTGCAGAAAGCTACACTTTAAATATTGGATTTCAATGATTACAAAGAACCATAAATCTCGTTACTTTATTACCATACCTACTTAGATAAAGACTAGTAATTATATTTATATTTGCAGTAACAGGCAGGTTGAGATCTGACCTGTTACAATCGACCCCAAATCTTTATGCAGGTGATCATTGAAAATCCGAAATAAAGATTTCTATAAAACTTAAAATTTGCAAATATAAATATCTTATTCTCAAATATATGAATATTATTAGATAGCTCTTAATCTGTTGGATCTTGATGTCATACAAGTAATATAGTGTATGAGTATGTGGTGTGTGTGTGTGTGTGTAAAGCCAGATTGAAGAAGATTGATTTATTTTTGATCAATGCAGTTAAAGAAGGACTGTTTATTTAAGGATGAAGATTGACAAAATAAAATTTAAATCAATATTGTTTTACCAAGCTCTTTGACAGAATAAGTACAGTTGATTTCGGAACCTCGGTTGTGAGGCGAGATCATTCCTAGTGAAAAGTTAGCGAACGCTTTCTTTGTGAACTTACATTATGTTTACGCACGAAATGATCGCCAACTCCTGAACAACTGTCCGTTACCTGTGTATCAAATCGACTGATAACTCAATTTTGATTTACCTGAAACCAACCTTTTTCAATTCTGGAATATGTGTAGTGTGCTTAGTTCGAGCCTAACATGTATAGTGTGAAATTTTATGAAGTCAGCCGCAGCTGCAATTTAGATCTCAGATTCATTCAAGATATCTGATATGATCTTTTATCCTAACACCAAAATTATTCCTTCATAAAATTTAATTGTGGTGCATGTATGATCAAACTCCATCAGACTGTCCCAGGTTCTGATATGTGATAACTCAAGTGGGCCCTCGGCCTGGTCCTAAAAGTCTAGCCAATCATTCATACAAACTCTAATCTCACACTTATCACACAACGCAAAGTAAATCTATGTCTAATAAACACTCAGTATTCACACTCAAAACCCTCAACCGTTGCTCTCATTCTCCCAATTGAATTAGCACACCATTTAAACCTGTGACACAGAGCTTAAATAATTTACACATAAATTATTATTTTTATATTTTTTTTTTATCCCTCATAGTAATCTTATTAGAGTATGCAAACCCACGGGGACTTTTTTTTGTTTATTATTTTCAAACCTGATTCTTGTTAGAAATTTTACTCAATATTTTTCTTAGGCTTAATTGTTAACCTGTTATTGTCTTGTTTTTTGCAAATAATTGTTATAATTTTAAGAATACTACTTTTTTTTTTATTTCTATGGTCAAGCTCTAGCCATGCAGTGACTGATAAACTTAACACTCAAATTAATAGACCGTCCCCGTCTGCTCCACAGACCTGAACTCTCGAACAAACATCCGCAGCTGGAACATACACCTGTCGAGGTAGGAATCGAACCCGCAAGCTAAGTAATTGTCGGCGGACCTTCGCCGAATACGTCACAGATGTCGTCGATTTCTTATCGATTCTTTTTTTCTACAATAAAGTTTCTTCTTAAAGCCAAACCAAGCAGAGTCTGATGTTGATAAACTGAACACAACAATATTAAACAGATAGATTCTTCTACTACACATACAAAGATCTTAGAAACCCCGAACAAACATCCACAGTTGGAACATACTCCCGTCTCGAGGTGGGAATCGAACCCGCAACCTCTCGCGTCAGCGGACCATCGCCCAATACGTCCGTCGCTTTTTTTTTAACTGTTAATTATTTCTGTAATAGTATTATAACATATTTCTACATTTTTTTATTATAGGTACATAGTTAACAACTAGAACACCTCAAACGAATATCCGCAGATCGCACAAACACTCGTCCCGAGGCAGGAATCGAACCCGCAACCTCCCGCGTTGGCGAAACCTCGCCCAATACATCATTACAGAGGTCGTCGATTACTTTTCGTTTTTACTATAGTAATTTTTGTTCTTGAAAGAAAATATTTTGTTTTAGAAAGGTAACCATTTCCAGTTCCTACAAGTTAACTATTTAGAAATTTAGTTATAGGTATTTTATAATATCAAAACACTTCACTTATCTGTTCCACCAGACAGTGGCTCATATACAAATTCACAAACACCATATCTCCTATTTCTTTTGTAGAATTTAGTCTTGCTAATATTTTATTAGCATATTTAGTAACACTGAGATACAGGGTAAACCATTATTATCTAATTTACTTGCTGAGTTAATTATTTCCAGTTAGATCAATCTGACATGTACTTTATAATTTTATATGTTCCGTGATTTCTAAATAAACTGTCGTTTATTAATTCTTATCTAACTATAATAATGCGGTGACGACAACATCTTCATCTCACCTAAGTAGTGTATTGAGTAGGTACCTACCTGCCTATTCGACAATACCTAGGTATTTATTTCGAGAATAGTATATTTTACACTACAACTCAAATTATTTACCAACTCTTCTAGTCTATCTAATAATAAGTTCCTCACTTACTTCACGCTAAAACTACTTCTTACTGTCAAATAAGATGTATTCTTATCTAATCAAATCTTTTCATCACAATTGAACTGTTTTAAAATGTTTAGTACCGACCCCAGAATCTGCGTATTTAATAAGACATGATGTCTATATTATACTCCTTCATTTTGATGAATAAAATTAATCTATTTTACTTCCTACCTAATTTAGAATTTGCAAACAAAGCTAAACTCCTTCTACATTCTTGTCTTTTAAAACCGACCCCAGAGTAAACTAAGTTATGTATTAGTTACCAAATACCTTTAATACGTCATGCCTGCAACTTAGAACTTGAATTTATTCTGATAAGCATCTTTAAACAATGGAGCAAATAAAACTAGACTCCTTCTACATTCTTATCTTTAGAACCGACCCCAGAGTAAACTAAGTTATGTATTAGTTACCAAATAATAGTCATAATAGTCTTTGTATTTTGTACGTCATGCCTACAACTTAGAACTGAATCTATTCTGAAAAATATCTATAAACAATAAGGAGTTATCTAAGCATGGAATCATTACAGATTCGCAATCTCTGCAAAAATCATTAAAAATAAATTTAATTCTCTAATCTGTAGATATCCTTATAATGTTTGTCTTTATATGCACCTTCCATTTCACAAGCAGCAAATTGTGCGAAAAATTCGCACGTTAGGTTACCTATATTAATTCTACTTATTATAGCTTAATCTACACTTATATAACTAAGTTATTTCTATTTTATGTTAATATTTAAAATTCTACACGATCCCCATTCCTTTAAACAGTAAACCTAGGTCTTAAGCTGTAATTAAGTAGGTAATAGATTATCCTGTTTTATTTCTAGTAATTATTCTTTGGCTACGCCTAATTTTACAAACCTATATTCGATTTTGTTTTCAAGATAGATAGATACAGTAACTTAACTAAAGTAATACTCTTTCTTAGTTTATTTATATTCTGCTTAACTTTAAAACTCTATGCGACCCCCATCCTCTTAACATAAAACTAACACTGTAATAAGTCTAACCAATAAAAATCTACAATAAAATATCCTATTTAAATAATGCATGTAATGTGTGTACCTAGATATTATATACAACTTTGGCTAAAAGGAAATAAATTCAGCGTAACTTAATTCTAATCTAAATATCTATATCCTTGAACTGAATAAAGAAGAATCTTAATCTAAAATTTGATTATTTTTATATCCTGGTTCTAAATAAAGAATAATCTTATTCTAAAATTTGATAAATTAGATCCTGGTTCTAAATAAAAAATAATCTTTATATCCTGGTTCTAAATAAAGAATAATCTTATTTTAAATTTGATAAATTAGATCCTGGTCTAAATAAAAAATAATCTTTATATCCTGGTCACGGCACCAAATTGTAACACCCACCCTCATATAATTTTTTCCGCCTATAACTATTTACTATAACTCCCTGAATTTCTATTTACCTTGGATTCCTAAAGTAATAAATGTAGAATTAATGATTAATGTGGCCAATGATCGTCTAGTTAGTGGTAGGACTCTTACGTTGTGTTGTGATAGTAACTCGATTCTTTTAGGTGCTAAAGACAAACGAACTAATCCTAAAATTACGATAATTACTTAACCATTTATATAGCTATACTCTCATAAATATTATTTTACTTACTATTAATTGAGATGTTAATGAAACCTTTTATAGCTTAGTTAATATTCGTTTAATAGATAGTATAAATCTATCCACTAAAAGAATATTTAAAACCTAACCGGAAAGGCCGCCATAGCCAACCCCAACACTTGGAACCAATAGAGTTCATTGCTCCTTTATATCTAGGAGCTTAAAGTGTTAAGTAATAAATAATTAGATTCCAATATTCTTAATTTCATATTCTTAAATATTCTTAAAGGCAACATCCTCCAGTAATTCCAAATGTGCCTTTCCCCAAACCACCAATGAAGACGACGCTTCAGATAATAAAATATATTCAAATAACAGGTGTTATAAGTAGACATTAAGTTCAATATGAAAATATAATACTTAGTACATCTAGGGCCTCATTACTTAAAGTTTATGCCCAAAAGTCTACAGCTTTTAATTGTAAAATAATAATAAATATTTGGTTTCTATTTGAGATATTATACTCAAGATGAAAATATAATAATTCATCTAGGTGGGGCCTCTTTACATAGAGATTATGCCCAAAAGTCAGCTTTTAAAAGTAGTTATAGTTCTTATTTCAGGTTTTCTTTCTAGAAATTATTTATAAAATAGTTATAGAATATAGTCAGTGATTCATCCAACTGAGATATTTCTCATAGCTTACTAGGACTCTCTCACAACCGGAGGAATTATCCAGGGTGACATTCGCACCAAGCTATTGTAGTTAGATTTGTCACAATAATTATATGTCATGGTCTCTCTACTGGAGACAACTGAAAATACAGTTACATTATAATGTAAATATATACCTGAAATCAGAGTATATAACTGTGCGAGTTTTATTCAATTTTAGTATCCTTTTATATTAACTATTAATATCAATAATATGTAGAACACAATGAAATAAATAGTACGCTCAGCATAATCCATTAAGATCGTGCAATAATAATCGATAAAAGATAAAAATACGTATGACTCAAATCTGTATCATAATTGATCTTTATGTGAATTCTTTAACCTTTGACTAAGAAAACAATACTTTGTAATTTATTTAGAATTTTAACAAATATCAGACGTATTTTTAGTGATAAAAATCATGCGACTTAGCTATATCAGGAAACTGCCCAGGAGCACACTGATTTTAATTTTAGTTCACTTATTTAATCAAAGCAAGCACTGGCTCGAATCTGATTTCTTAAGGCAAAAATTCTATTAAATTTTAACACTAATTTTAATTAACGAATCAAAATGAAATAATTTATATAAAAATTAACACAGACTTTATCAAATTTTCTAAACAGATTCTACAATAAACACTGAATTTATTCAACTAATTCAATCTCAAAATATCGATTCTTAATCCTTGGGAACAGTAACCCGGACCCGCAATACCGAACTGTTCTCCATCCAAATTCGAACTCCCCATCTCCAGACTCCAAACCCAAATCCTCTAACACATCTATTGGTGACGCCTACGCACATAAGGTCTAAATTATCGCTAAATTACTTTGAATATTTTACCAATAGTGGACCGTTGTTTTCAAGAGTTCTATTATTTTTTGTTTATAAAAGGGCCTAATTTATGGCTGTGGGAATGATATCTGAAGTATCGACTCACAAGAACCACTTGACGAATTATTTATGTTCAGCTTAAGTTGCAGAAAGCTACACTTTAAATATTGGATTTCAATGATTACAAAGAACCATAAATCTCGTTACTTTATTACCATACCTACTTAGATAAAGACTAGTAATTATATTTATATTTGCAGTAACAGGCAGGTTGAGATCTGACCTGTTACACTTCCTTTCTTCGGGGATTTTAATACAAAGCCGACTGAACAATATTAATTAAATAATTTAAAATGGTCTGCCTTAGCAAATCAAAACATTATGAAGACTTGAAAATAAGCTTTGTTATAATAGGTACAAACTACATTGCCTAGCTTAACAAAAAAAAAATTGGTGGCGGAAACAATTTTGCTATTCAGACAATCAAACCCCCCGTATTTGTTTTCCAAGCCCCGAGCCCAAACTAGTAAATAAAAAACAAAAATTTTATGATATCTGATACTTCAAAGATAGTTTTCTCAATCAATAATACATAGAACACGCACAGTATCATGTTTTTCCCACGGTGATTTTCTAAAAATATATCCTCCTTTATATCTGCTAAGCTGTTCGTGACAGATCCTAGAGGTGAAGTGGCACATTCTGGTTCTTACAACATTGGTTGAAAGTAGTAGATAGTAGGTATCGAGCGTCTCTCTCACATTTTATTCACCGATATTATTTACCGTACACAGTGATTGGTAGCTGAGTGCAGTGCAAAGCTTCAAGTGGAAGTTAGAACACACCATTTAGAGAACCATTTGAGCCATCTAAGACGAAGTCTCGAAAGGACGAATAAAATATATATGAATGAAAGACTTGAGTGAGCGAATTAATATAGCGTTTGAAACCAAAAAGATTTTATTTGAAATGATTTTGTATTTGTATTTTTTTGTACCCGTGCTAGTTAGTGGGGGGGGGGGGGGTAGTTATCTAGGTATATAGGTCATATCATAATATTATTCTAACTATCAACAACAACAAACAAGTCTCTGTTATTAATATAATGCTGTAGAGATCATTTGAAACAGTGGATATCAATATACACTCGAGAGCAATGAATCCGGGTCACTCAAAGAATCCAAAAAATCTCGGAAAGTAAGAATGCTAGGTTAATGCAATAAATTGTTCTCCGACGAATCAAAATTTATGCTCTACAAGCACGATGGAAGACACAGAGTGTATAGAAGACCAGGGGAAAGATTCAAGCAAGCATGCATCGAAGAAAAAGTAGCCTACGGTGGTGGGTCTGTACTTGTGTGGGCCGGAATTTCCTCTGAAAGTCGCACAGAGCTGGTGATCATAGAAAACGGCTCTTTAACTAGCGTAAGATATGTGGAAGAAATCCTCAACGAACACGTTGGTCCATTTATGGTCAATTTGGGTGAGGATGCTATATTTATGCATGACAATGCCCGACCTCATACAGGTAGGATTGTGAATGACTACCTTCAAGAGATGAACATTACTTGTATGGAGTGGCCAGCGCGCAGCCCGGATATCAACCCGATCGAGCATGCTTGGGACGAGCTAGGGAGATGCGTAAAACAACAAAACCCTCCCCCAATCACGCTTCCTGAGCTCAAAATTGCTCTCACAGAAGAATGGGAGAATATTCCCCAAAATCGTATAAGGAACTTGGTGTACAGCATGCCAAACCGCGTAAACGCAGTAATGGAAGCACGAGGAGGTAATACGAAGTATTGAAATTCAAGAAAATCGTCATAAAGTTCAAAAATTTCATGTTTCCTATTTTTGTTTTAAGGAGATATCAGCAGTTTTTTTTCTTTATGTAATTTTGTGTAAATAAAATGTATGGTGACTCATATTTTTTTAACTTTCATTTAAGGAGTATTAAATTGTCTATTAAATACAATTTATTGCATTAACCTAGCATTCTTACTTTCCGAGATTTTTTGGATTCTTTGAGTGACCCGGATTCATTGCTCTCGAGAAATCCATCGACTGTGTAATAAATACCGATGATGCCTATCATTATCCGATCGAGTTCCTGAATACACAAAAGGCTCCCATTCTCCGAATGTATTAAAATTCAGAGTTGCCGAGCCAATTTTGTTGCTGCGCAATATAAATCCAACAAAATAATGCATGGCACCCGATTGCAAGTGAAAACATTGCATGGCAATGTCATCGAGGCAACTATACTGATCGTTTGTTCTGGAGGAGATTTTGTATTTATTCCTGTGATTCCCCTAATACCATCAAATAACCTCTTAAAATTCAAGAGTTTCCCATCAAAGTCTGCTTCGCAATAACGATAAAAACAGCTGTAGGTCAAACTCTTCCCGCTTCGGGAAAAGCTTTAGGGGAAAATTGCTTCTCTCCCGCGGCCAGTTCTATGTTTGTATGCTCCAGAGTAAGCGCCTATGCGCTTACTCTGGAGCATACAAACATACAAATATACATTTAGATTCAGATTTAGATTATTTATTGGCAACATAGTTACAGGTCTCATTATAATGTTATACATTGTTACTTAAAATATTATACTTAACTAGTTAATTAGTACATCAAATTTCATTTATTATTATTAATACAACTCAATAATATGTATTTCATAACAAATTATTCTTATACCTAATAAATTAAAATGAAATTAATAAAATAATAATAAATGTTGAACAGCAAATCTAACAGTCAGTTAAGTGCAGTTAATTCATTTACATTATAAAAACACATGTCAATGAGCCAATTTTATTTATTATGCATATGCCTGATGATTCTGGCTCTCGAAGAAAAAACAAATATTATATGTTGTTTAAATAAAATACTTCGGTAAGCGTGTAGTATTTCGATTCCACTGTAAAACGATAATACCCCTGTGCAGCTTTCACCAAAGGCCGGGCTTTGTGTTCACGAAATATACTCGTAATAAAATGTTATTCTATATTCATGTTAATTCCTTTAAATCCCAACTACTACGACGACCAATATATTTATATTTCATAAGTTTTCAAACATTTAAACATAATAATTTGTATGTTACTTATAACCATAGAGCAACACGGGCCACCGGCGGTTATAACGAAGTTAATGTCATGGTAGTCAAAAATTGTTGTAATACCTACTTGATTTTTAATAAGTTTTCATTAACCTATTAAAAATCCTATAAGAACCATTTTTTACTTCTACGCGGACAAAGCTCGCAGGCAAAATCTAGTTAATCTTTTTAATTAAGGGGTTTCACCTCAAAACCAAAATAATTCCTAAAAAATCAAGAGACTTCGTCATAGACAGCTACTGCTCAATTGTTTCTAGCTTCTCCATGAAGATTTTCACTCAGCTGCCAATCACCCTCAATACCTAGTGGAAGCAGGTGCTTCAGGGCACCTGCCTTTGTGCAAAGATTAAATTCGACGGAGTTAGGTAGGTACTCGAAGCTTGTCGACGACTTGTAATCCAAAATACTGCTAAGCCAAAGTAAATGCCTCCAGGCCATCATACGTCATACGGGTGGCTTATATTGCAACGTCGTTAAAAAGGAAAATTCAAAACAGTTTTTTTTACAATTTCTTAATTAATTTGTATGCTATTCAGTGACAACAAATAGAACACTAATAATTAATACGTTAAACAGACCGAGGTCGATCAGTTGATCCTTTTGTTATTATATTGTTCATCGCCACTTGTCTCGGGATGTAACTATAACCTAGCTACCGTAACTCAAAATTTCGGTAGTGGTGGACAATAGGAATATTCCTTACGGGGTTAAAATCCAATAAGAATAGACCATGATAAAGCGGTCGGGTAGACTTAATTCACCTGAAGGAAATCACCTGGCCGAGTAATAAGTATAGTTTTTTTTTTAAATTCTGACTTTACCAGAAAAAACTTCAGGCGTTTTTAGGCGTTACATTCTCAGATTTTAAATTATAATTTGAGTAAAAAAGAACAATTTACTAAATATAACATAATAAGTAGACATAAGTTATCTATTATGTGCAGGCAGAAGATCGGACGAGCATCATTATTACCATTTACTTACAAAACAAAATTGCTTCTCGAGACAAAGATCTTAAGAAATATCTTAAAATAGAAGGATCTTAAAATATCTCAGTAGTTTAAAGAGCATTTAGTACAATTGACTAAATGGGATATTAACTTTGTAGTAAAACGTCCAGCTGTTCGAAGCGTCATATAGAGGTAGATATCGAGTCGTTAACGAGTGATTTGGTGGCAGTAGCGGCCTCGACACCTCTGCAAACGGTGCGTGCGGCGATAGACGAGTAGCCGGATCAATTGAAGATGTGTGAAGGCAAAAGGAGGTCATATTGAATAGTTTTGATGTTAAAAACTATTCAATAAAATAGGATTTTAAGTTTATTTTTTTTACTGACTTGATTTTTTGCGCTTGCTTTTAGTGAGCCACATGATAAATTTTATTAGTGCTGACGCAAGTATCAGCCGTTTTTCTTAAATCCTCAGAAAACTTTTCCTATTTGAGTCTTAGGCTACTTAATTATTTTTGCTTCAACTGTTCTCACAAAAAGTACCTACATAAGCCTGACGTTCCATCAGGGCATTTCACTCTAAAGACGCAATAAAACCTAGGGCATTGTACGCTCTAAGCGTTTTGTGGATATAGTAGTATATTTGAAGCATTGGTACCAGTCAGTTAGAATTATCGAGTGGTAAAAAATAGTTAGTAAAATTGGTCTTCTAAATCATATTTTATCTATACCAATCTTATACTTTTTAAGATTGTATAAATATATACATAAATTTCATACCCGTGATAAAGTTAATAAATACTTACTAATATGTACTTACTTGTAGAGCAGAATGCCTTGTAATCACAAATGTAAAATTTATACAAAAGACAACATTTTTGAATTAGACGTCGTTTTGTTTAGTAAGTAGCAGCTACCTACTACCGACAACACTTCAGTACTTGTGCCAATCAAGGCAATGAAAGAAATAAAGTATTGTCAGTGGTTTTAACTAGATAATCTTAATGATAAGATACTCTTTTCCGCGATTATTATATTCAATTACAACATGGTATACACAATGCAATTGTTTCAGATATATTTAATATAGGTCGTTTATTGGTCGTACAGGATTATAGGTCGAAAGATTTATGGATTTATTGTTATCATTGTCTCGAAAGATTGTGAATCGATCAGATGTAGGAGTAATTAAAATTAAAATTTTAATTACTGGGATCCTATATAGTTTTTATGTGTAATAAAATAATAGTATTTACTTGTTTTGGTATTTATAATTCTAAATATATACCTTATTTAAAAAAAAATACATTGAAGACAATAATTCGTTATTTTCGTAAAAACGTTTCACTATTATCCTACATACGGGTTGTTTTCATTTTATTAATTAGTAATTCTTATACATCTCCAGGTATTTTACTAACAACTTTTATGGTCATGATAGAGCAATTTATAAGCATAGTAGGATCTCTATATTTAACCTACTCTTGAGTTACTATTATCTTTATACTCGTCAAAGAATCATGCTCGTCTACAAAACAACCAATTATAGAATTAATAAATCAGTTAGTTTTAAAAGTCTATGGTTTTAATAGAGTAGCTTGCATAACTGTAATGAGCTCGCCCCAAATGCAGCATTTACACACAATTTTCTATTGAAATATGGTCAAAAAAATAATTACGCTTCAGTCATTATTACATTTTAGTATATTTGCGACTAATTCAGCCTACCAGATTAGAGGTTCTTTAAGTGATATTTTAATAGTAGTGGAAGTTTTTAGAGCAATTAAAAACAAAATTTATACCTACTAAGTCAGTTTCCAGTAGTTCTTACCCCATATGGTATTCACCAGCACTAATTAAGATTATTAAAGAAAAATATAAATATTACAATAAGTATAAAAACTATAACATGAGATCTGACTTCGAAACTTTTAAACTACTGCGTAAACGGGTACAGGCACTAGAACATAAGTGTTTCCAATCTTATATAACATCTATTGAAGATGGTATTGTAAAAAATCCTAAGAAGTTCTGGTCTTTTATAAAAAATCGTTCTAAGTCAACTGGTATTCCAACTTCTCTTAAGTACTTGGACACAATATGAACTTCAGGAGATTCGATTTGCGAGGCTTTCTCCCAATACTTATTTTCAACATTTTCAGTACCCTCATCACATTCCTCGGATAGAGCCTCACCTGACTTAGAACCCGGCCATCCTACAGCGCATGATATTAGCAGGGTAGAGTTCTGTCAGCAAAGTGTTGAAAAACTAATTACTCAGTTGGACACATCAAAATCGGCTGGACCCGATAACGTCAGTCCCATATTTCTAATTGGTTGCGCAAAGACAGTGTCTATACCCATAGCCCTATTGTTTCGCAAGTCCTTATCGTGTGCTGAATTTCCTATTATCTGGAAGTCCGCTTATGTCACGCCTGTACATAAAAAAGGGTCAAAAACAGAAATTTCAAATTATAGGCCTATTTCTAAACTATGTATTATAGCTAAAATATTTGAAAAAATCGTTTATAACCAAGTTTACGCCAGTTTACAAAATGCCTTTAATTTATCGCAGCATGGGTTTCTGAGAGGTCGTTCCACGGTGTCCAATCTCGTTCTCTTCAATGACTTTTTAACTGATGCCATGGACAATGGCTATCAGGTCGACGTAGTTTACACCGACTATAGCAAGGCCTTCGACAGAATTGATCACGGGCTGCTTTTGGGTAAGCTCCGCTGCATCGGCATACGAGGTGACTTACTGCGGTGGTTTTCCTCCTACATCAATAATCGCTCCCAGGCTGTTGTAGTCAGTAACTATATTTCTAGCTGGGTTTCCATTCCCAGTGGTGTGCCACAGGGTTCGCTACTGGGACCGTTGTTATTTTTGATGTTTGTAGATGATATTTTATTAAAATCGCAGCCATTGCAAAAATGCAGCGTAGTTAGGGATTTAGGTGTTCTGCATGACTCACAGCTTAAGTTTGATGAGCACATTCAATCTATTGTTTCCAAAGCTTCGAAGGCTTTGTTATGAGGAGTGCGTCCTGCTTTCACCGTGCTAAAACATTTAAGATCCTTTACTGCACCTTCGTTAGAAGCATTCTTGAATACGCATCCCAAGTTTGGAACCCCCGCTATGATATTTATATCAATAGGATTGAGCGTATCCAAATGAAGTTCATTAAGTACCTTTGTTTTCGCCTTAAAATTCCTTATAGCTCCACTAATTACCTTAAATTATGTAAGAAATTTCATATACTCCCACTTTTTAAGCGGCGTGAAATTGCTGACCCATCAATTTTGCTCAAAATCACTTCTAATAATATTGACTGTCCCGATCTGCTTCATAGAATAAAATTCAATGCTCCACTCAGACCTATGAGATTTAATCCCACTATTTACGTACCTCATGCTGGTACCAATTATCGACAAAATTCATTTCTGTGGCGAGCAAGTGATAACTTTAATAGGTAGGCGATGTAGGCGATTCGACCTTGACTTATTTTACACCAGTGTCTCTTCGGCCAGGCGGCGGCTGAGCGGTGAATTTTTAGGGTTTTGCCATCGGTTGCAAAACCCTTATGGAATCGCTTTGGGTCTGTTTTGTGTTTTGAATCCTTAATATCTCAGAAACTACTGCAGCTATTGACTTGAAATTTGAAATAATAATACATTTTGAGCGCCCGCACATATTTATAAAAAAAAAATGAAAATAAATGAAAAATCAAAATGAAGATTTTCCATACAAATTTTGAAATCGAAATTTCAAATGGGACCTACAAAGTCAAAAGTGTTATCAAATGAAAGGTACACGTTTGTAGATTTCAAAATAGTTTTTGAAATTTTGGTAGATTTTATACTTTTTAAAATATTTTGAAAAAGGTCAAAAAAATGACCGTCCCCCCCCCCCCCCTATCTCCGAAGATTGCAGAGCGATCGACGTGATATGTCCAAGTGTTTGTAGATATGGATCTATATATTACAGGAAAAATATAGAGAAGTCTGTAAAAATAATAGTTTTTGAAATATGGTCAAAAAAGGGCGGGAAAAATTTCTGAAGGGGTGACTACCCCACCGAGTTGGGTATCAAATGAAAGGTATTGGTTCGTACATTCCAATACAGTTTTTGAAATTTCGATAAGTTTTATACTTTTCGAAATATTTCGAAAAAGGTCGAAAATTTGACCATTCCATTAGGTAATAATGAAGATTTAAGAAGGATCAATAAGCATCATGTATTCAATACATGCGTGGGAATTTAGAGGAAAAACACGAACTCATGTCGTATTGCAAGTAGGACTTTAAGGAAACTAGATAGGACTGTTTTAGAAAGTTTTAGAAATAAATCGATGTTACATAAGAATCCAGATACAACTAGATTATCTCTTGCTTACTATACAAAACATTGTACTTCGAACAGCATTGATTGTTTGTAATGTTGGGTAGATCGTTATTTATTTCCGTGCCTTGTATTACTTTCTTTATTTCAAGCTTCATAATGCGGCATGTAGGTACTCATTAGAAAATTACTGCTAAGCGATAAGAAGTAAAATAGGTAAATTAGCATCAAACTGGAACATGAATCAGTAAATAAATAAGGTACTACCTAAGATTATAGAGATAAAACGTTTCTTAGCAATGTACCTAATTCATATTTTGTGATAATTTATCAAAGTATTATCAAGAAAAAAAATACGGTAAAATAGCAGATGAAATCACAATCAAATAATAAAGAAATAAATTAGAGAACCACCTAGCTTTAATTGCACAGGAAAAAGTAAAGCTTAGTGCAAACAATCAGAATCATATCAATATCAATCGGATTCATCCCCAAGCTGTTGGTTTCATTGCCCCTCTGTATGGGAAGGAATACCGATGTGCAGCGCCAGATATTCACCAGTTCGGGTCGGGTCATGTTGGTTTGACCAGATGCTCTGATAAAATAAAAACCAAAAGTGTTTTAGTATGGAACTTAGGTCTCGACACAAAGGGGATGCAAATGCGTATCGAGACCCATATTTGCGGCTCTTGAGATCCTCAGTCAAATCTGCCGCAGCACCAGCATTCATCCTCAAAAGATAGGAAGTCGCTGTGTCAAAATTCATCTTGAGAATATCAGGTATGTACGTTGGTGGTGACAAAGGCCCGCCGAATTATTTCATTAAGGCAGTCATGGCGTTATATCCGACCGGCGGCTTTTGTTAATCGTTGATGACTCAGCTGTTTGATAGCACAACAACACCGCACTGGCTTTGATTATGCCCGCAAAAACTTGATACCAAACGAAGACGTTGAGATAGGGAATGTTACAGGACCGAATAATGTGCCAGTGTTATAAAAAAGGCATTGGTTGCAACACTTGCAACTAAGGTCATGCCTCTCATAAAGAAACGGCCAACTCACACTGAAACTGGTAATTATCAGTGGGACAAAAAATAATTTAAGAGAGCATCGGGAAAAGCAATGTATGCCAAGTATTCCGTTTGAGCTTTCTCTATTTACGAATTTTTGAGAAATCTAATTCACAGAACAAAAAGAGTAGGCTTGAAAAAATTAGACGAAAGATCTTCCGTCAGGAATACCATTAAAATTTTCCGAATACCTAAGGCTCGCAATTCGACTAGCAGGGGCTTCTTATGCAAATAAATATTCAAACCGATAATAGGAGAGGGTGGGGGAATCAAGGACGGCGGGTAATGGTGGATGCGCTGGTTCAGCTAAAAGGATACGAGATATTTTCAAAGATGCAATCGTGAGCCGAGCCCGAATCTAGAGCCAAACAGAAAAAGTGAAAGTGAGAACGCGCTCCCTGTACAAGGTAAGTAAACTTGAAGACTTTTTGTGTAAAATTGGGTGTGGCGTGTGTGTTTGTAGGAATAACATAAAAGTTAAAAACTAATGTTTTTGTGAAATAATGATTGATTGCACAAGGTTTTGAAGTAGGTACTCGTATTGTGCACCGCATAGTTCTAATCTCAAATTAAATATAACTTTCGCTTCTAATATTCTTTTGAAAATAAAAATAAAAATAAAATAAAAGTGTAATCTCGAACGTACGTAGGTCGTACGACCTAAAAATTGAGTACAGGATGTTAAAGTTTAAAACTTTGTAGCTCACAGTCAATAAATAAAACAAATAGCAATAAAATCAGTAGTTTATTTAAGTATATGAAACTGTTTCAAGGCGTCTTTTTTTACGTACATTTTTTAGGCTGGCTAATGACCTTAAGTTTTTAATCCCACAAAAAGTACACATTACATGTTTGTTCATTTAAGACTACTCATTAACATATTAGATACTAATGCATCACTAAAGAAAGATTTCCAAAAACAGTACATATTTGCCTGATTTGTGGAATAATATTAGATCCTATCACCAAATATTGAATAATATGCAATAAATAAAATGTTATGGACGTGGAAGTGTACGAATGGGGAAAGTACTTGTACTAGGGATTTGTGATTTGTGCTCCGATTAGAGTAAGTCCGATTTACCCGTAACTACTCCACGTGAACTAGGGTAATATCGGGCACCGGAGGTTTTGTTTTTTATTGTACCTTAAGTTTGTTCAATAATCTGTCATAAATATAAAAGCATAAGGCTGATAAGTTAATCTAAAGAATAAATAGCTTTTGTCACATAATTGACTCTTATTTTACTCCAGTTGCCCATTAAGTGTTCGCAATTATCCCACTCTCCCCTAAAGTGTTATACATATATCAGTTACCTGAGCTTTCCAAGGGAACGTTGGGTTTTCACAGTTCACATATCTAAGAAAACGTTAAAAGGAACAAAAAGTCTAAACTTATGTTTTATAAGATACTTTAAACAATTAATTTAATATAAGTACACCATTTACGAGACCAGTTACTTTGGCTTTATTCCTGAATCTATCCAAGTATTAAGTTTCCTATCAGCCTCATTCACTTTTGCGGTAAAGACTCTGCCAAAATGCGTCTTGAAGGACTCGTACACCACACGTAGAGCAAAGAACAACAGAATATCTACTCCAGATATAAGTGTGAAGCCGAGCATTAGGCTGAGAAGTCCGCCGAACGCAGCTGAAAATAATTTTACAAATCACTACATAGTATAAAACAAAGTCGATTCTTGCTGGCTGTCTGTATGTCTCTGTGTATGCTTAGCACTTTAAAACTGCGCAACGGATTATGTTGTGGTTTTTTAATAGATAGAGTGATTAAAGAGGTAGGTTTTTGCAGCATTGCACCCGTGTGAAGCCGGGGCGGGTCGATAGTTCTAGTAATAAGGTTTAGATAAAAATTTAGGTAGGTCAAGTCTCGTAACCAGTAGAGCCAACTATAAAAAAATATTCACGTCCCTGCCACTGGTAGATGGCGAGGTTATTCATGTCGTTGACTGTACCTTAGGGTATTTTTAAATATTATCAGATGCTTGGTGATCCATTCAAATAATTTTTTATTTGAATGGATCACCAATTAAATGTAAACATACTAGTTGTTAATTATCGGTTTCGATACCATCACATAGCATGCGCGTGTGCAATGTTATTTATTGACGCACACACCAGCAATATTTAGAGACTTATCAGAAGCTTGCTTTCAATTACAAAATTTTGTCAATTAGATACTATAATTGCAAACACGTTTCGCGTTTAAGTTTTGGCTAAATCTAAATAGTATCAAAATCGTGGTAATGAAGATGAGCGTTAATCTAAGTGAGAGGCGCTGGAATGTATCCTTTAATGATTTGAATTTCTTTAAGATCACTTAGTGGGTATAACTTTACTTAAAACTTGAAGGTCCTAGACTGACCTGAACTGCGGTGAAGGCAAAAAAAATTGTATAGTCAAGCTCAGCTACATAGTTTATAACGCAAATCGATTCGTTAAATAGCTTTATAGGCAATTGAACTAATAAATAGCTGAGTAACTTTACGCACTGAAAGTAGGTTTTACGCACTGGTTGAAGATTAAATTAGGTATGGAGACATGGATTCGTGTTTGAAAGATGAGTTACATTTCATACATGATCAAACGAAGTGGGGATGAGTGTCATCAATTTTAAAGCGTCATATACTTTTTTTGTTACCTGAGAAATGTTTTATCGAATATTTCTTCAAAACTCGCTGAACATACATGCAATGCAAGGATTCAAATCAAAACAAGTTGATGCCACGCATCCACTTCGTTCCTTCATTTCGTTTTAATAACATACCCGAAACATGCTTTCTAAATGAACAACAACGGGACCTTGGTGTTATCTTAAATTATGTAAGCAATATAAATCCATCATCGCCTGTTTATGTATACACACCTAGAATGTTCTGCCAATTCAAATAAACATCGCGCCTGTATTTTGTCGATACCAAGTCGTTGAAGAACACGTTCAGTACCGATTGGTTCTTCAACTCAATGTTAGAACTGAAAAATTTTGCAATCGGTAGAAAGTATCAAGTAGACCAAAGCTCACTAGACCCAAGTTTAATAAAATATATATAAGTTGGCACATTTAGATCGGTCAGTGCGAGAAAGTCTGAATATCCCGCACTGATTCTATAAGACATACGAAGATTTCTTCTTTGGAGACATGTCATCCATTTTAGTAACACGAAAAACTGTATTACGGAAATATTTGTTTCGGGTGTTCGGGTCGTTCTCTATGTGTAATAAAATTTGTATTAAGTATATCAGACATCTAGTATCCATAGCACAAGCTCTGCTTAACTCGGGGCTAGACGATGCAGTGTGGAATGTCAACCATTATTTATTAATTATTTTATTTAATTATCATTCATGGACAGAGTGAGAACAGCAACTCATATCCGACAAGTATGATTACCCTATACTGCACCACTAGTTGAATTTAGTAAAACCTAGATTTCGCTTCTTTTATAATGTAATTCGTTTGATATGAACAAGCTTATTTATACCTTGTCCCTTAATAAGTGCATAACCTTAAAGGTGCCTATGCGGCAGGTCAAGGCCAACCAGAAACATTTTATATATATTTTTTTAACTTGACCCGTTTGGAAAATTATAAATTTTATGTCAATTTGGAAAAAATTGTACCTTTGTTCACTTTACTTTTGACTAGACTTGACTATTATTAATTTATTTAAATATTTTCTACGTGTGAAACATTAATGAGCAAAATTAGATTTCACTCCCTGTTTTCCCTTGTGGTTCCCTGTTGTCACCGTTTTAGAACGAGAACGGCGGAAAAGAATTTTATTGTTCCAATGTTATTTTTAGTAGGAAGAGCCCCTTTTGCCACAAACGTAGCAATATCTCAGTTTTTTTACTCTACAAAATTTCAAATTTTATTTTAATTTAAGAATGATCTTGAAATGGACATGTTTTCAATGTACATGGCATATTAGATTCTCATATATATATATATATATTTTAACACAGTGGCGTTAACTTTAAATAATTAAATTAAAAATTAAAATTTTCTACTTAGAACCTGTCTTGAAAATACTGGTCCTATTTACCAAAACATTTCAAACGGTGTTCAGGAAAGCTGTTTTTCCTTAGTATATTCCAAAAACAGAAATTGTTAAAATTGTGGGCACAAAGTAGAAAATGTGAACAATGGTACAATTTATTGCAAATTCAAAAAAAAAAAACAATTAAAATGGTCAAGTTTTAAACAAATAAAAAAATGTTTCTGATTGGCCTTGACCTGTCTAGGGCATGCAATATCGGAATGTTTTCGATTCCGGAACTGAGTTTCGATATTGGAGGACTAATTTCGGAATTCCGAAACTGGTTCCGGTATTGGCACTTTTTATTTTGAGAAAGGGATCGAGTCAACATTGTGTTATATTAACAGTATTTTAATCTAATAAGGAATATATATCTTATATACATCCAGTTCTTTGTCTAGCTGCTCTTGCAGAGTTGGTTCATCAACTGCAACGTCTTCGTCAGAGACGATGAAACGTTTATTTCGAGCTCGGAGGACACGACATGTGTAGGATTAAGGTAGTTGGGATCACTGTTTTTAGTAATATCGGAATTACGATATTCGTCTCAATTCCGGAATTGAAATATAGTAAAAAACGGTCCGAGATTCCGGAGTTTCGAAATTCCGGAATTTCTGAATGCATGCCCTAGACCTGTCGCACTTTTTTATGCACTCATTATGGGACACCCTGTAATTAGTGTATTCTATTTTTCTTGTTCCTAATAATGCCGACAATCCACCTTTATCTAACCCCAAGTTATGGAGAGCTGGTGTTATTTATGGGTACTACCGGGTGCAGCGATTGAACTGTCCGTCTCTATCTAACTGTTTTAAAACTCGAACCACTGAATCGAAAGCCGCCAAAATTTCAAATGTTGGTCTTTAACATAATCTTTATTATCATTTGAAGTGATTTTAAAGTCCAAATTCAGTGATTGCTCTTCATTTGGAGGGAAAATCGAATATTGAAATACGTCGAGCACTGCCAAATCTTCAATTGAACGAGAAATGTGTGCACCGCACTACCCAACTAGCACACAAGCTGTATAAGAAGCTGTATAGTAGTCGTATAGAGGCGATTGATTACGGCATTGGCTCCATAGATAAGCTGTACAGTAGCCGTATACACTGCTAAACGGCCTCTGTACCCCCAAAATAGGCTTTTTATACAGGTATTAGTTTCTAAAGTAGTAGTAGGTTCTAAAGTAGCGCTACAGTAGCGGTTATGGGGTTAGAAGAGCCATACAAAGGCGCTTCAAGAGCGGTCGTGTACGCTTATTGAGGTACAATGGCGCTTTAACAGCTGTTACAAGCGCTTATGACTAAAAATAACTTCTTGTAGCGCTTTTATACCGCACTCATCGTATTTGGTCGCCACTGTGCGGCTAAAATATCGCTTATTGCGTAATTTTATACATTTTGTTATTAATTTTAACTGTGATGAACAACGCTGGTGTAAGACATTAAAAAAGTAGTAAAAACCAAAAGTTATTATTGAATACCTATTCGTTTATATTGTGCAAGATATTACTCGGAGTATCCGTTTACTGTGAATATATAAACGTAATTTCGCTTCAATTTTCATGCGCCCTCAAGATATTACATTTTAACATGAAAATACAATTTGAAATATAAGTGTGTGTGTGTCGTGCCAAAATGTGTTTAACTTTTTAAAGACATTTTAAGCTTCTTGATAGTTTAATTAAACTCATTTATGAACAAATAATGTCGTAGGTATATTACGGAATTATATTTATAATAACGCTATGATAATAGATGTTGTTTTAACTTCCAAAATACAAATTAATCATAAGTAGTAATGGTGCCTGGTTATAGAGTTAATTCTCTCCGTTTTACCGCTTTAGGCTGTACAAAGGCGCCACTACTTTCTCTTGTAGACCTTAGAAGCGTACAGTTGTGGTATTAACGTGCTTTCAAAATCTTTTGGTCATAAATCAGCGCTTCAAGGTTCTATTTAAGAGCCTAACGCTCTGAAATTCACTATTGAATATAACTCGTCATAACCATTTTAGGGATCCGTCCGTGGAACTCAAAACGTCGGTAATTTTTTTTAATAATGAAGAAATTTATTTAATATCTACCTAACCAAAAACATCTAGGTTGTTGTTTGATAAAATTTCTAAAATATTCTATAGCGTTATTATAACGCTATAAGAAACTCTTATACCGGCTTTTACCGTACAAGTACTCAACAATCCCCAATTGTCGCGCTTTTAGCGCTTAAATAGAGTTATAGTACTCTGCTGTGAATATGACGCTACAATAGTTGTAATCGACGCTATTACAGATCTATAGAAAGCCTCTTTGCCACTTAAAGTGTTTCAAAAGAAACTTATAACACCTTCCAAACACTCATACCTTCAAAAGTCCTCTTATAGATCTTCTTGTGCTATAAAAGATGTTTATAACTCTGACTTACCTCTGAAGCCCGTACAATAGCGCTACAAGACGTCACTGTAACTGTTTTAGGATTATGATTACTATTGTAGAGCTACTATACCACCTTCCTGTAGAATGACTTTATAATACGATACTGTACATCCTAAGGATAAATAAGAAGCCCTTAAACAGCTGCTATAACGCAAAATTGCTCTACAAAGTCTTTTTATGCAGCTTCTGTGCTAGTTGGGATATTTAACGTTATAATGAGACTGGTAGCGTTAAAAAACGCTACGGTAGCGGACGACGCTGTACTGCAACGGCGGCGCCAGCAGTTGTCGAAAAGGTGCGTCATCGATTAGACAGAAATCCAGTGCGCTCAGCAAATCAGCCCGCGAAGGATCTCAAGGTGAGCGATTGTAGCGTTCGTCGCATATTATAGGAAACCATTAAAAAAAACCTTTCTGAGGAACTCACTGCTTTACAATGTAGCAAACGGTTGGATCTATCGAAAGAGCTGATTCGCATGCTCGACTGTGGCGAGCTTCCCAACTTGGTGTTTTGATGAGAAAACTTTTTGCGTTGAACAGTTTTTAAACAAACAAAATTACCGTGTTTGGCTGAAGGTACGTGTCAGCGACTATTCAGACGAATTGCAAGTACTACGCCAAGGAGCCGACCAAATCATGGTCCGGGCGGCGGTGTCTAAAAAAGCCCGTTCTCTGCTCGTTTTTCTTCCCATGGGTTCCAACCAAGTCAAAATAAATCAACAAATCTATCGAAATAAAGTCTTGCGACCAGGGCTGATACCGCGGGCACGCAACACATTCGGTTCTGAGCGTTGGACTTTCCAGCAAGACTCCGCACCATCGCACAAAGCAATTGGAACGCAAAATTGGTTGAAAGCAAACGTTCCAGTGCTGATCGACCGAGATATGTGGCCGTCGTCATCGCCCGACTTGAATCCGTTGGACTTTTGTATTTGGGGTGTTTTACAGGCCAGGGCCTGTGCTGAAAACACACTTCGCTGGAAGCGCTCAAAGTTACTCTTACGCGAGAATGGAATTGTTTGAGTGAAGATGTCATTCGAGCAGCCTGCGCTTCTTTCAGAAAGAGACTTCAGCTTGTAGTAAAGGCTAAAGGCGGTTTTATTCCTTCGGAATAAGTGATAATAAAACTTTGAACATTCTATTTTCACATGGCAAATGAGTATAAATAAATAATAAAAATTAACAGAAATATTTTATTTTCACATGGACAGTTCAATTGCCGCACCCGGTAGATGACTATGGTTAAAGATGACAACAACGAAAGTTTACTAATAGTTAAACTATCTTATCTACTGCTACCCACAAAAAACTTATCAAAAAATATTGTTCATATTGACTACCTATGTTAAAAATAAAATAACATTGAATATTGACTTGGACCAAGTAAGACAGCTCATTACGTATAATCACAAAACATGCGTGCAATATTAAGAATAACTTACAAAAAAGGCATTTCCTTCAATTTCTTGTGATTTGCCAATTTTCCCATAGCCACTTCGATAGGATAGTCAAAATGCTCACATTCTGGCAGACATTTCCAGGCCTCGATTGAGTCGTTAAAAAGACCATCCACTGATTCTAGAAAAAGAAACAAGTTTACAAGCAATGAGGTAGCCATTGTTGCCATACATTATCACCATAAGTTTTGCTGTTTTGTACTGGTACACCATGGGGGCACACATAACCAGAGATACATGAGGTACCTACATGGAGTGTACTAAGAAACATGACTCTTTATTTCGAAGGTGTTTTGTCATAAAATAATAATGAAAAACAAGCGCGAAAAGCGCCTAAAAATTATTATAATCATAGATATTTGCTCTGTATCTAGTGACTTTGATTCACATAATGAAAGATCATTTATGCTATTGTAATGGAGAAAAAAAATTGTAGCGAAAGTTAGACACATTTATATATATATATTTTAGACGTTATGTGGAAATTCAATGATACAGAGGACGCCTGTATCTCCTTTATATCATTCGTAATTAAAAACTGTCCAAAGAACCATTCTAATATATTTTTTATAATTATTCTAATATAATTAATGATCATCAACAAGGTCTGTTGATGATTATGAATATGCTAAAATAACATTTTGTTTCCCAAATATAATAAAAAATAAAAATAATTCAAAGAAAAAGGCAGATATCGTCATCATTCTAACCTGCAGCCTTATTGTCTAACTTGAAATCCATTACCAGTGAACTTCAAACCGATTACAGTTGTAGACCCAGTCAGAATGTTGTCGGTATTGTCTAACTAAGGTATTCAACTGGTCTTCGGTTTCAGCTATTTACACAAAACGAAAGTAACAATCGAAGTCCAGGCTAGGTTTGAAATGCCAAATTGAAGCCGATTACGATTACCATTTGAGTTAGACAATAGAGCCGCTGGTATAACTCACTGCTAGGTCAGAAAGGTCTACTGTTTCGCGGAAAATTATAACAGCACCTTGAAATTCATCAAACTACTTAAAATATATTTTTAAATCCTTCCTGCATTATTAAACGATTGCGTTAGTGGCCAGGGGTAAGGAATATCCGTCAGGTTCGAGGGAAGAGTGTCCATTCTATGCCTTAGTATTATTTCTCTGTCGGTTGTTCCTCCTCTAGTTATAAGAGCTCTATACCTTCATAAAAACACATTATATAATACCGTAACACACAGAAAAGCTTACTACTTAGAAGCATCAAAAGTTTCTGGAGATATAAAATACTAAATGCTTTCTGTTGTAATGTACCTATTTTTTCAGTGATGTGTATTTTGTAAAATTTATTCGAGAATAGCTGCCTCAGGAACTGCTACAATGGCATTGCTAGTTATTGAGTTCAGTAGGACTAGTAGCAAGTAGAGCCCTCGTAGTCCTGAACATAGAGTTAAGCTATACGTTAACAATACGGTAAGAAATTTTCGCTGAGCCTTTTACTGATAAAAAACAACAAAACTACTTCTAGCCTCGGCGGGTTTCATGTGGCGGGCGAGTAACCTGATTGCACTACGGAATGACTCAGGTGTTTTTGATTATGAATCGGAACTTTGGCTTAATTTAAACTTTAGAATAAGAAGGGAAAAGCATAGCAAACAAAACAGTCCAGTTAAATTTTTTTGTTAAATATTGTTCAAATCACACGAAGATCTGTTTGATCTCAAGATACTTTTGATGGTGGTATACTGAGCCTAAAAGCAAGCATGCATTTGATTAGTATAATGTTGGTAACTAACTCATTGCTTTTTCCAGACAGTCCATATCTCTAAAGTTGCAAACTCTATGGTGTTCTGAAAGATAAATGACATTTTCATATTAATATTATAAATAATAAAAAAAAAACCTTTATAAATAAACTAGCTATAATAGCTACCAATAGGATAGATACCCTTCTATAACTTTGGATACTTAAACTTCTATAAGACTACGTAGACACAAAGAATATGTAATAAAGTGAACGGAAATTCGAGCTCATAAACCTGAACTCGGCGAGATTACAGGACATGGAGCGGTTAAAACCATCTCTTTCGGGATTTCGGCCTATGTCCGGAATGTTCTTAAATGTTGATATACACTTGCGAGCTATAAACTGGAATCACTTCATCGCTGGTTTTTGCAGACCATATTTTACATTTTCCATGCAATAAACTGTAGGTTGTGGTATATTTTTTTAAAGATAATTTTATAAGCTTTCAAACTCTTTCGATATCATAGCGAAAAAAATGTTCATCATATGTCATGGAACGTGAAAACAAAAGACATAAATTTTTGGAACGAAACATCAATTTTTTCAAACTCCTGAATCCCTATAAAAACTGGGAATTTATGCAATTTTGTCATCAGTCCAATATAACACGTCACTCAAAATACTGGAATTACAAGAAAATGGAAACCACACCAATAGAAGCCGCTCAAATCGTCACCCTAATCCAGCAAGGGTTCTCTCATCGTACTATCGCTCGACAGCTTCATCTGAGCCAGTCCTGTGTCTCCAAAGTATACAAGAGGTTTAGAGAGACTGGAAACTTAGTCCGAAGACCAGGATCTGGACGACAGCGATGCACTTCGGCGAGAGATGACCGATTTATTGACAGCACTTCTCACCGAAATCGACATCTAACCGGCGGCGTTGACGTCCAGCGGGAGCTCGGAGAAGTTCGAGGGAGAACTGTCAGCGAGTGGACAGTGAGGCGAAGACTCAAAGAAGCTAACTTGACCTCAAAAAGGCCAGCAACGGGACCCAAATTGTCTACAGCCCACCGACAAGCCCGACTTCAGTTTGCTCGTGATCACTTAGATTGGGATATACAGCAATGGAGCCGAGTTTTGTTCGCGGACGAGACTAGGATGTGCCTGCATGGCAGCGACCGTCGACGGAGAGTCTACAGGAGACCGGGAGAGCGATACGCACAATGCTGTATAGCGGATATATATTTATATTTTTTTTTCTATATTTCTTTTCAAATGGTATACACCAATCTGCAGTTTATTCCATGGAAACTGTAAAATATGGTCTGCAGAAAACAGCGATGAAGTGATTTCAGTTTATAGCTCGCAAGTGTATTTTCGTCAGAATCTTACTGATATGACTTAATATAAGCACTGATTGACATAATATAAGCACCTTTATTATACAGATTTCGAAACGCCTATGGTATCGCGTCTTTCTGTCCTGTTTTCAATTTTACATTATCTGGTATCAAAAGATATATTCAAGTTTTGAAATTTCAAGTGCTAATAAATATTAAGAAAAACAGGTCGTAAACAATTAACCACCGCTCTCTACGAAGATTCCAGATTGATAGATTATCCGAAATGTTCTAGACGCTTGAAGATATATATATATTTATTTTCATTGTATTATATAGTATATATGTATATTTATTTTCAAAAATAACACTTAAATCAGAAGGTGAGCTGTTTCATTGATTGAGATATCATATCAAAGGTATTGATTACCAAGGATATTTAAAAACAGTTTTTGCAAATTGCCTTAGTTTCATACATTTCGGAAAATACATTGAAGAGTCGACAAATTTACCAGTATTTAGGTACTTACCGCAGTAACTGATACCTATAGTATTTGTATACATGTCGACAGAAGTTCGAAACCCTCGGCGAGTCAGTTACACTCGCTTTTGAAGGATCTTGTTTTATTTACATATTTAAAAAAATTCTCGAATGATTATGTATATTTGCTGATCACTGTAAAGAGGTGGTTTAACCGCTCCATGTCTTCTCGTTAACTTAGGTAAAGAAACGCACGAATAACCTTACTTTATTACATATTCTATGTTATTAAAATAACTCACACGAAGAGTCTTCAATGTTTTTAAGCCCTTAACAAACAATAACTGGAAATTTCAACACGGAATCATCTGGCCTTATAACAGGATTATGTTTTGGGTACCTACTTATCAAAGAACTGATAAGAACCTGTAACAGATTTAAAGTACAGGGTTTGGGTGAAAAACCCAAAACCTGAAGAAATGCCTACAGACCGTACATTTGTCCCGCTGCGATAATTGGACCTGCTATTGCACCTTTGCCTCATAGTTCATAATACCGAAATATATTTTGCACCTAACTATTGTGTTATAATTCCTTAATCAACGATTAAATAAGGAAATCCCAGATAAGAAGTGCATTTTTATGAGAGGCAAAATTATTATACAAGTATAATGTTCACCTACGACACAAGTCCAACCCCATATTTTAGGGCTGTATAACCAATCTGGAAACCAAGACAAAATATCAAGTTCGTGTATTGTAATTATATTACCTAGATATAAATTCTTGAAGTGCTTCATCAGAAATAAATGGTTATTATTTTAATGTTTTATCTATGAACACGTGGGAATTTATACGTCGAATGAAAAACTAGCCACTCCCAAACAAAATGATTTTGCCACATTACAATTCCAGAGAGATGTACCTACCAAAAATGGCCATATAAAAATGATTATATTACCTTTTGCCGGAAAGTACAACGGTACGCAGTTGCAGATGCTTCTTATTATTTTCATCTCCATATACGCCATACAATTGTGTAGAGAGTAACGGGTGAATCCCGAGAAACCACCCTTTGGAATCTGAAATAAGGTCGGCTTTAAAAAAACGTGAGTATGTTAGACAATCATGGGATTCTTTCAGTACTGTCAAACATTGAATGAACATGTAACAATTTACATTTTGCTCATTTTTTTCAGCGTACTTGGTGAGTTTTTACTTTATGTTTTTGATAAGAAAGTTATTTCATCAAAACAGGTAGTAGGTATTATGTTGGTCTTAACCTTAATGCAAGTTTAAATCATATCAGACCAGCAAACGAATTCCGTATCTTTTAATACGTTTTTATCGTTGATTAAACATAGAGACCCGATTTCACTTTTCGATGTTTCATGTAAATTTTTTTTTAAATTGTCATGCCGTTTTGACAAACCTTTTCACACATTACACATCATAGTTAACCGACGAAGCTGCCTAATTGTTCGATTATCTTTTGGTGAACCAGTCTATGGATGTTTTAACTACAACGTTTACTGTAAGAAATTTTTTGCCGACATGTATATCATCATTCGAGTATTTAAAAATTTAAAATTTCGAAATTAAAATTTCTACCAAATTTCACCCTGATCATAGTGTATTATTATACTAGTATACTTAATAAACTTCCATACGATGCGACGACCCAAACACGGACGATAAAATACGCTATAATATTTCTCTTAACTATGTATAACGAATCGGATAGGTATAAAATGTGTTTATTATTTTGATAGTGATTTATTATTCTAAGGGCGAGGTTAAGTCGTAATAGTACTACTGAGATAAACTTGCCACTTTTGTCACATTAGTTCAATTAGCTAGTAGCCACTGATTATACCCGTGTAACTTGATGACGCCCTGACCGTGCGTTGTATCGGAATAATTATTACCTGGAGTCGTATTACTAGTCCTGACGGCATTTTAACGTAGGCTGAGTGTTTAAAATTATAGATTAGATAGCTCAACATAAAAAATACCATTAAAAACTTCTTCCAACACAAACTAAGTTGTCCAGCTAAAACATTCACAATGACATGAAATATTAATTTGTTATAACAATGCTAATGATGTTCATGCCAGTGTTTATGTTCACATACCTCATCGCTATAGTAGCACTGTCGCTGATCAGGTGAAAACGGTTTTATACCGCTGGTCCCATATGTCTGCTCCGGGGACAAGGCGATTAACACCTCTGTGGAAGGGTTTATCATTCTTGCTGGTGAGTCGTGGTTTGGTACATTTGTAGCACTATCTATGAAAACCTGCAAGATATTCCTAGTGTGAGTTATTTTATGTCCAGCTTCTGCCCGGCTTTATTTTTGGGACTAGCGGTCCGCCCCGGCTTCGCACGGGTACGCAAAATTTCAGAAATTATACACACTAACACGATGGTTTTCACAGTTTCTATACGGATCCCTTACTTTTTATTGACGTGACTTCTTCGATATGGCAATATGTGTCTGATTTGCCACTTTTCTGCCAGTGTCCAGTTCATGGAAATGTCTTAGTCATGGAATGGAGGCAATTTACAATAATAATATGAGCGGTAATTTTTTAAAAACACCAATCAGATTTTTACCACTATCAACATTGGGGTTTTTGATTCAGATTCAGATTCAATAACTTTATTTCTTTAGGCTTACAAAATAAGCACTTAGACAAGACAAATTTCAAACAGATAAATTATTATAAAAAAGAAATAAATATGGTATTGATTTCTCTTCACTTCAATTTTTTGTCCACTAGTGGAAGAAGTGAAAAAGAAACCACTAGTACATTCATAATTATATAACTTATGTGTCTAATACAGTTTTTTTGCCTATCTAAATCTAAGTTTAGTGTGATTTAGATACATGTCAATAATTATTAAAATACATATGGATATGTAACTAAACACAACATTCATTTTCTTAAATGCTATTGTCGGTGTGGAATGGAGCGACATCTGGCCAAGCATTAGTATCATTAACGTAATCATCTATAGAGTAAAATGCTTTCTTAATAAGATTTTGTTTTATATTTTAAATTTACGAATAGGGAGCTCAGTTGCTTCGGATGGAAGCTTATTATAGAAGCGCACACAATTTCCCATAAATGATTTCCCTACCTTATGTAATCAGTATGATGGGATGTGTAATTTGTTTTTACTTCTTGTATTTCTAGCGTGAACATCACAGTTTTTCAAAAAGTTATCTCTGTTTTTATGCGTATACATTAAATTTTCATAGATGTATTGCGATATTACTGTCAAGATATTTATTTCTTTAAATAATTCTCTCAAAGAATCGCGTGGCTTTAATTTGTAGATCGCACGGATCGCCCTTTTTTGTAGTACAAAGATAGTCTGTATGTCAGCCGCCTGTCCCCATAGCAAAATACTATAGGACATAATACTATGGAAGTAACTGAAATAAACTAACCTAGCTGTATCTTCGTCGGTAATATATCTAATTGTTCGAACTGCATAGGCAGCTGAACTAAGTCTGCCTGCGAGAGCATCAATATGCGGTCTCCATTGAAGAGAGGAATCAATATGTAGCCCTAAGAAAATGGTAGACTCTACAAGAGGACAAGAGGAATGATCTCATCCCTAAGCATAATTTTAGTAGGGAAATCTCTTACATTGGGTAACATAAATTTTATGCATTTGGTTTTTTTAGCATTTAGTAAGAGATTATTGGCGGTGAACCAATCTAGTATTTGTTGAAAGAGAACTATTTATATCGTCATAATTATTTTTATTCCTGTCAACTTTAAAAATCAACGAAGTATCATCAGCAAAAAAGACTATATCACAAAGATCTTTCGCTAAAAAAGGGAGATCATTTACATATACTAAAAATAGAAATGGTCCTAATATTGATCCTTGCGGAACGCCTAATTCAATCTTTGAACCCCTAGATCTTTCTTTACCAATATCAACTTTTTGAACTCTATCAGATAGATATGATTGCATAAGGTCCAGTGCCTTGTTATTAATACCATAGTGTTTCAATTTCATAATTAGAGTACCATGATCTACACAGTCAAAAGGTTTAGAAAGGTCACAAAATATACCAATAGCATTTTTTGCTTTATCCCAGGCATCGAATATATGCTTTATTAGAACTGTACCTGCATCTGTTGTCGATCTACCTTTAGTGAATCCAAATTGATTTTTATGGAATAGCCTATTAACGTTGAAGTGGCAGGTTAACTGAGTAAGAATTATTTTCTCAAAGATTTTGCTAAAAGCAGGAAGTATGGAAATTGGCCTGTAATTGGCTGGATCAGTGTGACTACCAGATTTGTAAAGTGGAACAAGTTTGCTATATTTCATGAGATCAAGAAAAACACCTGCGTCAACGCAACTATTGAAAATAAAGGCCAAACAAGGAGCCACTTCCCTGATGATTGAACTTAGTACTTTGGTGGAAATACCCCAGAGATCCTCAGTATTTTTGACGTTGATTAATTTAAAAGTTTTAACTACATAATTAGCATTTATATGACTAAAGATAAAGATTTCATTACATTTTACAACAGATTATTCTAACAATTCAACCGCCATTGAAGTAGAGGAGTTTAGAGATCGGGTGACAACTTTTGGGATATCAGAAAAGAAAGCATCAAAAGCATCGGCGATATCTTTTGCATGTATAAGAATTGAATTATTAATTTTTAACCTTATTTCTCTATTATGTGGCTTTGTTTTACCGGTTTCGTTATTTATTAATCTCCACGTTGCTTTGACTCGACACTTCATAACTGACACTGGCCGTCGAGAAAAAGCAAGCAACGGAGCCATAATAGAAAAAGAGGTTGAATATAGAGCGCACGGTTTAATTATTCAATTTTTCATGCGGATCCCTAACTTTTTTGAAAATATTATAGCCTATCTTCATCACGGAAAATTTAGGATTCTAATGGTGAAAGAATTTTTCAAATCGGTTCAGTAGTTTCGGTGCCTATTCAATTCAAACAAACAAACAAATCTTTCCTCTTTATAATATTAGTATAGATATAGATTATTATTAGTATATTATTATATTAGTATAGATATAGGTAGATAAATAATATCCCTATTTACATGCATGAAGTTCCGTATCTGAAATCCACATTGTCTTCTATGCAGAATTTAATTTCAATCAGACCACTTTACAATTGAGCTATAATCCCACACAATGGGTCTCCCCAACTCCCATGGGACGGAGTGTCATACCATCGGGCCTTTACCATCGTCACGAAACAGACTATTCGGTTCGAGCTTAGCTTGTACGATAGGTGACAAAGGCCCGCCGGATGATGTCGTTAAGGCTGGCATGGTATAAGTACTCCAAAGCTAAGCAGAGCTTGTGTTTTCACAAGCTTGTACCCATAAAATACTAGTACCAGTTCTAATGACTTAATATGATATGTTAAATAGATATTATTATTAAACATAGAACAGCTCCAGAAGAAATATTTGCAAATCGATCAAAAATTTGACCCGAGGCAGGAATGGGCAGGCGGACCTTAGCCCGCCGCGCCACAATAGTCGTCGAACCACTACCACTTAAAATGTATTATAACTTAAGAGGTAGATATAGGTACGTAGTTGCGTATCATATGATAAATGTGCGCAATAAAATAAATGATAAGAAAATTGGTAAGTCACACATGTATAGTTCGACCGAAACCGCTGTACCGCTCCTGAGGTATGCGCGCGGCGAGACGGGGGGGAAGTATCGGCCGCTCCGATCCATCAGTCTGCCGTCGACGCTCACGGCAGTAGGTCGCCTTTGTACCGGACGGTCTATGTCAGATACACATGACATAAATATCCAAAGATGGGCCGAGCGCTATCTCGTGATGTCAAGGCCATAATTTTTAAAGTGGCCGAATATTTTAAGAAAAGAAAAGCAGACAGAGAGAGCTTTGAATATAAAAGTGATGCAAATATTGCCAAAATCGTGGCAGACGCTACGGGGTACTGCGAAAAAACCGCAAGAAATGTGATAAAAGAGGGCAATTCATCAACTGAAAATTTGGGCCGATTGAAATTTAATTCGCCAAAACAACCAAAAACTATAAAGAAAAAACATGTTGTTGATGATTTTGATTTAGGAGTTATCAGAAGAAAAATTCATCAGTTTTATGAATTTGAAAAAAGAGTGCCAAGTGTCCGTAAGTTACTTTCAAGTTTGAAACAAGATGGCATATTAAATTGTGGACGAGAATTTCTAAGGAGCCTCTTACACACAATAGGTTACTGTTTCAAAAAATGCAAATCGAAGAGACATCTCCTTATAGAGCAGCCTAATATTGTAGTGTGGCGGAAAAAATACTTAACACAAATCAGAAATTACAGAACGCAAAACCGCAACATATATTTCCTTGATGAAACATACATTAACGCCAGTCACCATGTAAGCAAATGTTGGCAATCATCGTCCGAACCTGGAATTCATGCTGATATTGGAAAAGGACGGCGTTTGGTAATTCTTCACGCTGGATGTCGAAATGGCTTGGTTGATGGTGCATTGACGATATTCAAATCAGATGCTAAGACCGGCGACTATCATGGAGACATGAACGGGCCTACTTTTTATAAGTGGGTAGATGAAAAGTTAAAAGATAAATTGCTTCCGAATTCTGTGGTTGTCTTGGACAACGCGTTCTACCACAGCGTTCAGGTTGACAAGAAGCCAACCATAGCAAGCCTCAAAACCGAAATGCAGAACTGGTTACGGCGCCACAATGTTGAATTTTCGGAAGCTATGACAAAATCTCAACTGCAACTTCTTATCGATAATACACAAAAAGAGCCCGTGTACAGAATTGATGAACTCCTGAAAGCCAATGGACATACTGTTCTACGATTACCGCCGTACCATCCGGATTTGAATCCCATAGAGTTAGTCTGGGCTGATATTAAAAACAATATAGCTCATAACCATATTAACTCTCCTCTAGATGAAAAGATAAACTTATTGAATACATTGTTTTCGGAGTTCACGGCGGAAAAATGGCAGAAATGTGATGATCATGTCCAAAAAAATGAAAACAATTACTGGGATCGCGATAGTAGATTTGATATTATTATCGATCCATTAATTATAAATTTGCAGAACGACTCTGATTCAAATTCCGATGGCGAAACGGAAGATGAAGTTGAAGCAGAAGCTCTGTCAGAATATCTGTAGATAATTTAGTTATAAAAAAATATAAACATATCGATATAATATATAAAACAAAAATATTGTTTATATTGGTACGATATCGTAAGATATATCCGACAATATCGATCTCATGTGTATTCTTGCTTTTTTCCTCGGCCCCCACTTCGCCGCACTTTCTTAGGGAGCGGTACAGCGGTTTCGGTCGAACTATATCAAAAATTGACAATGAACACTGAAGGAATCTTAAAGTTTCCAGAGAGTCAGGTTTTTTGAAAAGGGTTGTTAAAAATTTATTTATATTAAAATTATTATTTCACCTAATTATTTTGTTATTTTCTCAAAATCTTACGATTTGATTATGTTCCTTTAGGAAAAGTGTTCTATTTTTGTCAACAATAATTTAAATTGAAACCCAGTAAAACTGGGCTGTAAGGCCAGTTAAATCTAAAGTAAAATAATTAATTTATATATAATCATTTCATTATATGACATTGAGTTTATGTTTAGTAAGATAAGTTGTAGTAGAATTTAAAGTTTTACCTTAGCAATAATTAAATTACAAGATAATCTTTAAAAATATTTTATTTCATATTTTTACATCATTAAAGGTTCTGTCTGGCCAACTGTCCAGGGTTAAGGGGTGGGTTAAATAGTCAAGGGTACAGTGACTTAAAGCCAGCTTTCGACATTTAATGAATGGTACAGGCTCCATAACATCTTCCAACTCTCATGCACATGCTGGCTGTACCGAGGGTCGACCGATCCAGAAGTGGACGAATACAGAATTGGTCAGAAACAAGATACAGTTTTAAGCAAAAGTGGGTATAGTACAGGGTATAGAACTTAGCCTGTATCGTCAAAACCTTGAAGGGTGGCAGGCTAGACTTAACAAGTATATGGGGCGGAAAAACCCATCCTTAGCTCTTTTAGTTAAGGAAACAAAGATCCGATTACGCAGTAAGAAAAAAATATAGAAAAAATATTTTATCTGTTGGGCACTGAATTCCTAACATTGTATTATGAGGGTAAGTTAAATTACACTACAAAAATCGTTGGTCAAGACAAACATGCAATTTTTTCCCATATGGTCAATATTGGAAAAAATTGCATGCAATACACCATGCCGGTATGCAGGTCTCGACAGAGCCTACAAATTTGAATACCGTGGGATACCGACACTCCGGGTTTTAAAAAAAATATCTGAGCGTCTATACAGCGAGACAATGCAGCCAGCATCTTAGGTACTATCCTACTGGTATTGATATGGATCAGTTGAGCTACCTGTAGTTTGTTTGCAACAGTCTGCAGTTAGCTCAATTGTTTTAATTGTAAATACTAGCTTTAATTTTGTTAGTTATGAACACATAGGTATAATTTAAACCACTTTCGTAGTTGGCTACGAAACATGGCTACGAAAACGGCAAGTACCTACATTCTGTTCTCGTAAATGGATAACAAACAAAAAAAAACATCTTCGTAGCTGGTTAACATAGAACGTAGAAAATCTCCTGCGTCGACACAACTATTGAAAATAATGGCCAAACAAGGAGCCACTTCGTGATAGAAGTTAGTTCTTTGGTTGAATGCAAACTACTACTACCCATACCCACCTAATTTAAAATTAAACTTTACAAAAGCTATGTTACAAAATCTATGTTGCTCTGATGAACATCATCGCTCTGATTGGAATGGAATCTAATTAAACTGTTTAAACTAGGAAAAAATAATGTCCATCTCTACATTCAGCTTTCAAAATAATTCGAAGATCTTTCGAGATCCTTTATTAACAACTGAAATTACTACTAATAACAAAACCAAATCAGAGCTACATTTTATTTACAATTAAAAAAATTTGCTAACTGCAGACTGTTGAAAAAAATTGATAGGAAAATCAACTGATCCTGTGAAAATATGGTAGGTACTTTCTATAAATACTTAAAAAACAAAATCAAAAAAATAATTCATCACGGACGTAAGCCAAACTTAGTTATTTAAAAAAATTAAGAAAAACGGATATTCCACATTTAAATGTTTTGCTTCATAAGTTAATTAACCACTTCACCCCATCATGTACCTGGCTCTACCCCTGGGAAAAAAAGTATATACCCAAAATCTGGATGTCCTAGCATAGCTGGTGCCACGTTCCATCACAAGATTTAACAAAGTAATAATAAGGTTACAAAAACGTAAAGGATAATAATAAGATAGATATGAATAAGACCCATAAGAATCAAGTCTAGTACAGGTATCGACAAACTAGCTATTGATATGTATCAGTAGTTCCAATTGTAAATACTAGTTCTAATTTGGTTTATTTTACTTTCATTTTCTTTTACTCACCAAAGCGCCTTGCGAGGCAACAGATGCACTGTAGTAGTCATCCAAGTTCCCATTGACCATGACAGTCAGGCCAGTCTGGTAGCCACAGGACGCGGCTCGGCGAGGTTTTTTTTTGCGAAGTAAGTAGTTTTCTCCATCGCTGCGATTATGAACCCATTTACTTATATGTATAAACAAAGGTTGAAAAACCAAAGATTTTTACAATCATGTTATTGATTGTAAAAACACCGAATTATTGCAAAGTAAACTTAAGGCGCATATAGTAGCGGATTGCTCCTCTTTGGAGGCTTTCTCCTCCTAGAGTAGTCAATTTTATGGGCTGAAAAAAACATATGTCATACATTGACATTTTATCTGTAAAGTGAACGTATAAAAATGTTCTACGTACTCGTTTACCTGGTGAAAAAAAAATCACAAAGTGGAGCTGTTTCTGACTGAAAATTTGTATCTACTTCTAAACTACTTAGAATTTTATACTTTTTTTTTCACCATCTTGACTTTATCTTCAAGTTGAATGTGTGATTTTGTGATACGACGGTTTTTCACATAGAAAATCATAATTTTAAATTTTTTCGTATGATTAGTGGGCGGTAACCTTTGAAGGTAGGCGCGCGGGCGACGGGCGGCAGTGAAACCCTGACTGTCGTAAGGGAAGGTTGTGTTCGTCTTCGTCTGCCTCGCGCTCACCTACGTGCTTTTGCTTTTTGCTTTTTTTCTATAATGCTATAATTGATGCACATAGACGCTTTATTTATTATTCAAAGTTATCCGCGCATGGACGCTTTATTTGCTGTAAGATAGTTTGTAAAATATTGTAGCTGAAGAAAGCCAGAGCTCTGATCTGATAGCTCAAAAGTTTATAGAAATAACATCTTTATATAATATACTTAATGTAAGTTATTTTAGAAAATGTATGCTATTGTAACTACATAATTAGCAATGTTATGTAGATTTTACATATTTGTATATTATTTTAGGAGACCGGGTACTAAAATACGTGGGAACAAATGAACGACAATGTAAGTAAACTTCTTAGACCTTCTCATTTATTAGTTTTATTACTGATCTTACATTATTATTTATTTATAGATTTACAGTGACCGGACAAGTTGAAACTGTGGTGAAAATGCCCATGCTAAAGGTAAAACATCCGTTATGCTCAGGTAGGTAGCTATGATGTATTATGCGACGAAATAAAATACGTACCTACGTATGGCATTCTTCCTAACGCGGTTCATGATCGTCTTCAGAATTCTAGTATGGCAGCAACAGTTCTATGTCTCTCCGATGTGAGGTACACCCCCTTTCTTACTGTTATGAAATGGGAATGGGATTCGAAATGTTAAGGAGACTGGGTAAAAATGGTACATAGCCTTTTTTCATCTCCTAGAGCTCGGATATTTTTAAACTTACTCGATCTGAACTCATAATTAGTAATAAGTACTATTTTAACGGGTATCACTCGCGTTTTTTCTTTTAATTAATTTAATTTTTCTCGACGTTTCAACAGGTTTGCACTCTGTCGTGATCACGAGATGACTGTCGATGATGTCCTAGAGCTCAAATTACCTATGGTACTTGTAAAACTGATTTTGTCAAAAAAAATATTTGTATCAAACATTTTTTGACTGTGCGTGCGTCCTATGTAGGATACATAGGACGCACAGTTAAAAAATTTTACAACTTTTAGTCGAAAAGGATCCTATCAAACGCGGTGCCAAGCTGCAGTTGTTTCGTTCAATACCCAAAAAGCTGTATCTTCAGTTTAAAGGTCTTTTGTGAGACATATTCCAAGAGGCAAGATTAATTTTAGAAGAAAGACGGTTGAGGAAATCTAAATTGATGGAAAAATATTCAAGGAAAAAGAGAAGGTTATTTCAAAAAAGGCAGGACATAGATTACGGTGAAAAATGTGTAAAGCCAAATGTGTAAATGTGTAATGTTACCTGACATGTATGAACGAGAAAAAAACACTTATCTTAATAATTTAAGAAAAACTGAAAAAGAAATGAATAAAATTCAGAAAGAAACTGTCCTACAAAGTTGTTCTAGCGAATAGATGGAGGTTAGAATAAATATGCTCACCGCATCCAATTTTGGCAAGGTAATCAAGCGAAGAAAGGACGTGAGTTGCACAAACCTTGTTAAAAATTTACTTTATAAAAGTAATTTAAATTACGTAAACTCAACAAAACATGGTTGTGATAATGAAAAATTGCAATAAAACAACTAACTGATCAAAAAAAGGTTGAAATAAAGGCTTGCGGTCTATTTATACATGAAGACATTCCATTTCTTGGAGCTTCTCCGGATGAAGTCATTGATAAAGACACAATCGTTGAAATAAAGTGTCCGTTCACAGCAATAAAACTAGGGTTTGACGAGGCTGTCGTCCAAAAAAAGATAACTATTTATAAAAAAAAAAAATATAATAAAAACCACGACTGGTTCTTCCAAATTCAAGGACAACTGCGTATAACAAAATCTTCGAAATGTCTTTTTGGTGTATGGCACGGAAAAAATAATCGTGTAGTTACCGAAATAATTGAAAAAATTGGATGATGCATTTTGTAAATGTAATGAAAGAAAAATTTACTACATTTTATATAGATTGCATTCTACCAGAATTGGTGGATCCAAGATATTCTAGATAGATGCCAATAAGAGACTCAAATTATATTTTAAGAGCTATCAGAGATAAAAACAAGTACGACAAGTGCGAGTTTAACTCGCGCGCCGAGGGTTTTGAACTTTGTCGTTTAGGTAGGTACGTATATTGACGACCTCTTGGCGCGGTATTTTAAAAAGTTTTATTTTTTCAGACTTCTCTATATTTTTCCTGTAAAATATAGACCTATATCTACAAACGCTTAGTACATTTTACATAGATCACTCTGCAATCTTCGGAGATAGGGGGGGGGGATGGTAAACTTTTCGAACTTTTTCGAAATATTTCGAAAAGTATAAAAACTATCAAAATGTCAAAAACAATATTGTAATGTACAAACCAATACCTTTCATTTAATAACCAACGCGGTGGGGTAGTCACCCCTTTAAAAAAAATTCCGCCTTTTTTTGAACATATTAGACTTCTCTATATTTTTCGTTCAAAATATACATCCAAATCTACAAACAATTGGTACATTTCACACCGATCTCACTGCAATCTTCGGAGATAGGGGGGGGGAGGGAATGGTAATTTTTTTAACCTTTTTCAAAATTTCAATAACAATTTTGGGATCTACAAACCAATACCTTTCATTTGATACCACGTTCGACTCTGTAGGTCCCATTTAAAATTTCGTTTTCAAAATTTGTACTGAAAATCTTCATTTTGATTTTTTATTTATTTTTCTATAAATCGGTACGGGCGCACAAAATGTATTATAATTTCAAATTTCAAGTCAATAGCTGCTGTAGTTTCTGAGATATTAAGGATTAACAACACAAAACAGAATCAAAGTGATCCCATAAGAGTTTTGAAACCGATGTCAAACCCTTAAAACCAGCAGAAAGAAAATAAAAACATACTTCATCACATCATCACCAGCCTATAATAGTCCACTGCTGGACATAGGCCTCCCCTAATGAGCGCCATAGATGGCATCATTATTTGGGGGTTATTGCCCATAATCCCCACGCTGGGCATGCGGGTTGGGGATCGCAGTTCGGTGTAGTTTTTCTGCAGAGGGCGCTGCTGCCCGCCCCCCGTTGTGTTTCCCTTAGTCGCCTCTTACGACACCCACGGGAAGAGTTGGGGTGGTGAAATTCTATGCCGGCACCACACGGCCAAAACATACTTAGAAGAGGAAAAATGCAAGATGAAATAATCGGTGACAACTAAAAACATACCTACATGAACTAATAGAACAAGAAATGACGTGGATAGACAATAACAATGAAATAGAAGAACCACAAATCAAAAACAGTCATATTGAAAGGCGAGGCAGTGAAAACACTTATTGGCATTTTTTTTTTAATTTGTCTCTTTGTCCAGGATGCCCTTTCTCCTCTTGCTTAGAAATTTACTGTTTTATCAAATCTTTTCATCCGATTTCTGGCATCATTTCTTTTAATAGGTGTAAAAACCTATAATATAGGTTTTTACAGAGAAAAAAATTACCATTAGGTACATGGTATTTACATAATATTATGTAAATAATGGTAATTTTTTTCTCTTGGTCCATTATGACCTTTTTCCTTTAGCTCAGAGATTTATTGTTTCAAATTATTCCACCCCTATTTCCTACCTATCATTGATATCCTACTAACATTGAAAATTAGAGAAGCTTGTATGAATGTTTGTTACCATGTAACTACTAAACTGATTTGGATAAAACTTTCGAATGATTGGAATATAGGCTAGTTTAGAAGGAAATTACCTACAATGCGAGCGAAGCCGTGGGTAGTAACAACAGGCAGGTAACATACATACTTACGTAAAGTACCGAGTTCTGTTCCCAGACCAGGAACAAATACTTGCAGAATTTGTAAAAAAATATCCCGCAGTGGGAATTGAACCCGCATTTATCGCGTGTCAGCCGGCTTAGTTTACCACGCGCCGCGCCGCCATGAAGGATTTCAGTCTTTTGCGGCTTACGCGCGAAATCTATTTCTTGGCGATGCGGCGGCGGGGGGCGCGCGGAAGGTGCGGGCCGAAACCATAGCCACGCCCATTTTCTCAAGGTCATTCGCTCCTGTTAGAACCTACACCGTGCAAGTACACCATCAAATTGCTTTTATGTTTTATTTTTTCAGATCATTCGACTATTAAATACGTTCATATCAATTTGACGCTGACCGTACCAAGAAGATCAACTGTAGGTACATACGACTCGACCTTATAATGGTTGATGGTAGGTAACTATCCTGCAAGAGATATTTGACTAATTCGCATCCCAACACCACAGTATACATATTACACTGTGCCAACACTGCGCTAGCAAAAGCTGGAAAATACAGCGTCTGTTCCTATCGCAGCATTTTGACTGATGTGCGCCCGGAATTCAACACGGACGCGCAATTTATTTTTGCCTCGATTGCTCGAGACGTACCTAGTAGTGCTTCAGGCACTGGCTACATTTATTACTGAGAAGCCACAGGGAAACACAAATCTCAAGAACTATTTAACAAATGAATGTTTCGAGCAAATGAAAGCAGCCAGTCCCTTCAATTTCATTATAGGGTTCTATTTTTAACCTCCAGCACGGAAGCCTATAAACTCGTAGAATTCCCCAGCAAGAGAAATTACCTGGAAAATTCCACGAGTTTGCATATTCCTATTTACTTCGGCATTTTTGATTAATAAGTGTTTTAAGTTTCTTAATAACTATAATTTCTTTTTTATGTTTGTCTTGTTTGTATTTCTGAGGGATATTATTATTTTAGAAGCCATGATGAAAATTTTCAATATTTTATATAAATTTTTCTTGAGCTCCTATACAAGTTCCGTGTAACCCGTGCGAGTGTATCTCGAGCGCCGGTTTCGATATTTTGTCGATTATGGATATAAATACCAATTATTTCGGAGTCAGTCAGTATAGTCGGTAGGTGGATTTTTTTTGGGTATTTTCAATGTATTTCAAAAAGTATGAAACTTAGACAATTTTCTTAAACTGATTTGTAATGTCTAAAATATACCTTTGATTTGATACGAGTATCTCACTTCCCCATATACCTAATAGCCATTTTCTGGCAACGACACTACAAGCCGCTCTACCAGGATTGGATTGAAGTTTAGTAATAGTTAAGTAAAGTAAGTAATTATACCTTACGCTTAGGGATCTCATCATGTCTTCCGTTAGTACTGAGACGAAAGAGATTAGCTCAAAGTTCTAAGTTATGATCAACATCTTTTCAGAATTTCTTTTATTCTTATGAAATTAAAAATAATGCAATGACCAAATGACATTCACAATAATTTGCTTTGACTTTCAATGATAAAACTGAAATTAATTGCGAGACTTATAACTCACATTATCTACATTCTATTTTCATATAATTACCTACGTAGCGTTTAAATTTAAAATGTCGGAAGTTGATCAGTGAGAAAGCGAATCAGATTCACAATATTTACCAACAAATGGTGGAATGGCGTAATGTGGAAATGGCGTAATGGTGGAATGGCGAATGGCGAATGGCGAGCAAACACAAGTGTCATATACTGAAGAAATATGATCATCAAGAAATTTGTGCATCTATTTGGAGGTGCTTGAATTATAAACCAGTACGTCAAGTGCGAGTGTAACTCGCGCGCCGAGGGTTTTGAACCTTTTTCGTATAGGTAGGTACGAATATTGACGACCTGTTGGTGCGGTGGGCCAAGGTCCGCTTACGACGCAGGAGGTTGCGGTTTGATTCCCGTCCCGGGTCTGATATTTGTACGATCTGCAGATTATATGTTCGGGTGTTCTAGTCCTTTTTTACGATCACAAAAATAATCATGACCTGAAAGAAATGAAAGTACCAATAACACAAGCTTTGCTTCGCTGGTGGCTAAATGATGCTGTGTGGATTTTTTGAAGCAGGGTAGAATTCATTAATCTTATTACCTAAAAATTCTAGGAGCGCAGTGGAATACATTGAGTATGAATTTTGAAGTTTTGAGAACAATGTTTTTGCAGCGCTGTGGCTGTGGAACTAATCATTACAAATACTACAGAGATTATTGGGTAGGTAAGTAGGTAGGCCTTCATTTTTTGTTTTTTTTTAACGTGTTTTACTAAGCATGCTATTTAGACGATTTTCAAAACTTGTTTTGTATTGTTTTTAAATCCATACCTTTGATTTGATATTGACATTGACATTGTGTGAAAATTAGTTTTTTGACCATAAGGTAATGGTTAGTAGTTTTTCGACCTTTTTCCTTTTAGATACTCGGTGGGGTAGTCCCCCCTTTAGAATTTCCCCCCCCCCCCCCGTTTTTCGTTTTTTTGACCATATTTCAAAAAGTATTATTATTACAGACTTCTCTATATGATCAAAATCTACAAACACTTGGTACATTTCACATCGATCGCTCTGCAATCTTCGGAGATAAGGGGGGAGGGGGAAATGGTAATTTTTTTTTACCTTTTTTAAAATATTTCAAAAAGTATAAAATGTACCAAAATTTCGAAAACTATTTTGGAATCTACAAACCAATACCTTTCATTTGATACTACTTTCGACTCTGTAGGTCCCATTTAAAATTTCGATTTCAAAATTTGTACTGAATATCTTCATTTTGATTTTTCATTTATTTTTCTTTAAATCTGTTCGGGTGCACAAAATGTATTATTATTTCCAATTTCAAGTCACTAGCTGCAGTAGTTTCTCATATATTAAGGATTCAAAATACAAAACAGAAAAAAGCAATCCCATAAGGGTTTTGAAACCGATGTCAAAACCCTAAAAAGGAAAATGTTTGGGATCAGTTACGGTCAAGGTATGTACGGCAATGTTTTATGTTATTTTCAAGGATGAAACTACCATGCATGCCGACTTTTTTCTCAACATTTTAAATTATTAAAATATTAAGTTAACAATAATTGTAAACTGTCGTTTGCCGCTATATGTAAATTATCTACCTACATATATACCGGCAAACGACATTGTCTTAAATATAGCTATCCAGTATCTACAGTCTGCTTGTATGTTAGTTAGGCCACGTTACCTATCTTCTAAACAAATTAAGTATGAATTTCAAACATTTCACGTCTACAAGGCAACAGTATCCAAAAAAGAAAAAAACATTCCTGCAATCCAGATATTTCGATAACTTAGTTTTAAGGGAAATTGTTGACTTTAAGGAGAGAACACGAAATACCAGTTACTCAATTATACGATGACAAACTATTACAAGTTCGAAATAGCGCTCATCCGTTTGTAATCAAACTACCTACCTCCGTTTCCTAGTGTTTCCCGTATCCTTTATGGTGCTGGACACAAAGCAAATGATGTCCCTAGAAGCTCATACACTGATGTAGAAAGCGTTGTAGTGCCATTGAAATTTCGTGAGTCAATCTTAGCTGAATACTATGATAACGGTAATCGAATAGTGCTGGTTGGATGCGGATTCACGTAAGAAAATTGAAAATATAAAAGAGATCCTTATTGATGGAACTTTTAGCAGCTGCCGCATCCGTTTGTTCAGATTTACATAATTCACGGCGATGTTGGTAGCTCTATCAATTCAAACCTTATTCAAACAAAGACGTTTATTTTTTGTTTTAATGACGGATAAAAAGACAAGTTAAAGTTATTACATTTTATTTAGCCTAATCAAATCACAGCTACCGGAGTTCGAGCCCACAAAAGTGCATTGCGTTTATGAAACAGCACCAACAAATGCTTTGATGGAAACTCGGAAAAGTATCTGGAAGAGGGCAAAACTCTTGGGCCACACAAAATGTAAGGGAGAAAAAAGAATTATCTCGCTTACGTACGGCTGCACTGCCATTGATTCCACAGCAACTTATAAAAGAATGATGGGAGTACATTAAGTCGAAAAGTATCAACATGGATATGTCAAAATTCATAAATTATATTGAGAGGTTTTGGGTGAAACCATATCTCAGTACCATGCTATGTGTATTTGGAGAACATCATCGTACTAAAACATCTCCGAAGGCTGGAATTCTAAATTCAATAAGTGTCTAACCAAAAATACTGTAAATCTGTAACGCTTACTAAAAAATTTTCAAAAGTTTCAGAATACAGACTAACATAAAACTTCAAAATAGTAAACTTAAAAGAACTAAAAGAGTTATCTCTAGCGACGATTTTATCTTACATGTGCAAATGCAACTCTTAAACAAAGAGATAACCTTAGGCTATGCACTTGATAAACTCAGATAAGGAGATACAGTTACAGTCGGTCACTTATAATTTAAGGTAGTAAGTACAATTCTTTTTTTATCGAAGTATTATTTAATTTTCTAACCTCATTGTGCCCAAATAAGTTTTCCTTTATATAATTATAAAAATAAAGAGTTACATTTCTTTATAGCTGTTGCTATTTACTTGTGTTTTCTGTACAATTTGATCCAAAATAGCCTCGGTAGTGTCGTTCATTTGGCAACGACACTGGTAGTGCGGCGGGTAGTGTCTTTGCCAGAAAATGCTATGTAAAAGCATATAATACATACCTTCGAAAATTTGTTTTTAGAAAACACATTTTTATTCATACTTTACATAAAGGATATTATAGATCTACATTCTTCAAACGCCTAGTACATAATTGTGGAAATTTTTCGAGTTTTTACAAAAAGCAGGAACCATACCGAAATCCAAAAAACTGTTTTGTAACGTTTTAAACTATAACTATGTAAGTAAACAGATACAAGTGATGGCCTCTTTTAACATTTGGACATCAAAATTTGGCAAAATTTGGCCCTGTCGAGTTAATTATATCCGATTGATTTATATCAGGTTTATACAGGGTGTCCCGTAACTCAACGTCAACCCGAAAACGCCGTACAGGTGGGTTCATGACGACCCAGAACAACTACAAAATCATGGGTCTATCTTCAATGGTTTCAGAGTTATAGGTTTTATACTGAAAATCATGAATTCTCTGTCCGGTGTCAAACTTTTCTATGCTGTGACTACAGATGTCAATATTTTCTTATCTTATAATAAATTGCAAAATTTAAACATATTGAGTAATAAAGTTTTAGAAAAAAAAACTGTTTAGTTCGGTTATTGTATCAATGATTTTCAATCGGGTAACTTTGACTCGTCATACTGAAAAATAAATTCACCACGGCAGGCTGGCATGTTCTGTGGAAAGTTGGCGCAGTTATCCTAGATTTCAAAATGGTATCATACATCACACTTTTCGTCTTTAAATAATAGTAAAATATTGATTTTCTGAAATAAGACCTAAATTCAAAACAGTTTCACAAAACATTTTCACACGCAAGGGTAGATGGATAGATATTAGACCTTTTTTAAGTCTTTGCAAACTATTTGCCACAGTTTTTTGTACAAAAATGCCTCGTTGGGGTTCATTATTATTTTAAAAAATTAAACTAATAATCAATCCTGGCTTTCTTTTGGCTACCTGAATGATTTGCAATCTCGTCAGCTGAAACTAAAAATATATGATTTGTGTTTCCTGTTAATCCAAATAAACGGTAGGTACCTCAGTTCGTGCAATTGAAGAAAATACGAGAGTATCCAAAATTGTCAACAAATACCAACCCTATTACGTGAGTCAAGTACAAAGTTTACTACCTCGTGATTACCCTCTAAAAACTTATTTTTGCGTACATTGTTCTGCAAAAATTAATTCTATAATGGGTAATCAATCACGCATAACGTTCGGCATTTGGGTACTATTCCCGATAACACCTGGCTCGGGCGCTAGCGTTATATCTACATAATGCGTAAATGAGATGCATGTTTGCATATTCGGCCGCCGAGTAGACATAATTCAGATTACCAGGAATCGCTGAACACAAATAACAGATTTTTAAAGTTTAGATTTCAAATCATTCAGTTAGAAAAAAGAAAGTCAGGATTGATTATTATTTTAATTTTTCAAATAATAATCAAGCCCAACGAGGCATTTTTATACAAAGAACTGTGGCAAATAGATTGCAAAAACTTAAAAAAGGTCTAATATTGTACTATCCATCTGCCCTTGTGTGTGAAAACGTTTCTTGTGAAACTTTTTTGAATTTAGGTCTTATTTCAGAAAATCTATATTTTACTATTATCCACTCGAACGTTCATGGGTGCCACAGCACCCAAAAAAAAAGTAGGCGACTTACGTCCCGGGTACTACAGTGCCCATTAGTTCGCCCAGTCGAACAAATTATTTTACTCTAAAACTATGGATCAAAAGGCTATACCCTGTTTTTTAACGGAAGCGGAAATCTTTCATTGAACGAATAAAGCCGTCACATTGACATTTCTAAACAAAGTTTTGTCTGTCAAAAATAAAATGTAAACATTGGTGATTGACCTTGAAAACCGTAATGGGTTTTTCCTAATAATAATAATAATAATGCCGGACAATCCACACAGCATCATCTATTGATTGTTCATTGTTTTGTTTATTTCTTTGATTGTGATATATGTATGTTTTCTAGATAAAACACCGGTTCAAATGGTATGTGAACATCATACTTTATATTTCTGTGAAGTTTATAGAATTTTAAATCAAAACCGGCCGAAAATTTCTCCTAATATTTTTTGAGCATTTTTTTCATTACTAAGGTAAAGGTTTATTGAATTGATATTAATAACCGAACAAAACAGTCTTTTTTTTCAAAAACTTTAGGTACTCAATATGTTTAAATTTTGTAATTCATTATAAGACTGTGTTATTTGAGTTTGTAATACAAAAATAAAATTATGAAAATATTGACATCTGTAGTCACAGTATAGAAAAGTTTGACGCCGGACCGAGAATTTATGATTTTCAGTAAAAAGCCTATAACTCTGAAACCATTGAAGATAGACCCATTATTTTATAGTTTTTCTCTGGGTCGTCATGAACCCACCTGTCCGGCGTTTTCGGGTTGACGTTGAGTTACGGGACACCCTGTACGTATAAATTAACATTCAATAAATAAATCTGTTCTTTCAACCTTATGTAACGCAGACAATACTTCCTTTTCATTGAGTAATCATGTTTTAGTAAACATATTTTGAAGCACTTTCTTTAAAACTTACTAACTTTAAAGATAACCAAACCTCATCTTTGAGATATTAGTAAAACAGTTTTTTTCGGAACACGAATACAAATTATATGTACAATATTATTTAAGTATGATCTCGTATAGGTACCTACCGCGTTATTATTCTTGCTCTGCTCAGGTAGACGCACTTTACGTGTAAAGTTCTGGTAGTATTATTTTTGGCCTTGCCTAAGACATGATGGATTACTTTTTCCGAAATTTAACAACCATGAATTGAATACACGGCAATAAATGAACTATACTAGTTACATCAGATAAACATTCCTAGGTTTAGGTCGCAACTGTTACAATAAGGTCGCAACTGTAACATTATTTGTGCGCTTGTGTGCGTGTCGGCTAATGTAATCACGAACCGCTTACGCACACATTGGTTGTTTTGTGGCTTCAACTTCGAGCGGAAAATGTTTGTGTGAAATTATCACTCTACGTCTTATTATATTACTCTAAGGACGTAATATTTAAAATCTTTTATAATTTTAATATGTACCTAATACATAGATTACCATTATCTCAGAACGGCTTGTTAATAATAAAATAAAGCTTACCTACCCATCTTTCTTGTCTGGTTTCACAGCATAGTAGTTAAAAGAGCAGCAGAGGTTGAAAACAGTGAATACTTGTTGGAAGAGGTGATCACAACGGTGTATGGTGTTCATCCACAAGCATTTCTGCACAAGTTCACTGCAGTGGTATGCTGGTGAGACCTGGTGACCATTAAATTAAGTTCATGTCATTGTAAGCACTAATTGTAAGGTTATTGAGAGACTGGGTTGATAACAGGTATATCAATAAGTTTCCATGTACAACCACTCGCTTCAGCCGTCTACAGAACCGGAGTTTCAGAACTGGTTCCATACGAGGCTTTTAAATTACTTGTACGGAACTGGTTACGATCGTGGCTATTAATTTACTTTTACGGAACTGGTTCCGATCGAGGCTCTTAATGTGCTTGTATGGAACTGCTGGACCTCGTTCACCGAAAAATTCTTAACATGACGAAGTGGTCGTCGTTAAAACCAAAACACATAATACGGACTGTATAAAAAAACCAAGCCCAAAATAAAGTATTCAAGGAACTTGACAAGCTTAAAGACGAAACTGGCTCAAATTTAGATTCTATACAAAAACAATACGATGAGATGGTATACAATCTAGAAACTGAGGGCGTGCATTAACTGACGGATATACCATCATTTGAAAATAAAAAACTGGTCTTTTTAATAACCGAAACAAAGTAGGTACTGGGTGTGCCCAAAATGCGTTTTTCGTCATCTACTGAAGTAAGAGTTCCTAAAAAATTTGAAGATTTCTTGCTTGCTGACTACAATAGTGAAAGCGATGGAAAAAGAATACTTATGTATATTCTGTCGTAAATATGTAAGATCCATGGTTGGAAGCTTCGGACATATATTATGCGATGGCACTTTCAAATCCTGCCCAAAGGTTTTTAGGCAATTATATTCAATCCATGCTTATAAAGAGAATAATGAATCTGTTACTCCGATAATTTTCTGTTTACTACCTGATAAAAGCCAGAAAACATATGAGATCCTATTTCGACTCATAAAATCAGTCTTTCCTGACTGGAAGCCATTGAAAGTAACGATGGACTACGAAACGGCTGCAATGAAAGCAGTGGCCAAAGTATATAATGGCATCGAAGTAAGTTTATAAGTTTTAGTACACCAAGTTTTGTCTAAAATTAATTTGATAGTAATTCCGTGAATATAAAGAACGAGTGATATTTGACCTCGCTGTGTCTTTACTTCAGTTCCGTTCACGGCCGATGGAATATGATGATTACTTGATCGGAACCAGTTCCGTAAAAGTAAATTAATAGCCACGATCGTAACCAGTTCCGTACAAGTAATTTAAAAGCCTCGTATGGAACCAGTTCTGAAACTCCGGTTCTGTAGACGGCTGAAGCGCAACCACTACCCTAGCTAGTCGCGGGACAAAAAAGCTGCGAGGCGCTAACGCGACGCGATATAGCGGTATTTATTACTGATAGGTTAAGGAAAAAGTTTTTTAGCATTTTTTAGAAAATTTTAAACCATTTTAATACAGTTTATTTACATTTTACTAAAGTATGTGCCATTTTTTTTGATAACTTTTAGCGATCTTGTAGGTAGGGACATGACCCCATTGCTATAGAAATGTTGGGTCTTCTGATCAAAATACCGCTACAAGTGGATTTGGCAGTCCTCTAGTGATGTTAACCTGACACTGCCTAAAGAATTCTGAAGATATCTAAACAGGTGGAAATTTGAAGGTACAAGCTCAGGACTATACAGCGGATGCATTAACACCTCCCAGCCAACTCTCTTATTTTTTTGCGGAGTGGCTAAAGATGTCTAGGGCTATCGTTATCATGATAAAAAACCACACCCCTTCTGTTGATTAATTACGGCCGCTTTCTCTCAACTTCTTGCTTTAATCTCATCAGTTGTTCGCAGTAGAGTTCAGAACCGATGGTCCTGCCTGGTGGTAACAGTTCAATAATGAATAATGCCCTTCCAATCCCTCCAATCACACACACACAGCATCACCTTGTTGCGAGTTAACCTGGGTTTCACCACAGTCTGTGAAGCCTACCGGTTTTTGACCACGACCTTTTTCGGACGTACTTGTAGTACGAGATCCACTTTACGTCACCAGTTATCAACTTCTTCAAAAATGGCTCGGTTTCATTACGTCGTCATAAAGAATCACAAAAGAGTACACGGTTCATTAGGTTTCTTTCAGTGAACTCGTGAGGTACCCAAATATCGAGCTTTTTGTGCACCCAGTTTTTTTCAAATGAACCATAACTGTTTTGTGGTCAATTCTCAGTTCTTCAACTACGTTGTAACTACTGATATGCCGATCTTGCTCCACTTTTTCGATAATGGCATCCGACACGAGCGACGTGCAACTTTGACTTAAATATTTCCGGATTGAAAACACTTAAACCAAATTTATGCTACTCTCACAGAAACTGCAATAGGTCCATAAAAATAGAATTTTATTTCGCTGTTTGTGTTGCATTTTTACCTTTTCCAAGGGCGTCGCCAGCCTAAGGCCCAGGGGGGGGGAGGCAAGTTAATATTATGGAGGATGATATGTGAATTGTAGCTGGGGGGAGGCGAGAATATATGCATCATTTTCAAACACATAATGCTAGTCCCCAGTGGACATAACAAATGTTATATTTGTTATTTATATTTATTATTATGCAAATTTAGGTATGAAACTTTTGATGTAGGTATTATTGATTTATAACGCTATAACAATGCTTTTTGTAAATAATTATATATTTATAATGTCCCTAAATCAAATTATTATTAATTATTTATTAAAATGTATTTTTTTTGATAATTTTACAAGATGTACAAGTAGAAAGGTGGCTGCGAGAGGTAGATACTGAAGATGAAGAAGTGGTTGAGAGTGAAGATGATGAAGTTCAGCCAGGGCCAGATTTGCAGGCCTTCTTCCGCGAGACAGATCATCATCGTGAAAATGAAGAGGAAAGATTGAACAAATCAGACGACACATCAGGTTCAGAAGACGCTCCACTCTCAGAACTAGAAACCAGAAGGCGCAGTGCAGTCTATGAATCTACGAACTATTTGGCAAAAAGGTACCACCAGCCTCACGAACTCGACCCCAAAACATCAGGATAAGACCTCCAGGCCCAAAAGGAGATTCAGCTAGGAATGCTTGTTTTGAACTGTTCTTCACGCAAGATATCTTGGACATCCTGGTAAGGTGCACTAATAAATTGATAAAATAAAAGACGATTACCAAAGAAACAGGGATGCGATTAGTAAGAGTCCCAACAGGATTTAACTCCAAAGATAGGACACGAGTTGGTCGATGTGCACTCTGCTCGAGAGCCCGAAATCAGTCGACAAAAAATTTGTGCAAGACTTGCAATAAATGTATTTGTCCCGGTCACCAAGTAGTAATGTGTCCTGAATGCCAAAACAAAGAAATTTGTAGCTTAGTTTAATTTTAAGTTACGAAAAAAACATGTTGAACTCAGAAGCCATTTTGTTTTTTTTTTCTTAGATATTTACAAAATTGTTGGTTATTCAGTATTCTTACTAATTTTATCTAAGATTTTAGGTTGAAAACTTAGTTAAATAAATAACTTTTCGATTTTATTATTTGTTTTAATCAGATAATTAGGAATATACAATATATTGACATTTTAAAATGGCCTACTATAGTACTCATAAATGGCCTACTATAGTACTCATAAATGGCCTACTATAGTACTCAAAAATAGGGACGCGTGTACTGTAGTGTTAAGCATCATTTACCATAAATACTTGAGAACGCATAAGCCCTCTTTGTAGGTACTATCTTTCACTGATATACATGACTTTAGTCAGCCACTTGTCAATGATTAAAAATAAATGTTATTGCCAAAATTGTATCATTTTACTGCAACAATGGAAACTAGCAATGAAAAATTTGATCCAGAAAGTTCAGCTAGTATTCATAGGTAAAACATCAGCATTCTAGTTAATTGATAGTACACATAAAGGAACATTTTTAGTGAGAGCTGGATATAAACACTATCTGAAACGAAGCAATAAAAATGGTTAGTCAGTCTGGATTTGTTCCGCAAAAGGAACATGCCAAGACACGTTGGTTCTAAATGACAAAAAAGAAACAAAAATTTGGGAAACTGGGCATTGTTGTGTACCTGATATTGAGGGCCTCGATATAAAAAAAAACGAAATAAAGAAAAAGGCCGCAACGGATCATTGAAATTTTCTCATTGGTATGACATCTATCGACATACATTCAGTCAAAAAAGTATCGGGAATGGATAATTTGTCTATGGTTCCCAATTCAATCTTTTGTTTATTTTTTGCTGTTTGATTGGCACAACTGTTTTCCATTTTGGCGCGGATTTTGAGCTGCATCTGTTTTTTATATTTATTATAGTGCTGTTTTTAGTTAGATCATATCTAGTGTGTATTGCAAATTTCACTATGGACCAGAAGGAGGGAAAATATCGAACAAAGAGTTTGTCTTAAATTTTGCATCGTCAACGGAAAACGTGCTTATGAGTGGTACAAATCGTTTAAAAGCGGTCGAGATGTGATAGAAGATTTGCCTCGCTCTGGTAGGCCATCAACATCTTCAACTGAAGTTAACGTCGCAAAAATGAAGGACTAAGTGACTGAAAATCCTCATTCAAATTTGAGAGAGATAGCCGCTAAACTTTCTGTGTCTCACAAGTCGATCCGCCCCATTTTAAATAATCACTTGGGTCTGAAACATGTTGCTGCTCGGCTAGTCCCAAAAGAAAAACTCAATCGCATAAGAGTCGCTGAGGACATGCTAGAACGAGTCAATTTTGACCCAACATTCATGAAACGCATTGTTACTGGTGACGAGACGTGGATTCACGAGTTTGAAACTAGTCAACAGGCTTCGGAGTGACACCTCTCAACTGAACCGAAACCGAAAAAACCACGCCAAAGTAGATCAAAAGTTAAAGTCATGTTGACTGTTTTCTTTGACTATCGAGGTGTTGTGCTCTCGGAATTCTTGCCGGAAGGTGAAACGGTAAATAAAGAATATTATTTGAGCGTTATTAAGGCCAGATTTGTAGAAATAAAATTCTTGAATTTTGCATCACGATAATGCGCCTTCGCACAAGGCCATGTAAACGAATTTTTGACCAAAAACTCAACAAATACTATCGAGCAACCACCTTATTCACCAGATATGGCTCCAGCCTACTTCTTCCTTTTTCCTAAACTCAAATTACCACTTCGTGGCACACGTTTTCATTCAGTAGAAGACATAAAGGAGAATTCGCGACGAAAACTGAACTCAATTCCGGAAAAAGCGTTTAAAAAATGTTTTGATGTTTGGACTATTCGTTGGCGTAAGTGTATCGTTTCTGAAGGAGCATACTTTGAAGGCGATAAAATATATTTAGATGAATAATTAACGTTTTGTGTATTATTTTTTTACACAGTAGAACCTAATGTCAAAACCACATCATTATCATATAAACATAAATTCAAAGTAGTAATTTCTAAACACCAGAGTTCCAAAAACCCTAAAATCTTAAAACCAAAACGAACTTATCTCCTGCCAGGTGGGATGACGATCTGCGAAAGACTGCTGGCAGATGCTGGATGTGACAAGCCGAAGACAGGGCGCAATGGCGCTCATTAGGGGAGGCCTATGTCCAGCAGTGGACTAACATAGGCTGATGATGATGATTTTAATAAGTAAGATTTGGTAAGTCAAACTATGTACAAATGTACAATTTAATTGTGACTTTTTGTACGTCTGGCTGTTCTTAATAAAAAAAATTTTTTCATAATAAAAAGGTCTTTTTTGTGGCAAAATAGTACAAAATTGTATGGATACTTTACAAAAAACTGTTTCCTGGAGAAATAATGACGCAAATGTACTGGTACTAAACATTTCTTTTTTTATATTTCGACTGACTTTGATGCAGGTTTTGTTTGATTTAAACTGAAAATAATACAATGATACTTCAGTTTCATTTTAAGTTAAAAAAATGTCTAAAACAAGAGTCATAAATGGAAAACCAACATATAAAAAAACTTTAAATCCCTCCCCTGTAAAATTGCAAAATATGCTGTTTCGTCAATAGTGTTCTGAATGAGCGATGTGAGGAAGAGGGGACGCCTAGTCAGTCTAGTCAATACCTTTCATTTGATACCCAACTCGGTGGGGTAGTCAGCCCTTCAGAAAATTTTCCCGCCCTTTTTTTTGACCTTATTTCAAAAAGTTTTATTTTTACAGACTTCTCTATATTTTTCCTGTAAAATATAGATCGATATCTACAAACACTTGGTACACATCAATCGCTCTGCAATCTTCGGAGATAGGGGGGGGGGTACCGGTCAATTTTTCGACCTTTTTCAAAATACACTCGAGAGCAATGAATCCGGGTCACTCAAAGAATCCAAAAAATCTCGGAAAGTAAGAATGCTAGGTTAATGCAATAAATTGTACCTATTTAATAGACAATTTAATACTCCTTAAATGAAAGTTAAAAAAATATGAGTCACCATACATTTTATTTACACAAAATTACATAAAGAAAAAAAACTGCTGATCTCTCCTTAAAACAAAAATAGGAAACATGAAATTTTTGAACTTTATGACGATTTTCTTGAATTTCAATACTTCGTATTACCTCCTCGTGCTTCCATTACTGCGTTTACGCGGTTTGGCATGCTGTACACCAAGTTCCTTATACGATTTTGGGGAATATTCTCCCATTCCTCTGTGAGAGCAATTTTGAGCTCAGGAAGCGTGATTGGGGGAGGGTTTCGTTGTTTTACGCATCTCCCTAGCTCGTCCCAAGCATGCTCGATCGGGTTGATATCCGGGCTGCGCACTGGCCACTCCATACAAGTAATGTTCATCTCTTGAAGGTAGTCATTCACAATCCTACCTGTATGAGGTCGGGCATTGTCATGCATAAATATAGCATCCTCACCCAAATTGACCATAAATGGACCAACGTGTTCGTTGAGGATTTCTTCCACATATCTTACGCTAGTTAAAGAGCCGTTTTCTATGATCACCAGCTCTGTGCGACTTTCAGAGGAAATTCCGGCCCACACAAGTACAGACCCACCACCGTAGGCTACTTTTTCTTCGATGCATGCTTGCTTGAATCTTTCCCCTGGTCTTCTATACACTCTGTGTCTTCCATCGTGCTTGTAGAGCATAAATTTTGATTCGTCGGAGAACATAACTTTCGACCAATCTTCAATACTCCAATTTACGTGGTTCTGGGCATATCTTAGTCTTGAAATACGATGGCCACGCTCCAGTTTAGGGCCGTTTGCAGGTCTAAGGGGTTTTAAGTTAGATTCAGCAAGCCGACGTCTTACTGTCCATGCACTTGGGTTACTTCCTCCGAGGCGTCGAAACTGATTTGTGAGTTCAGTTCCTGTGAGAAAGCGATTTCGAAGCATGGTGTTCACCAAGTATCGGTCTTCTCGTGCTGTGGTACACCTAGTTCTGCCCGTTCCTGGTCTGCGTAGGTTAGAACCAGTTTCTTCGTAACGTCGGAGAACTCTTTGTACTGTTGACAGCGACACACCGACAGTCCTAACTGTATCGCGCTGACTCCGTCGGTTTCCACCAATGTAAGTATTCTGGTGCATTCTTCAAGTGTAAGCGACATGATTTCAGCTTGAATAATGAATATTGAGCACTATCAACCTGGTTTATGTACCAACATAAATGACAGATTACAAACAAAAGCAAAAACAAATCCTGTAATTTCGTAGTTCCATCTTCGACAGTGTTCCCTTTTCAAATTTGATTTTTTTATGATATAACTTTACAATAACTAAGAAGTTTTAATACTTTCATTTAAGGAGTATTAAATTGTCTATTAAATACAATTTATTGCATTAACCTAGCATTCTTACTTTCCGAGATTTTTTGGATTCTTTGAGTGACCCGGATTCATTGCTCTTATCAAAAAGTGTAAAATCTGTCGAAATTTCAAAAACTGTATTGGAATGTACAAGTCAATACCTTTCATTTGATACCCAACTCGGTGGGGTAGTCAGCCCTTCAGAAAATTTTCCCGCCCTTTTTGACCATATTTCAAAAACTGTTATTTTTACAGACTTCTCTATATTTTTCCTGTAAAATATGTATAGATCCATATCTACAAACACTTGGTTCATATCACGTCGATCGCTCTGCAATCTTCGGAGATAGGGGGGGGGAACGGTAATTTTTTTGACCTTTTTCAAAATATTTTAAAAAGTATAAAACCTACCAAAACTTCAAAAACTATTTTGAAATCTACAAACGTGTACCTTTCATTTGAGACTACTTTTGACTTTGTACGTTCCATTTAAAATTTCGATTTCACAATTTGTATGGAAAATCTTCATTTTGATTTTTCATTTATTTTTCTATAAATATGTGCGGGCGCACAAAATGTATTATTATTTCAAATTTCAAGTCAATAGCTGCAGTAGTTTCTGAGATATTAAGGATTCAAAACACAAAACAGACCCAAAGCGATTTCATAAGGGTTTTGCAACCGATGGCAAAACCCTAAAAAGGCATGTTTGATGTATGCTCTAATTACAAAGTTAGCAACGGAAGAAACATAAATTAAATTCATATCATTGAAAAGAACAGGGCGCGTCTAGAAAAAACAGAGGATACATAAAAAGCAGGCGCTGGAGAGTTCATTCTCCTTACCATGGACTTATACGCCGTTAGGGTATATCCGTAACTTACAGCTGTTTTATATATTAGACCAAAATTAAAATGTCACAACTTTTCTATGTAGGTACAATTAAATTTCGGGTCTTTAGTCGTTTCGCACCACAAGCGATTCGAACCGCGGTGCAAATCGGCCAAGTATACCTTTTGAATGGGTTCTTTCGCACCGCGGTGCTATCCATTGCACTTGTTATTGGTTTGTCAAAAATGCCACTTTTTTAACGTCATACACTTTCGCTTCCTTTCTCATTCTTTCTTTTTCTCATTTTGTATTACCAATAAAATAAAAATAAAAAAATTAAATTCCCCGCCTTAACACTGGTGTGAAAGAAATCACGGCCATCATAATACACTCGAGAGCAATGAATCCAAAAAATCTCGGAAAGTAAGAATGCTAGGTTAATGCAATAAATTGTATTTAATAGACAATTTAATACTCCTTAAATGAAAGTATTAAAACTTCTTAACAGTGAAAAATAATTCTTTTTTCACAGTCAATTGTGAAACTTGATTGCGAAAACAGAAAAGAATTTCTTGTTTGACAGTTAATTACGAAACAGTGAAAAATAATTCTTTTTTTACAGTCAACTGTGAAACTACAATTGCGAAAACGGACTAAACCGTAAAGTTATATCATAAAAAAATCAAATTTGAAAAGGGAACACTGTCGAAGATGGAACTACGAAATTACAGGATTTGTTTTTGCTTTTGTTTGTAATCTGTCATTTATGTTGGTACATAAACCAGGTTGATAGTGCTCAATATTCATTATTCAAGCTGAAATCATGTCGCTTACACTTGAAGAATGCACCAGAATACTTACATTGGTGGAAACCGGCCGGAGTCAGCGCGATACAGCCAGGACTGTCGGTGTGTCGCTGTCAACAGTACAAAGAGTTCTCCGACGTTACGAAGAAACTGGTTCTAACCTACGCAGACCAGGAACGGGCAGAACTAGGTGTACCACAGTACGAGAAGACCGATACTTGGTGAACACCATGCTTCGAAATCGCTTTCTCACAGGAACTGAACTCACAAATAAGTTTCGACGCCTCGGAGGAAGTAACCCAAGTGCATGGACAGTAAGACGTCGGCTTGCTGAATCTAACTTAAAACCCCTTAGACCTGCAAACGGCCCTAAACTGGAGCGTGGCCATCGTATTTCAAGACTAAGATATGCCCAGAACCACGTAAATTGGAGTATTGAAGATTGGTCGAAAGTTATGTTCTCCGACGAATCAAAATTTATGCTCTACAAGCACGATGGAAGACACAGAGTGTATAGAAGACCAGGGGAAAGATTCAAGCAAGCATGCATCGAAGAAAAAGTAGCCTACGGTGGTGGGTCTGAACTTGTGTGGGCCGGAATTTCCTCTGAAAGTCGCACAGAGCTGGTGATCATAGAAAACGGCTCTTTAACTAGCGTAAGATATGTGGAAGAAATCCTCAACGAACACGTTGGTCCATTTATGGTCAATTTGGGTGAGGATGCTATATTTATGCATGACAATGCCCGACCTCATACAAGTAGGATTGTGAATGACTACCTTCAAGAGATGAACATTACTTGTATGGAGTGGCCAGCGCGCAGCCCGGATATCAACCCGATCGAGCATGCTTGGGACGAGCTAGGGAGATGCGTAAAACAACGAAACCCTCCCCCAATCACGCTTCCTGAGCTCAAAATTGCTCTCACAGAGGAATGGGAGAATATTCCCCAAAATCGTATAAGGAACTTGGTGTACAGCATGCCAAACCGCGTAAACGCAGTAATGGAAGCACGAGGAGGTAATACGAAGTATTGAAATTCAAGAAAATCGTCATAAAGTTCAAAAATTTCATGTTTCCTATTTTTGTTTCAAGGAGAGATCAGCAGTTTTTTTTCTTTATGTAATTTTGTGTAAATAAAATGTATGGTGACTCATATTTTTTTAACTTTCATTTAAGGAGTATTAAATTGTCTATTAAATACAATTATTTATTGCATTAACCTAGCATTCTTACTTTCCGAGATTTTTTGGATTCTTTGAGTGACCCGGATTCATTGCTCTCGAGTGTAGTATTAAGGAACTCAGTGTGAATGACGGGAAAAAGTTAAGTGTGGATCGCGAAGGAAATTACATTTTTATTGATTATCTCTTCAACAAGGTAATTACAATTAGTCTGCGACCATAACCTTTTTATTTTCAGAATGATATTATAGCAAAGAAAACGAAGCTCAGTCCTCTGATGATCGTATCACTATGATTTTTAAAAAAACGATGGCACCTTTGAAAAACAAAGGTTTAGATTTAGTAACAAATATTCCAATGTAAGTATCAAAGATGCCCTATACAACAGTAGAAACACTGCTTTTCAAGTTAAAAAACTATATATAAGAATTTCACCGAAGTAGAAGTACCCGCTCAATTCCATAAATATTTATTAGCAGATTATGAAGAAAAGGATACCAGATTACTGATTTTTTCAGCGGCCGAAGCAAATGAATTATTGGTAAACATTAAGGAAATATTCATTGATGGTACATTTAAGTCCGTCCCAGGCCCGTTCTACCAACTGATTGTAATACACGGAGATTTAGGGAGCACCTCTGGATCGACTAAAGTACGAGTAGAGCCTCCCATTTATGCTTTATTGCCAAGCAAAACGGAAGGAGTTTATCATATCCTGTTTGATCTAATAAAAGCTGTTATCCCAGAATGAAATCCTGCTATATTACATGTTGATTTTGAACCAGCAATAACGAATGCCTTAAATATTTTTTTTTTCCCAGTATAATTGGTATACAATCTAAAGTCTGTAAACGCATCGTTCAATTATGTTTTGCCCTTTTACATCCAAATTTTTTTTTTACAGCAGAAAGCGTAGTATATGCAAAAATGCAAAAATTTATAGCGTACTTCGATAAATGCTACACGAAGGCTGAATCAATACTAGAGAATGGTGCATTTACAACGCTCGACACCAACAATGTGTACGAGGCATGGAATGGCGGAATTAATAAAAAAATACAAAAAAATTGTGTAACCATGGCCAGACTGCTTACAGAAATTTTTATAACGCTCAATATTAACTTACACGAGAACATCAAATTCAATACTTATTTCATATTTCGTTTATTTTTGCTTACATGTACATTCATTCTTAGGTCTAATTGAATGGTTAGTATAGTTTTCACTAGGTAGGTACATGCACCCTGGAAGGGCACTGCAAAAATGAGTTCAGATTTATTTAATATTTATGTTATTATTTTAATATTATTATTATTATTATAATTATTATTTTATATTATTATTATCAAATATTATTATTATTTACTTCGTGACAACATCATTATTAATGCCCAAATGCCAAAAGCTGCGTTAGTGTCCTTGCATTGCAGTGCGTGTAAAGTGCTCTGTGTCTCGTGAATAAAGGCACGAATGTTTTAGTCTCCTTTTTGTTATTCCCAACGTTAACACTGTTTAACGAGGTTGTGACCCACCTACACACTGAAATTTGAAAATATGACAGAGTGAAGGCGGGGAAATTAATTTCCCCTCCTTCACATTGGTGTGAAGGCTCAGTGTAAAGGGGGTCGCGAACGAACCACCCGATATCCTCCAGGAAAGCCAGCAGCTCGCTGACGCCGGTGCACGCCTCCCTAGATGTTCTCGGTCTCCCGAGGTTTTGTAATCTTTGAGAAGCTACGCTATCGCACTCTACAAGCACATGCACTGCCGTCTCCTCAGCATTCATGCACCCTCTGCATAGAGGGCTGTCCGTGTGTCCAATTTAAAGAGGTGTTTATTAAGCATGCAGTGTCCTGTGATCACACCGACAGTTAGCCGGAGTTTATCACGCTTCAGATTAAGGAGTTTGCGGGAGAATCTCGGGTTTAAAACCGGGAAGGCCTCCTTTGACTGCTTACAATCCGTAATACTTGCCCAGTACTCTTGATGTTGTTTAGCTATATGTTGACGCATCCATTAGCGGACTTGACTAAATGGTAGGGGAATTATTGGCTCGGGCCCTGCTGGTTGCCACTCTGAGCCTCTCCTCGCCAGTGCATCAGCTTAGTCATTACCTCTGGATCCGCTATGTTCTTTGATCCATTGCAGGGTGACTCTATTGGACTTACTTACCTGTTCCAGCAGGTGGTGGCACTTTATAGTAAGTCCTGAGTTGTGTTCTCTTTTGTTCAGGGCCTGTAGTACCGCGGCGCTGTCCGAGAGGATCCTGATGTTTTGGTCAGTGATCTTCCTTCGCAGCACTGCATTCATAAACTGGATAATACCTACACATTCCGCCTGGAAGATAGAGTTGTGGGCACCCAGCGCTGTTGTTTTGTGGATGTTGAGGTCTTCCGAGAACGTTCCTGCCCCGGTAACTGTTTTCATTTTAGAGCCATCTGTGTATATTCTTACCTCGTGTATATTTGAGCTATCACTTGGCTCTTCGTACATTTGTATAGTGAAGCTGTGTAGGTGTTTTTTTGGTACCCTATCGTAGATCGAGAGTAACATAGGGTTACTCCTTGTGTATTCGTCTATGATAGTGGTGTGTTGTGCTCAAGTGTCATGTTACCATAAACGTACCTATAGCCCAGAGTCTATAGGTAGGCAGCTGCGGCTGCCTCTTGCTGCACATGTAAGTGCAGTGGCGTTAGACCTAACAGGGCTTCGAGTACCGATGTGGGGGCAGTTATCATACACCCTGTTGTCGCTACGCAGGCCAGTCTCCGTAGCTTTTGAGTTTGTTTATGGTTGTGATTTGATTTGTTCTTGTCCACCATACAAGGGCACCGTATATCAGTGATGGTCTAATTACAGTGTTGTAGAATCATAGGGTAATCTTTGGGCCGAGACCCCATGTTCTCCCTAGCATTCGGCGGCACTGCCAGACTGAGATGGTGGCTTTTTTGTCTAGTTTTATAGATGTGTGGCCCGGTTTAGTTTGCTATCCAGTGTTATACCTAAGTATTTAACTGAATCGGAAAGTGTGAGTTGCGTATCGAACAGGAAAGGGAGCGTGTAGTTCCCTAGTTTACGCTTGTTGGTGAACATTACTTACTAGCTCTGTTTTGGTTGGATTCACGGTTAATCCGTCGTCCGTGTCCAAAGTGTCCCGATATGAGTAGTGGTCGTCCGCGTAGCCAATTAGATCATTTGCTACAAGGTTCCACAGGAGTGGTGACAAGACGCCGCCCTGGGGACCTTTTGACACAACTACCCGGGTTCCCCCGTATACGTCAACCCGCGCCGCTCTCAGTTTGAGCATGTTTATGATCCAATCTACCAGTGTCGCCTCTACACCATGCTTCTGTAAGGCTGCATTAATGCTGTTGAAGTATGTTTTGTCAAAGGCTCCTTCGATATCTATGATGGCTACCAGACATAGAGTTTTGTTAGAGATGTCTAGTTCTAATCTGCTAACAACTGCATGTAGTGCAGATTCTGTTGATTTACCCGAACTGTAGGCATGTTGTTGTGTGTGTAGTGGATTTATTGTCAGTATGTTATCCCTAATGTGTCGGTTACATAGTCTATCTATGGTCTTGAGTAGAAAATAGATGATCGGCCTATAGGACTTTGCTTCAGTATAGTCGCTTTTACTTGATTTGGGTATGAAAAGGACTCTAACCTCCCTCCACATGAGCGGTACGTAACGGAAGGCCAAGCAGGCTCTGAAAATAGTCGTCAGCGCCCCGCCTATGTGTGCTGTACCCCATCTTAGTAGGGCAGGAAATATTCCATCCATGCCCGGCGACTTGTAAGTATAGTTTGAATGTTTTAATGGCCCAGTTTACCTTATCTCCGGTGACCACTGAGCATGCTACTTCCCAGTCAGACGCTGATGGTGTGACTAAACTGGTGTTTTGCCACTGTGTTTCACCTTCTATGAGACACCCTGGGACCACAAATGTGTTTGTAATAGGAGTTCATGTGTTTCTGCTGTCGTTGTTGAGTATGTGTTGCCAGACTTTTTAAGTGAACCGATCTCACGGTTTGGTTCTGATGCTAAGATTTTTCTGATTCTGTTCGCTTCTGAGTTAGACTCTATGTTGGTGCAAAAGTTTTTCCATTTAAGATGACTCCTACGCCGTATTTGTATTTTATAGTCGGCCTGGGCTTTCTTGTAGGCATCCCAGTCGGAGTCGTCGAAGGTGTTCATAGCTCTATTGAAAGCCTTACGTACCTTACTCTTGAGCTCCTCCAGTCGTCGCGAACAGGCCTGCTTCAGTTTCCCTGATAATGTTGAGAGGGCAGGTTCCTTTCTCATATAATATATAGAAAGATATTGCTTGCCTCCAAATAACCGAATGAAGAATGTAACTCCGTTCAAAGTTCAATAAAAGAAAACTTGAAAATAGGGAAATTCACCGCCTAGTGACTATGTATGTGATAATAACAAAAGAAGCTAGAGAGAAGCAATACGAAGCAAGCCGATTAGTTTTTTAAAAAACTTGGCAAGACATGGATTTGCAAAAGCATCCGACCTGCCGTACAAGTGAAGAAGTAAAGCTGGCGGTCCGCAAAATATCGACATAAAAACAATTATTTATACCCCAGACAAAACTTTAAAAGTCAAACTAAGCTATGATGGAGTATGGCCTGATCTCCCACAAAGTCTAAAGCTACTTGGTGAGATTAATTATCCTCAACATCGCTCTATTATGATTCCAATATCTTTTACCAAGTTCAACCATCTGCAACATCTAAAATCAGTTTTGCCCAGTTATTGTTACAGGTTCTATATATTGGGGAAAAAGTCTTTTCGCATTATACCTAGTATGTATGAACTTGTAATATAATCTCTTTGGCTATTATATACTAGGTATTTGTATCTGGCTGGTTCTGGTATCATAAAAAGTTTAAATTTTAAAGAAGATAATTACAAATTAATATTAAGTAAATGTGTAATTTTTATTTGTTTTTCGTACTGTCAAGATGAGTGAAGCTTATGAAGAAATACGATACCTTTTAAAATTTGCGATGTTTATGGACTTAGTGCTGTGTCTGTGAGAGTGGCACAAATTAAGTTTAAGCGTTTACAATCTGGAAATTTTGATTTCAAAGATGCACATCGCTCTGGTCGTAATAGATGCCATCATAATAGGTTGAGGAAAAGTTTCTTCGCATTTTTTAAGAAAATTCAAATCATTTTTTTATACAGCGTGTCCCGTAACTCAACGTGAAGCCGAAAACCCAGGACAGGTACGAAGAAACTTTTCCTCAACCTATTATGATTCTCTGTTTTACTCTACTCATACTTTACTTAAAAGTTATGAATGATTATTTAACATTAGTTTACAAAGTATCTCAATGAGTCCCCGTACCAAGACGGAAAATGCATGTATTATGTATATAATGGTGTTGCTTTTACTCGTTTAGGTACGATACTTTTTAAATCATTGAAATCGGTCCATTGGTTGCGAAGGTATTAAACATTTTGTAAAAGCCAACCGCGGGCGGCCGTATAGATAGACCGTGGTGACGTCACGAACCCCGTTCCGCCCGCGCGCGCGTTCTCCGCCATTCATTTATTAAAGTTCACTCGATCTGGGCGGGTCGTGTAGTGCTTTTGTGGTTTTTACGTGAAAATATGCAGAATTATAAGTACTGTGTAGTACCGAAATGTACTAATACTTCAATTAGTACTCCTGAAAAAATGTTTCCAATGTGCCAAAGGACCCGAAAAGTCGCAAAAAATTTACTGTCCTGAATGAAGAAACAATTAAGTTTGTACATACTTATCTACATAACAATGTTGAAAATAACGGCGTAGGTAGAGTTACAACAAAAAACACAACTGCCCTGGCTGACTAACCTAAAACTTTTAAGTATTTAATAATTATGCTAGTCCAGGTAGGTAGGTACTACATACCTGGATTAGCCTACTTATTATCCTGCTGTTCTGAGTAGGTTGATGGTGATTTTTTTTTTCAGTATAATGAGTCAAAGCTACCCGATTGAAAATCAGTGATGCAACAACCGAACTAAACAATATTTTTTTTCAATAACTGTATCCAATATGTTTAAATTTTGCAATACATTATAAGAATGTGTTATTTGAGTTTGCAATACAAAAATAGAAATCACAAAATATTGACATCTGAAGTCACAGCATACAAAAGATTGACGCCGGGCAGAGAATTTATGATTGTCAGTAAAAAGCCTATAACTCTGAAACCATTGAAGATAGACCCATTATTTTATAGTTTTTCTCTGGGTCGTCATGAATCCACCTGTCCTGGGTTTTCGGCTTGACGTTGAGTTACGGGACACCCTGTATCTATATGTATATATATATTTTATATCATACATAGAAACCGGCCAGAACACCCCGGGCGGGAAACAAAGCCGCAACCTTCTACGTCGCAGGAGGAACTTGGCGCACCGCGCCCCAGAGGTCTAATGAGAGAGGAGATATTGGTAGTTCTTCGTCGACAAACATTATGTATGATACATTGTAATCACTTACTTGCAATATTTGAAACTGTTATTTTGAAGTTTCAATTCTTTCGATTCGTGGATTTTCTAAATATCTACAGTTAAATTATAAGCTTAAGTATGGAAAGAAGGCTTTTTGACCATTGCCAAACGATATAAACTAGGTACATTCCTATGTCGATGAACACCAAGATAAATTTCAAACCATATTGATTAAAAAGTAATGTTTATGAAGGTCAGATGAATGAAAGCTGACTACAATACAAAGCTAATGGTTCTGGTGTCAGGGCGTACGTACTCACCGGTCGGCGGAGGTCGGTGTAGTTATACTTAATTAAGTGGTTTTGTCTCAAGAATACTTAGTCGAAAAACCTATTGGTGTACTAGCGGTCCGCATCGGTTTCGCACGGGTATAAAACAAACATTTCAAAAATTATATTTTTTACGCACGTTCGATCATTATTAATGTTTAAATATTAATAAAGGATACCTTACTTTTTAAAAATATTCTTTAGCCTACAAACTACAATATTCGTGAGGACAGGATTCTAAAGAAACTTTTTTTCAAATCGGTTTAGTTGTTTTGGGACCTATCCAAAAAATAAACAAATAAATGAATCATATCTTTCCTCTTTATAATATTAGTAACGATTTATAGTTACTTAAAATATCGCACAATTGAAGATCCATACTAATATTTTAAAGAGGAAAGATTTGATTGTTTGATTGCTTGTTTTTTTTTTAATTCAATAGGCTCCGAAACTACTGGACCTATTTGAAAAATTATTTCACCATTAGAATCCTAAATTTTCAGTGATGAACATACGCTATAATAAACCAATTAAGGTTCCGCATGAACTTTTTTTTGTTAAATGCCCGTGCGAGGCCGGGGCGGACCGCTAGTAAAAGAATAAATAGAAAACACGCTTAGAATGATAGTTGACACAAAAGAGGGGTACCTAGACATATACGTATCAAAACCAAATACTTGGTTAATTGAATTTTTTACATGAATTTTAAAGTTATGTGAAAATGTGTGAATAAAGAATCTTTTAATATTAAAACCAAAATATTAATATTCAACTTTGCTATTTTGCTATGTATATTCAAAAGTCGAGATAACCCGTCTTTAACAAACGAACTTTAATATACATTTTTGCCCGTTATGTATTTCGTAATCGTATCAGGTCACAATGTGTATTCTTAGAAATGGAATGGAATTTTGTAATGCCACCTGGACGGAAAATACTCTTAATACTGTATCCTTTATTTTTTTTAAATATTGAAAGCTGCATTTAAATATTTTCGGAAATTCGCTTGCCACACCAATGAATCGTACTGACCTTAATCTCTTAAAAAATACACACTGTTTATTGTATCGATCGTTCCGGTTAATCATACGGATGAAATTTCTCTGACGAATTTGATAAATTAAATGAAAGGAAAACCATGAAATGTTTAACTATTTTAATTACTTACAATAAATGGTAAGTAACTAAATACCTACATAGTTGTTCAAAATGGGCTCCATTTTCTTGGAAACCGCTCGGGGAAACCATTTAACTCATTTCTTAAAAGATCCTGTATTTCAAGATACTTGACAGCGTTTAAAATGACCTTCGAAAATAAAATAATTCCTCTGAAACTCCGCATTCTGCAGTAGTCTTATAGATTGTGGCAGTTTATAATATATGGAGGGTGCATGCCATAGCAAAGATACTTTTGCTCATCATTTTGGTTTTTCTTTTTATAGAACAGACTTTATTGTTGTCACGCCTATTGCGCACAAGAATATCGGAAGGTCGGCCGAAAAGATTTGGATTTTTCTTGACAAACATAGCTCATAAGTGCATTCAGTGCTTACTGAATGCATAGATTCGTTTTTGGCTTTAAAATATAAAGAATCGTTAAGTGACCCTATCCCTCTGCTGTGAAGGCAGCGTTTTTATCTGTATTTAGATCTAATTAATAAATTTACCTCGAAGATAAACCAACGAACGGGGTCGTACGAATAAAAGAAAATTATTATTTATTCACGATGTAGCTTAGTTTTTTTAATATAATTGAAATTGGAGGATACAATGTTGGATAGATACAAATTAATCGTGTATACTTACCGTTCTGAAGAGGTTTTCAATAGAAATGTTATTGTTGTCCAAAATAGCTTGAAGCTCTCGTAATTGCTGCTTCTGAGCGGTACTCGCAGCATACACGGAATGGAGGAAAGGGATCAAACGGATAGTTTCAAAGACAAACTTCTTGGTCTGATTCGGTTGGAGCGAGCTAAGAAAGCAAGGTACAATCAAAGGTTAACTGATGACCTTAAGATAATTGGTTTTTAATTTAGTGGTACGGTTTAACATCACGCCAAAACAGCTTTGCGTCTGTTAAGTTGTAACTATTTTCTTAAGGGATTTTAATATTAGAGACAAATTAAATTAATACCTACTCAAAAGATATAAAAAATACAACGGTTTGCCGATCAATCTGTCTACGCTGATGTATTTGCGTAATAATTACGATGACTTCTTTCACGATTTGATAAATAATTAAGTACGAGTAGATATCTAATCTCGATAAAGACTCAGTTTTTTTTTTTGTTCTATCAGCATATTTTTGGAATGGGACTCACATGTTCGAAGCAAACCTGTCGGCTGCTTTTCGTGATACCATGTTCAAGTTGCATATCGTTACAGCTGGGAACGGAACGTCCCAGATATCACATTGTGTACTCTCTATCACCTGGAAAAATATGTTTTTAAGTACCCGCTTAATCATATAACTTAGTATATATGTACCAATCTACATTATTCAGGGTGGAACATTAGGTTTTTGTTCAGAAAGGAATCTCGCAGACAATGTTAACCACTGGTAATGACGCTGTAGTGAGAGGATTTTGACTTTTAGAATTATTTCACATATAACTGGCCTCATCATCATCACCAGCCTATAATAGTCAACTGCTGGACATAGGCCTCCCCTAATGAGCGCCATAGATGGCATCATTATTTGGGGGTTATTGCCCATAATCCCCACGCTGGGCATGCGGGTTGGGGATCGCAGTTCGGTGTAGTTGTTCTGCAGAAGGCGCTGCTGCCCGCCCCCCGGTGTGTTTCGCTTAGTCTTTCCCTTAGTCGCCTCTTACGACACCCACGGGAAGATTTGGGGTGGTGAAATTCTATGCCGGCACCACACGGCAATAACTGGCCTAATTCAACGATATTTGACTTATAAAGATCACAATCTCCAATCGAAACTTACTGTTACTATTGGATTCCTTGCATACCATTTGTATGCTGTTACCACAAAGAAAGCAGCTACAACAGTACTAAAAACGACGGCAAACGCCCAGCAAGACCTAGAAACAAATTCTTATTATGGAAGAAGCCTGCATCTCCCTCTGACTATTATTCACTTGTCCTTTTTCAGTATAGGTTACGTACCTGACTTAGAAAAAAAATTATGTAGATAGCAACAAATTACCTTTCAAAAACGGATAGATCTTCCATTACAATATACTTATAGCCGTGTAAGTCTGTTCTTTTGCAAAACTCTACAAATTTACCACAGGGAAAAACTTTTTTATCCTGTTTTCCCCAGTTGATCTCACTCACAGACCCATTTTTTATTTTAACGTCGGATTTGTTCATACCGTTTGCAATCATTTTCAAACCTGTACAAACGAATACAAAGAGGAGCGGCCTCCATGGAAACTTAACGTGGTTTGAAACCTGCAACACGAGTAGGCAATTATAATACTACCACCCTATATAGGTACTTACCCACCCACTCAGATCAGTTAGATAGTAGAGGTACTTTATTTTAATCGTGTTCGACATACCAACCGCTAGCGGCAATAAAACTATAATACTTGTTACTGTGTGGTGATTTGGAAGTATCAATAACAAACATAATAAAGAAGTCTCGAAAATCCAGCACCATGCAGCCCCAAGCTAAGCAGAGTATGTGTTATTGAGTACTAGATGACTAAGATATAATACAATACATTACACATGTATTTGCAGATCGTACAAACAATTGTCCCAAGCTGGTAATCGAACCAACAACCTCCTGCGTCTCAGTCGGACAACTCGCCCGCCGCGCCACTTTGGTCGTCATTATGAAACGTCATTGAAAATCAAATTTTTACTCAACAGAATTATTTTTGGAAAAATGTGATGTTTACAATAGAAAAACAAGAAACATGAACCATTACACATATGATAAAGATTAAAAAAGGTAAGAAAATAATTTATGAGCCACTCGTGTGGGCTTCTATAAAATAGGCTTTCATCTGAAACTCTCCAGTTTCTCAAAACAAAATCTTATTATGAAGGCCTCTTACTCGCTAGATTACATCAATGATGTCGATGCTTGCCCAGATGTCGCTCAATTCATGTCCTCGTATATTATTATGTATAAGTATTAGTTATCTAGTACCCATAACACAAGCTCTGCTCTAGCTTGGGGCTAGATAACGCTGAATGGTCAAGTATTATTTATTAGAAACTTAGTTTTACCATAGTATGAAATTGTGATTTCATGTTTGATCTTATTCATCATAGAATGATAAGGGGGTAAAAACTCTGCTTCAACTCGAAGAACAGCCCATCATCTATTTGCTAATAAGGACACGCTAGCTCTCGTAGCCGTGACCCACACTATGATAAACGACACTAAACCTTCGGCTTTACGAAAATCGATATTGTTTGTTATCAGCACAAAGCATGTTATTATTTCTTTCCACGGCTCGTTAATGCGTCAAACTCTGATTAAAATCGACAATATCAGGAACGATCTTTAAATTATCTACAAATTACAATCACGCCACAGTAAAGGAATGATAAATATCACTGAATATAGACTACCGCACAATAGTAAAATAGATTACTCATGAATAATAAATCCAAAACATCTAACTTTGAAAGAAAACGGTGCCATGCCAGTATCTCTCTGGAAGGTCGCATAGGACTTGTAGAACTACATGTCCTCCAGCAACAATGAAAGTGTTAAGGCCCTTTCCCCTGCGAGGTGATTAGACAGGCTTGCACAAATCTTGTCGAAGTGGGTAAAATATTCCACACAGCATCATTTAGCCCCAAGCTAGGCAGAGTTTTTATGGGTATTAGATGACTGATGCTTATTTATACAGGGTGGCTTTTTTGGATCGGTCAGTGTAAAGTCTGATACTTATAGACATACGAAGTTCTCTTCATAGGAATCATGTCGATTTTAGTAGCATGAAAAACTGCATCGATATTATATTTCCAAAAAAACGTGCACTCAGATCTGGAGTCAACGTTTGTTTATTTGAATTGAATAGGCTTCAAAACTACTTGACCGATTTGAAAGATTCTTTCACCATTTCAATCCTTAATTTTCAGTGATGAACATAGGCTAAAGAAAATGTTCAAAAAAGTTAGGCATTTGCATGAAAAAAATATTTTTTGTTTAAATACCCGTGTGAAGCCTGGACGCATCGCTAGTGTTAAATAAAAAATTGAAACATGATTATATCAAATACATTGTTTTCATATCCTTTAGTTTAGCATGTTTTCGAAATGACCAACATTTTTTCAATACAATACCTATTCAACATGTTACGATTTAGCTAATGCGTTTTGTATATTCAGTTAGTGAATTCTTTTGTGATACTATAATGCAAAGGGCTACTACAACATAGTGACAAACTTCCCCTTGGTCCCCTCTGGGGACGAAGCGTGGCGAGCGGGAATAACCCACAATTTTTCGCATCATGTTGTATTGAAAAAAGTGTGGTTATTTCGAAATTATACTAAAATAAATTAAAACAATTTATGTTCAATGTTCATGTAAACCAACACTTATATCTAGGGCCGACGTTTGCAACTTAACATAAACCCTTTCATATCCTTAATCCTTACATCTCACTTTTATTCCCTTAGTCGCCTCTTACGACACCCAAGGGGTGAGTAGGGGTGGTGAAATTCTATGCCGGCACCACATGGATATATTACTATAAACTTTTATGTATGTATTACATAATTTTATGTTGTTAAATACTTTTATGTATATGCAAATAAAAATCAATCATGATCAATCACTGTCATTTTTGAAGATTAGATCTTTATCATGTTATTTTGTGTATTTTTCTGAGACCTAGAAACCTGGTTTTTCTACAAACAAATTATGTTTTGCAGCGGATTTTTTTTCACATGTGTGTTTAAAATTACACCATAACCATCGTGCACTGTAAGCCTTAAATTTATCAAACCAGTACTCGATTTCTGTGCAAGTTTTAAGCGCTATCCACACATTTCCGGGTCAGTTCCGGGTCAGGGCTATCCGTGTTCCGAGTTGTGTGAACAAGTTCATACTGACGCCTGACACGGAGCTGTGTGAACAAGTTCATACAATTTGTACGTAACCGATTTTTTCCCCGTCCCTGACGGAACACGGCCGGGACGAGTTCCCGGAAATGTGTGGATAGCGCTTTACTAGTTTTAGTTCGTTACTTACTTACTACTCCTAGGTACAAGTAACAAGTACCCATCTGTAAGTAACCACATTTTAAATGAACTCATTCAAGATTAAAGGTACTGGCCATGTATTTATAATTAATATGATATTTGAAATACGAAGCCCATCTGTTACGGGAAATACTAATTAAACTATTTATTTATTCAATAGTAGGTATTAAAAGTTTTTGCCTTAATCCTTACAAGATTCAATTACTAATAAAGAGCCGAGGTGATTAGACATTATGACAAACTATAATGATTAGTAATTAACGGGTATTTATCGCGTTTCTTCTTCTTCTTCCTTTCTCGACGTTTCAACAGGTTTGCACTCTGTCATGGTCACGAGATGACGAAACGTCGAGAAAGGAAGAAGAAGAAGAAAGGAAGAAGAAGAAACGCGATAAATACCCGTTAATTACTAATCATTATGTGTTCAGATCGCGTAAGTTTCAAAACATGACAAACTAATTACTGAGTTAAGAGCGTGCCATACCTCAGCCAAAATTCAAATTTCGAGCAGAATGACACGATAATGATTTTCGTATGAGTGAGAAGCACAGAGCGATAGACGTGCTCCGTATTTTATATTTCCAAAACTGTTATGCCTAATTACAAGTTATTTACACGACTAATCGAAAAATTAAAAAGACGAAAACGAAGAAATTCTACTACGTTTCTTGACAAAACAAAAATCCAACAAAAAAATGAGGTGGTTCCTGAGATAAATAGCAAAATGTGTGCAAGGTGGTAGCTTTCACAGATTCTGAGATAAATAACGATTTCTGACTATAAAATTACATAAGGTGCACTCTTAACAACACATAACAAACTCAGTATCTGCAGAACAGAAAGAAAAGCGTGCGCAGGATATTATGTCAAGGTAGCAAACCGGCGCGTGATGACGGGTGGCGCGCGCGTACTTTCGGCTTGCAAAAGTAGGAAAACAATGCTAGTCCTTGTTGTGTCTACTCCCTAGCTCTCTATACAAAATCAGGAATAGAGAGATTTCGAAAACATTTCGAATAGACTAACTACTAAGTTAAGGTATCTATTACCTAATTTTAAATCATCTTGTGTGTGACACGTTGCGACATAAATGTTATTTTTATACATGACAGTCGAAGAATTGTAAATATGATGTAGGTACTTCAGCAACTTCAAAAAATTTCCAGTCACAGTTCTTTGTTTGATAGCAATTTAAAAGATATGTCATTGATAGAAGAAAGCAGAAATGGTTTGATTTCTAAATATAAGTTTAGATGTAATACTTATGTGTAAAAAAAATATAATAACAAATGAAGATCCAGCAAGCAAACACAGTATCAACGTCAATGTTATCGTAAGTATAATATCAGGTTACAGGCATCACTTCTGCGGGTATCGGCTATTCGCAGTTTCAAGAAATAACAGCGTGCACAAATTATCCGAGTCGTAAGAGAAATCGAACTTTTGGAGGATGGTCAACAGTTCTTTCTGCAAATGTCAATGAAGAAAACATGCCCTGTTGTAGCAGACAGCTAACTTTTGATGAAATGTAAAAGAATTATTATTACTACTTTATTTTAAATTACTACTTCAATCATAATCTGGGAGTTCCGAAGGATATGGCTACCATTTCTTCATAGGTTTGAAAAATTCGTCTGCTCAACAATAACAACGTAAATACCGCAATGGACGTGTGAACTGTCAAAATGAAATCATTGCGTTCGTTAGTTTGATTGGATCATACTTATGTATTGTATATTATATAATACAGCCGCATTTACAAAAGTTATAAAAAAGTTGTTGAGTAACGAAACGTAAGCTAGTCTACGATGTCTATAGTAGTAACTAGTTTATATTCTCCTTGGTTGTTTAGCCAACATGTCGTCGCACGGCTAAAGCGTATAATCATAATTGTGTGTAATAAAGCTAGGTACCTACCTAAAGTTATCCAAAGCTACGTTATTATTCACGGCCTTTTAGGTTATTGGAGAGAGTGCTACAGATGTTCGATTTTGTGAAAAATTAATCGGATTATCGGTGAATAAAATGCTTTACAATTTTTCGGATCGATTTGACAGTCAAGAAAAAAAATTGAAGAATGTTTTTCTGCTGGTTTTTCGAGAATTGTATTCGTGCAGTTGAAGAAACTTCATAATGGCTTCTATAAAAAATTATCAGCTTACTGGTGACAATTATGATACGTGGAAGATACATATGCGAGCTATTTTGAAGAAAAATGACTTGTGGGAATATGTAACGGGAACTTTGCCCAAACCGGCAACCAGTGATGCGAAGTATGCAGAATGGATGAAAATGGGCGGAAAAGCTGAGTCCGTTATTTTGCTGGCCGTAAGTCCGAGTGAATTGGGGGCCTTGGATGGTCTGGAAAATTCTAAAGGAATATGGGATTAATCTATATCAGACAAGCGGATCTGCCAGAAAAGCCTCGTTATTGAAGCAGCTTGTTTTGACTCGCATGCAGGAAGAAGATGACCTGCGGAAGCACATCGCAGATTTTTTTGAAGCGGTCAAAAAGCTCAAAGAAATCGGGTTGATTGTTATCGATGAATTGTTGGCAATCCTCCTTCTTTGTAGTTTACCGGATTCATTTGCCATGTTCCGTGCGGCGATGGAGTCACGTGATGATTTACCTACCGCTGGAAGAATGCTATGACTATGAAGGAGTGTGAGGACCCATTAGGTTCCTTAGGTCCAGTTTACTGTTTGGTATATTAATCCGTTACGTCTAATTCCCGGTTAGGTGAATACCTTATGGGTCTAATTATACCGTTAGGTCTAATAGCCGTTTAATCCAATTCCCAGATTGTCAAATCCTTTTTGGTCCAATTACTGTTGAGTCCATTTTCACACTTTTTTTTACCTTTTTTTTCTGTTGTTTGTTAGGGATCGCTTTTTTCTGTTTTAGTTTTGAATCCTTTATTTAGGAAATTATTGTCATTATTTAGGAAATTATTGTCATTTCTTTTTATTATGATATATTGGTATGGTTCAATTATGTATGGAACAAAATATCGGCCAAATGGCCGCCGCGACTTCGGAGGCACGCCTCCATCCGATGGTTCAAATTTTCGATGACGCTGAGGCATAATTGAGGTTCTATGCCGTTAATGTGCCGAATTATCTCATCCTTTAGCTCTTCAATTGTTGCTGGCTTATCGACGTACACCTTTTCTTTCAAATAACCCCATAGAAAGAAGTCCAACGGTCGGAGATCTTTATTTGCTAAGATAATTATGAACACCCCGACCCCTAATATAAATATGAAACAATTCAAAGTAAGATATTTTGAACACGTTGGATGCTTACAACAATATAATGATTCAAAATGCGTACATCAAATTGGTGTTATGTTTTTCAGATTATTTTGACTACCTTCTCTAGACGCACATATCAATTTGACGCTGACTGTACTTCTTAGTAGTAATATTGATACGGAGGCATAAAAACACCCAGAAAATCCGAAATAAATATCTGCAGATCTTACAAACATTTGACCCGAGACGAGAATCAAACCCGCAACATCCTGCATGGATCACTATCCAGGATGAACTTGGCCGATGCGCTTCAGAGGTCGTCGGTCGATCAACCATTATTTTGAGCTGGGGTATACACATATACACTTTCGTTGATGATTATTTCCACCATCAGGTGAAACAATGATAAGAAAAGGAAAACGTTTACTGTTTTCTATTTGTATAGGTTAACATTGTTATCAGATGAGTGCACAATAGGTAGCATTAGATGTGCTAGCTGGGCTCATACAAAAATTTTTAATAAATATAAATTCCACCTGCGCTTTTGCAATCAAATCGCGAGTAGACGATGGAGCGTACGTAGACGACTGCAATCTGGACCTTAATTCTCTATGAAATAGGAAATTCCTTGCCCAAACCGTGTGACGTCACAATGTATTCTTAATACGATTTTGTTTGATTCCACGCCTCTGTCTTGTCATATCTGTGAAACATGTTGGGATTGGCAATAGTGAATAAAGGCCCTTTCTTAACAGAGATAGTTGGCTTATTTACCCACTTACGATTTCGGGATCAGCGGCTTTCTTCCATCATATACATGAAATACATTCCTGCCAACAGAGCAACGGTAATCATCTTAACGAAGTTATGAATCAGTGTATATCATTAGCTCATTACATGATTGTTTTCTTCATTAAAGGTTTTTACATGTAAATATTATCCACCTCATCGTCAGCTTAGTATTGAAGAAATTGAGAATATTAGCCTACTTTAAGCTTATTTTGGCCAAAAGTACTTGGTAAAAACAAGTTCGGATTTAAGGTTTTAACTATACGAGATATAAATATGGAGCATACAAATAAAAATATTATATTTGAGTAAGTATAATTAAGTACAAAAATGTAACAATGACGTTTTACACGTGGAATTATGAGATGGCGATTGTAAGGAGTAAGTCATGAGGTCCTTTAAAGAATTATAATGAATGATAGATGCTATAGGTTTTGTGTGCTAAACAATGAGAAGATTAAGTTGGCATCTTTATCTACACAAACTACAGTATAATAAGATTAATAAGATTTTAGCCAAGAACACAGTAAACATAACAGGATTTAAATCTACATCCATATTTACTGCTATTATAGGTGCCCCTCAAATATAATACAGTTTAGAGTAGTTTTCCCACGTCATTTTATAACTCCACGATCGGTTTGTTTTACTTTTTGAGTAATTTTCGAATGAATTATTTAAAGTTTATTAAGTTAAGTTTCTATTATGCCAACAGAATCACTACCAGTGTCTATCGCAGATATCTAACTTTCTCGCATGTGTTTTTAATGAAAGTACCACATTAATAATTGAAAAAGGGTGAAGCAGGGTGAATGAGTCTTCGTTTGATCGTATTATAATATATATATTTATTATATAAAACTTCACACGTACAATAATATAGCTAATAATTACGAATATAATACAGTAAGATAATAACTACTTTACAAAAGTATTAATACTTATAAAAAAGCTATACTATCAGATAAGTACATATAAACTATATGTCTACATTAAATACGTATCTCAATAAATCTTATATACTATTTTAATTGACTCTTCCTTTATAGTCGGGAGTAAATATTATTATGCTATACGTACTCTATTGCGGGTTGTTAGGAATTAAGAAGTGACCTTTATTTAGTGCGCGCACTGAAATCAACGCTCAAATGAAAGGGAAAATATTGAAAAAAATTACAGGGTTACAGTACCTCATATGAACCATGGAAACTGGTAGAAATAAAATAGGCTGCTTTTCGAGTGTTGAGGTAATGCATATTAAGCGTTGTTTTCCAAACTAAGAAACGTTTCAACCCAAGTTATATATAAGTTCGTGAATCTGCTACCGATCATAACAAAATCAACAAGCATTCTTGCTAAATATAAGTGATCTTGTTACAGTTGCCCCAAATATTGAATTAATGCCATTTAGTAGCTTAATTCAATTAATAAACGAAGATAATTGATATCTGATAATGCTACAGTCCCATAAAACAAGAGCTTCGTGGAAATTAATATCTAATATAGCTCAGCCAGATACATAACACACTTAGTTTAATCTAGAAAGGACATTTGTTAGTTTGATTAAGTTTCGTGATAAGATTGGGCAAGCTCTAAATTAAATTAAATAACTACACTTCATAGGGCCCATTCTGTACTTAATAGATATTATTAATTATCTGAAGATCTTATAGACTCATATGGATTAATGATGCGTGACCGTATTAGGCAAGATCTTAGTTAATATAAACATTTTTTTCCGTTAAGGCCCAGCCCTATGCGTGGAACTGTTATTTGGAGGGTAATGACACCTTTTACAAAACAACCACCCGCTAAGAAGTTAATTATAATACACTTCTTATCTTTAATACCTCGTTCTATAATAGGTAGGTACATTATTTACGATAGAAAATACGATAAAATGATGTAAATAAATTTTTCTACAGTAAAAAATAGGCTAGAATACATAATTACTTACAATAATTATTAAATATACTTACAATTTAAATAATTTTTTACATATGATTTATATTACTTTGAGCAAAAAAAATTACAACGCCTTAACTAAAGTAAAAACTAATATCCAATTGTACCAAGTTAAGATTAATATAACAGCCTACTCTGAAGAAAAATTCGGATCTACTAATAGTATGTCCAATATCGTCTGAGAGATTAAATATTGATAAAAGGGGCAGCTGATGTACTCTGCTATAGGCTACCCCAGATAATAGTAAAATAAAGTGGTGTTGATGTGAATTTGGACCCGGTTTTGAACTGTAAATGAAAGTAAAGTCGCTAGCCGAAGCGTACTTGGTCTTTGATTCATAATAATCAGTTAACTTAAGATATAAAACAGCTTCAAACAGTTACTATGCAATGTTACTTCTCACTCTGAATTTTTTGACATAAATCAGAGTGAGACGCAAGATTACTTAGTAACTAATTAATTAACAGACCATTGATGACTAGGGCCTTCATCTTATATAATTGCGAACCGCTGAATAGCACCGCTCCGCTGGTATATGCTGATTTAACTCTGGACATACTCGTCGAGCTCTATCAAATCGTCTTAAATTTTATCATCATTTCTGAAAATGCTGTGTCCAGCAGAGAAACGAGGTATAAACAGACAGAGGTATAAACAGCAACTAGACAGCATGCTGTCCCGCTTAGATGATATTTGATCACATTAATGTGATGATCTAAGAAGGACAGCTCGTTGCCCCGCCGTTCTTCTCAATCCATGACTAATAATTTCTTAAGACTTAATTGTCTAGCTATATCAAAATAAAATCACTATTTAATACAACAATAATTGTTTGATTGTTTTTAACGACAGCTGTTCATTTATATATATCCTTTGAATTTTCTATAGGTAGTTTTACTACCTATCCCACCTAATGCATGGCACTTGGCATATAATCACTACATAATATAAAAGTAGCTTCCCGCTTTCTGTCCTTATGTATGCTCTGTATGCAGATCATTAAAACTACGCAACAGATTTGATATTTTAATGGATAGGCCGATAATTCAAGAGGAACGTTTGTAGGTATAACATGCATTAGCCCGCCCCGGCTTCGCAGGGGTGTAATAATAATGCGAAGCCGGTCGCTAGTTAAGTATACTTAACATGCATGCAGATGCAGAAGAAAGAGTTATGGAAGTGTCTTATGACCACGAGTCAAGGCTAGGCGTCACAACAAGGGTGCAAACGAGGCGCGCCGCATCGCTTGTTTTAGCGGGTGGCAAAGTATCCTATTCAGTACCCATTAAATTCGTTTGAGTTTTGAATTGACCTCGAGGAAGTTCTGAGGTCATTGTTCCTACATATTTATAGAAAGAATACTATCCGAATGAATAGCAAGGAGAGTATGTTTCCTACACATTCGTTCACTTCGGATTATCTACGACCTTTGTGATACGATGTGATCGGACCGCAGTCTACAAACTAAACGAAAATGACTTTAGAAGAACCATTGTATGTATACTACAACAAACGACTAACTGTGAACTACAACGAATGAACAGTTTTGTAGAATACCTTCGTACAAAAATTGTTCAATAGATACAATGTCGATATCAAAAGTAGTTGAAAAGAGGACATTAATAAATAGATAGCGAAACTCTTAGATGGATACGAAGCGTAAACAAACTTCGAAATATTAACGTTTAACGAAATTTCGCTTAAGGCTAGCGAAAGCCCTTATTATGAAAACTTGTTAAGTCGTCAATCCACACGTGAATACCTAACGATTATGTATGACATAAGCGCCACTCAAGTATAGGTTGCTAACTGAGCAAGCTTTCATAAAGCCACAGCTCCACTACTACTTCACTGATAAAGATTCTTTCATGTCTTCTTTTAAAAAAAAGGCGTGTTCAATTTAGAGTTTCTGTGTGCGTTCGCATTTTTTTTCAATACATAGATAAGCTTATTTATTTTTTGTTGATTTCGGCATACAAATATAACGGACGCAAAGCAGAATTTACTGACTTGTGGAGAACCAACACAGAGTTCAAGTAATATATAATAATAGCATAAAGACAAATGTAAACATGCATATTATTATTCCTTTAATCGGCGCACTGTTTTCTAGAATGAGATTGCATTATGGTGTTTCATCATTTACGCGGCCGTATCTTCGTGCCCCATTTTTTTGAAAGCAGCCCTTCACTAAGCCCCGCCTTCTTAAACGCTGATCTGATCTAAACAGGCTTTAACCGCTTATTTAAAAATCCGCGACTTGAAAACTGCTCAAATCTAATAAGCGCTCGAGTATTTGGGATTGACAGGAACTTATTCGAGGAGCCAAAACATAAAGAATTGGCTCCGTAATACTATACTAGTTTGAAAAAACTCGTTTGACTACAGCCTTGTTCAGCGCAAGTTTATAAAGCTAAGAAAACAACAGAATATCGAAACTAGACCATGCTACTAGAGAGAGCATACCAAGAAGATTATTAAATAATCTTCTATAGGATTTTTTTGTAGGGACATAAATTTTATGTCCCTACAAAAAATCCTAGGCATACAGAGGTAAAGACAGGCTCACAAACAATTTGCGAACTATCCGTGCTTCCGCACTAAGGAATTAGCAGTTAGTAAGGAGTTTGCAATAGAAGCACCTTATCGTGCGTACGAGAAAATCCATGCAATGTATGGTAAAATTAAATGTTTCAAAAAGCTATTGATTCTTGTATTATTTCAATAATTAGGCACTAAAGAAGAAATATCAGAAGTATTTACAAAATGCGGCCACTCCTTTATAATATCGAACAGCTTAATACCCGGGCTCAATGTAGATGCTAGCTGCCTGTGACCGAAAAGTTTATAGTCTTTGGCAATCTTATTGAGTCCGATGCCTATTTGTATTAGTTTTTGGGCCGCTTCGATTTGCTTTTTGGGAGGTGGGTTTTGGTTAAACGTGCCTACGAAGGCGATGCCTATACTATACTTATTGTAGCCGAGTGTATGTGCGCCCTGGTAGTCCCAGCCGCGGCCATAGTAAGCGGAACCGTCGCCTGCCACGAGGAAATTGTAGCCGATGTCGAACCATTTACGTGACTCGACGTGGAACGACTGGATCAGTCGGACTCGAAGGACGCATTCACTCTGAAAATCGATAACAAATATAGCATTAATATTACTGATTTAGTTGTTTGTGTACATCAAGTTCATTTAATATAGGTAATGAAATCATAACAATAGAATCACATTTATGTGATTTACTAAATTATGATATGTTATCGTCTCATTTCCATGATCACGAGCCATGTAGTGTCCCGGACACCTGTTTTGGGTGACATGCGTGGGGCCGTAGCCAAAAGCACAGAGGCCCTCTATGAGAGTTAATTTTAAAAGCGTGGGCTACACATTCATAGCGGGTATCATCCTCGTTTGCATCAGCTCATGATTTTTACCAGATGTAGAGACTGGTGAGTATAAAGAAAATTGTGAGAAAAAAAACAGGTTATTGTGATGGATGGTTAGGTGGACTGGGTAATTTGGCTATGGGAAAGAGTATGGACGCCTGCCATAAACATAGTCTAATGATAACTGTTAAAAGCGGCAGACTGTGGCTTGCCGATTCTTTAAAATTACAAGCTGCCCTGCGGCAAAATATTTATCCCCATTTCTACTTTAAAGGTAAATAAGTTATGTTTTTACTCGTAGAAAGGGTAAAAACAGCTCTTAACGAACATCGCCTTTATAATATTAGTAGAAAATTAAGGATACCATGTTTGCTCCATTTCGAATCATCCACATAAATAATAATAAATAATCATCCATGCTTCCCTCAGTCAGCCTTCCTAGAATTTAATAGATATTGTGCCATTACTAAATTCAACAGAGTATAAGAAAAAGGCATATTTTACCTGGCTGCTGCAGTTTTCGGTAGCTGTGTGAGTTATGATGACCCATGGTGCAGGCAGTCTGAGGGGATCGAGAGGTTTCTCCACAGGACTAGCCAACCAGTCTGTCCTAGAGACTATGCGCAAGTGGTTTGGTGCTATCAACAATGGATCAGCTGAAATTTAACAAGGAAATATAATTATTACATCAGCTTTTGGGGTCGATTCCACCCTCAGAACAAATTTTTGATAGATATACAGTTGATTTAACGAAATTCAGTCTTACAAGTATAATAACATGAGTTATATCCATGAATATTCAAGTGCAGCACAAATTTGAGACCTAATCTTTAATGCATTTGAGTATACTGGTGGAAGTCAAATAATATATCTATACTAATACTAATATTTTATAGAGGTAAGATTTGATTGTTTGTTTGAATTGGATAGGCTCCGGAACAACTGGATCGATTTTAAAAATTCTTTCACTGTTCCAAGAATCCTTAATTTTCGTTATAATAAGGATGATGAAATAGGCTATGATATATTTCTAAAAAATTAGGGTTCCATTGAAAAATTTTTTTTTTTTTTAATCGACCTTGCGAAGCCGGGGCGGACCGCTAGTATTTAATGATTAGAAGTACCTTCAGAATTGTAGAATTGTTTGTCATTGTTAGTGGCATGACTTGAGATAGTGCCAGGAATAACCTCTATGTCAATCTTCTCATAAGTTAGTTTCATGTAAAACCTCAAAAATGTTAGCATCACCACCAAAAGTGTTATTAAAATTGATCTTGTATCTAGTATGATGTGCAACACTCCCTCCACCATGGCGCCTGTAATAAATGACAATCAGTCAAGGTGTGGATCTTTAAATGCTTGCTTACGAAGAATTTTGTTCAGCTTTTAAATATACCTTTTTTTCTCATCAGCTCTTTGTATGTCTGCTGCCTAACAAGGGAGGTTTAGCATAATCACCATGCTTGGCAGGCAGGTTGAGAAACTACTGCTTTTCGTCTGGGAGGTTCCTTTATTCAACTCTTACTACATTCAGGGACTGAGTAGGAGGGTCATTTCTTTTCTTCTACAGGTTTCATGTTACCTTAGTTTGAATCTCAATAAGTTATGTGTAATTATAATTGCATGTTTCATTTACCTATTAAAAGTCTGCTGATTTAATTTTCTGGTTAGTTTGAGAAGATAATAAGAGACACATGGAGAAGCTGACATATGCACTTAGGTATAATCCATACTATGGTTTATTTATTTGTTATGAAAACTCAGAACAAAGGATATATTTACTACCTACTACTGTGCTATGTGATAGATAATGGTAATACCGTTTATTTTTAATTTCTGACTAAAATATACCTAATGTGGGTTCATTCAAGATATCAATGATGACTCACAAGTAATCACTAAACATGAAAATTAAGCATTTAATTGAACAATAAACTAGGCCATGACTGGAAAATAATGGTAGTAAGTGCATGCTTTTCTTAATGAGATTCGTAAGAATTGACCCATGGATTCAATTTAACCTCTGAATGTTGTAACAGAGGATCTACTGGAGGATGAGCAGTAGCTTCCTACTATGTAGGTATTTTATAACAGTTTGGGTCCTTCATAATTGAGCCAATTACGATAGCTGTGGACTATTCTAGACTGATGATGTTAGATGAATGACATGTCTCCAGATGGTGATGCATGCATGATATTCACAAAGACATTCATATTTTACTGACATTGTTTTTTGATAAACTGGTAACTCTATGAATTTGATGCATACCAAAAAATTATGTAAAACTAGAAAAGTTGTTATTAGCATTATTATTTTGATGTGTTTAGAGATGTTTTATGGATTAATAATGATAACAAACCTACAAAGACAACAGAATCTGTAATGAGGTTAAAATATTTCAGATTTTTTAAGTTTTTGAAAGGAGTAAAAGTACTTACTGGCTTCTTTGTCCTCTATATTATTGAACAGAGAGGAACCACTCATTTGAGCTTGGTTTGCAATTATTATAGACAGGATGGCACAAAAACAAGCTATAACAATGATGCAAACCGCTGAAATGGTTAACTTTAACCATAATTCCGATTTCTTGGTTGCTGCAAATATTCAGTTATTTAATTTTATTTAATAGATACCTTCCACCTAGATCTAGATTATTCTAGAACATCAATGACACATCTGCTTTGACCTAAATTGTGAAAGCTGTTAATATCACAACACCAACAGAATTATTATTGAATTTAGAAAAATAATAATTTGGTACTTAAAGGTACCTTGTTGCTGAACAATCTATCACGCAGCTCTATATGGTAAATACTAACATGTATATGTAAACCAATCTAAATCTTACTTGTTTCATTTTGAACTTTATATTCAGGGTTTGGGAATGCACAATTTCCTTCTTCTTCTGTACGTTCAAACCCCGGATTGTCATGTTTCAACTTGTGCACAACCTGTTTTATGGTCACGGGCCCATGGAAATATGTGTTGTTACCAAAGTGAATATTTTCTGAGTTAGATACTGCGACACTACCGAAGACAGGAGATGTTGGCTTCACCACATTGTGTGGCAACGTTGACAAAGTACTTAGCGCCCTTGAACTTTTCACCTCAGCATCTTTAGCCTCATCTTCACTCCCGCTTTTCTCTTCCTCAAATTGGAATTCACCGAGGTCACCTTTTACTTTAATTCCAAGATGCTTTTCCTCAATATCAGTATTCCTGGCCATCATAGATTAGAAATTCGGCATCGAAGTCATCGTAAAACTCAAAAATAAAATTGGTCTAAGTTAGTTACTACGAAGTATTTTGATAGGCATTTTTTTCATATGTTTTAAAAATATCAAGTAGTTTTCTGTGCAGCATTGCGTAGTAAAAGTTTGGAACACAATAAACGCACACTTATGAACTTAAAACTAAAATTTACACGTAGAAAAGAGCAGAAGAACAATAACTTAAAAGTTTTTTCTCTTTGCAACAGTGTTGCCAATGAAAATTTTTAGGCGGCCGTGTATACGTACTAGGTAAAAAAGCCGTGTTTCTATGGAAAAAGATCATCGATGGGCCGTGTCATTGCTTAAAAAAAATGTAAATAACGTTTAATTAATGATAATTAAACGTTTTAAACATTAAAAACCTTAAAAATGCGCCATTTGGCTAATGTTGTTTTTTTTCTATTTGTTTGAATAAATAACAACAAATAATTTTATTATTTTGAATAGCTTTAATTTTTATTTAAACTTATTATTCACGGTATAAATCTCGAATACTTTCTATAAACTCTTCTTCGTTCTTATTCAAGAAATATTTTTGAATAATAGATTCCGTGTTTAACCTATGAGTTATGATAGCAAGCTCTAGGAATAATAGTGTTCTGTGAGCTAGCTAACCATTTGTATCACTCATCCACGAAAATAAAAAAAGGATGCACTATTTGATATAATTATGATAATTGGGAAATCCCCGTCTATAGCTGCACGCCATAGACATTTCATTTTACTTATAGAGTAGAAAGAGTAACAAAGTCCATACAGCCTTAACTTTGCAATGTTGGCATTCGGTATATTTGGATTAGTAATCGAATACAGTAAGCTACTCCGATGTTTAAAAATCGACAATCCAAAAGTGCTGTTCCTCTCGATCTCCTGTCAAATAATATTTGGGTTAATGAGAAGTGAGTGATTTCGCGCATCGGAGTTAATCAATTACCGTAGAATTTGCGAATAGCCGTAGAATCTGCTACGGCTACAGGGTTGCAGCCGTAGGCCGTGCATTTTGTGATATTTTGGCCTGAAAGCCGTAGAACACGGTAATTGCCGTAGCATTGGCAACACTGCAATGCCACCCACCATCCATACCATCATGCCATGCCATACAATACAGCCATCAATCAAACAAAAACAAATACAAACAAACAAAGATGGATGGATGGATTCCTTGAATTGAAGGATATAGACCATAGACCTACACCATAGACAATATCAATGACGGACTCGATTGTCTTTTGTGTTTTTAACTCAGACTAAGAAATAGAATAGACTTGAAATACCTACGAAAAAAACGTGCATACCTAAAGTTAGTCTGGCACAAAAATGGCAGCCTGCCGTAGAGTTGCGCGTATTCTATCATAGAATATCGATAAGTAAGTTGAGTTGCACGGAGTTGAATTCTAAATTTTCGAATATGAGTAAGTAGAAGAATAAGACCTATCTTTAACCTCTGTTCAGTTTTATTTAGGTTTCTATACCTACGTGATCCGTAACGGGTCATTATCATTACATTACCCTCCGTCCTATCGTCTAAAACGTGATAGGTACTACAATAGATTTCATCAAGTTCAATAAAAAACACTATTTACTACGTACAGTACAGCTCAATTCAGTTAATATTAACACTGCAACTTCCCCAAGCTTTGGCTGGCACTTAATTCAATGAATATCCCCCTTAATCAGTACTAATACTAATATGTTCATAATAAGAAAATTATTTCGGTTGCCGCGCTCGGCCCAAGGTAAGTTTCGTGTGGACTGCCAGTTTCTGCAGCTTGTACCTTGATGGCGTGTGTGGAAGAGTCTTATACAATCCCTGACCTATCAAGCCCATTCCATCAAAAATTCTGTCCCTGGCACTACACCTTTGAATCTTGGTTAGCTTGGTTCAAAGTTGCTGACGCTGCTGTAAAGGATTTTTATTGTTGTGTTATTGGTACTGCGTCCATAAAATAATTCGTTATCGATAATCGATGTTTTGAAAATACCGAACCCTTACTCTACTTAATCTGTGACGAATAATTTTCTTCTAAAATCACATAATATTCATAGTAAAACAATAATGAATAAAGAAAAGCAAGCGTATCTTTATAAACGTTCCCACAAATGTTTGAAATTAATAGAAAATGTAAGATATTTTGAATGAATTCGGTAACTTTCCCATGCAACGTGATATTTTGATGTTTTTTGTTGATTTTCATGCTGCAGCCAAACACGCTGCACATACACTTTTAAATGCATTATTCTCCAAGTTTGCACACTACAAAAAAGCATAATTATCGCCTATTAACTCTAAATTTCCTTCATTTTCGAATCAAAACAAGTCCGGATGACAACTGATGTACTTGTTGTTGACTGCCACAAAACATGGCGACCGGCTGCAATGAGGTACTTTGTGACGTCACCAAGACAATGTTGTCATTTTCAGTCATGATTAAACTACTTTTGTCCTTTTTTACTCATGATTACGTTCATTAGTCAAAAAGAGATGCCGATATGTCAGTAACTCTGTTGTCGTAATATATACATCACCCTTCTATAACTAACTGTTCGTATAGATGTTAATGCCAAGTCTATTCTTTATTCCTTCGTCTGAGGTTTTTAGGCATTTTTTTTTATAACTAGGTAGTTATAGGTACTTCACTAACGAGCGACGATGACGACGACGGCGACGACCGACGTCATAACTCCAGGTCTATTTTAATGACATGCATCTTTTCGGCAAATCGCTCCTACTCTAGTTCGTCAAAACTCGTGAGAAAAAAATTCCATCTCTATTGTTGAACATACCTACTGGGAGTCTTGTTTCTATATATTTTATTGAGGAAAGATTTGATTGTTTGTTTATTTTGTTTGTTTGAATTGAATAGGCTCCGAAACTACTGGACAAATCATTGAAAAACTCTTTCACCATTAGAATCCTAAACTTTCCGTGCTGAACATAGAATATTTCAAAAAAGATAGGGTTCTGCATGAATATTTTTTTTTTTCAAAAAGCTACTTGTGCGAAGCCGGGGCGGACCGCTAGTAATTAATAATTTAATTTACCTACATACCTAACCTGTTTGTTATTTCAAACAAACCTACAACGTATAAAAATGAGAAAATAGTTATCTATATTTAGCAAAAATTAATTGTCTATGATCTGGCATTATTCAAATTTTGTAATTTTTCTGTCAAAAACATTCTATTGTTTTACAGAAAGAATTTGGTTGTTTTATCAGTACCTATCTGACTATTCCTTGCCTTATTAGTAATATATATTTTTCTTTTTTTTTTTTCACCTTACTCTCATAACTGTGCAACAAAGTATAATAATGGGTTCGTTGTACAAACGCGTGCAACCAGCTGCTGTTTGCCCATGGCAAATGAAAACTTGGGTTCGTTGGTACGAGATACCAGATCACGTCAAGCCCATTGCCACGGACGCAAATCCCAGCTTCTACAGGATGGTGGAATATTTTTACCATTTCGCCGTAAAACTAGTGGAACCATCACTGATCGAGTATCTAAAGAAACATACGCATTTTAGTGATAAGAAGAGAACGAACAGGGTTAAGGGGATTTTGAAGGTCAGTAGGTACCTTCTTTATTAGTCGTCTATAAGCCCGCGCTTTTTTTTTTCTTGATTACGGACGACGGAAATTAACCGACGACGGCGTTACTTACCCTATCAAAATTGAAACAGCAATGGCGGGATGAGTGTGAAGCCGCGTTGACACGATCAGAGTCTGCTCGGACCGAGTGGACTCGGATACCTACTCCGACGCAACTCGCATTGTGGCAACCCATAATCCGAGCGCACTCGGACGACGATTATGGGTTGCCACAATCCGAGCTGCGTCCGAGTAGGTATCCGAGTCCACTCGGTCCGAGCAGACTCTGATCGTGTCAACTCGGCTTTAGTGTTTATTAGTAAATGCCAAGAGAAAATAAATATTAGCTAATTTTCGTAATTTAAAAAAAACCTTGTCCCATAAATTTAGATTATAAAAAATTAAAGTGATTAATAAAAAAAACTGCGTAGGTACCTACCTGCTTTAGCCACATAAAGATAATTGTCATTATTAGACCAACTTTTTATAATAAATTTTATTTTATAAACTACGAGAAACGGAAAATTCTGTTGAGACACTTTTAGAAAAATGGGCAAAAAACTTTCACAAAAAATTACGAAAAAACTTTCACAAAAGTTTACTCGTGCAAGGGGATTTATTAATATTTCATTGAGATACTAAGTCAACGGTCTGGATTTGTTTTTTTTTTCATTTCCAAACAGTTGTTGAATACAACAGAATAGGTGTACCTACTTACCTACTCCCTAATCTCTGAAGTAACTGGTGATAAAGTATATACTAACCCGCAACTTTGTCCGCGTATCCCTGTACCATCCCGCGCGAACATGACACGGGATAAAAAGTATCCTATGTCCGTCTCCTGGTTTTAAACGGGCGTTTTCTCGTGGTCCTACTATTTTGTCCTACTAGTAGGACCACGAGGGAGACCAGTTACTGTTCGTCCTACTATGACGTATTAGAGCTGTAGTCATTTATTTATACCACCTGTATATGATTTGTTTTCTCATGATCCTACTCTTTTGTCCTACTGGTAGGACCACGAGGGAGACCAGTTTCTGTTCGTCCTACTATGACGTATTAGAGCTGTAGTCATTTATTTATACAACCTGTATATAGTTTGTTTTCTCATTATCCTACTCTTTTGTCCTACTGGTAGGACCACGAGGGAGGCCAGTTTCTGTTCGTCCTACTATGAGATATTGGAGTTTTAATAATTTATTTAATTATATCACCTTAATTTAATTAATACTTTTGACACAAGAAATAAAAGGAAGGAAAAACGGTCATTTGTTACAAACTAAACATTATTATGCTCTTATTATAAACACACAACATAGACAAAATAGTACAAAATAGTAGGACCACGAGAAAACGGCTTAAAAATTTATAGCCATTTAGTTTTCTGGGTCAGACATGATTTACTTAAATTTTAGAAATCTATTACCATCTTGAATAACGACTGTTTGAGAACATTTAAAACCCCTTTATAAAATCGAATAGATAAATTTATTTACTACTTGATTTCAATCGATTCGAATAATGATCGAATAAACAATATCCTATAAAATTTATAATATCATCGTTTCAGGTAATGGGGTCTTGCAACTCTTCTCTTCAATTTGAGTTCCCTTTATTGAAGAACAACGGGGAGTATGAAATTATAAGCGGGTACCGTTCTCAACACAGCGTTCACCGCCTGCCTTGCAAAGGAGGTAAATTATAATCTATTTGAAGCTTCAACTGAATAATCAAGATTATTATTAAGTACCTACTTATCTAGAGTATAAAATATTATAAAATAAACATACCATAGAGACGGAAGCTTGGGACAAACCGTATCACGGTTTTAAGTTATAAATAAAGTAAGTACTTACTGGAAATCATAAATATTTTTATCACTATTTTGTAATTTTTTTTGCGATGACGACCGAAAACTTGACTGTAAAAGTCAAACTGGACAAGTTTTCAAAGGTCCATCTGCGACGCACAAGATTAAGGGTTCGATTCCCGCCTCGGGACTAATGTTTGTACGATCTGGAAATCTTAGTTCAGGGTTTTCTGGTGACAACAATATGTATATTTTTATTGTAGAAGACATTCTACACGTATAAAATATAACTACGTATGAAGTGTATTGTGTTATGTATCGTAGTCAACTGAATATCTCTTCTTTAGTATCTTTAGTTACAAAGAAAATAATTAAATAACAGAACCAAATCAGAACTGGTAATTATATTTATAATTAAAGCAATTGCGCTAACCGCAGAATATTGCAAACGATAAACAGGTCAACTGATCCATACCAATACTAGTCGGAAGCGTCCCCAAGACGCTGGCTACATTGCATCGCTGTATAAGTGTGGCAATACTGATGCACTGCTGCAGAAATCACCAGCTCTCCTGGCCTGTATATGTGCGCCTCTCGAGATCCTCTCAGCCAAATCTACCGCCGCACCAGCCGTAGGTCTAGTACCCGATAGACAAGCTCTGCTTAACTTGGGGCTAGATGATGCTAACAGCGCAGCAAAAGAACCCAGCCTTATTTTTTACTTCAACTGTAGTACCTTGATACGTTTTGAAGACCTCTGGTGCGGTGGGCGAAGGTCCGCCTGCGAAGCAGGAGGTTGCCGGTTCGATTCCCGCCTCAGAACAAATATTTGTACCATCTGCAGTTATTTGTTCAGTGTTCTGGAGCTTTTATAAGTATATTAAAAATATCTATTGTGTTATGTATATCAGTCATCTACTACCCATAACACAAGCTCAGGTTAGCTTGGGGCTAGATAATGCTCTGTGGATTGTCCAACATTATTTATTTATATATACATATATACAGGGTGTCCCGTAACTCAACTCAACTCTTCAGATGTCACTATTTTGTAATTTTTATTTTTGTATTACAAACTCAAATAACACATTCTTATAATGTATTGCAAAATTTAAAAATATTGAGTACAGTTTTTGAAAAAAAACATTGTTTAGTTCGGTTATTGCATCACTGATTTTCAATCGGGTAGCTTTGACTCATCATACTGAAAAAAAAATCACCAAGATAGGCTGGCAGAAAGTTGGCGCAGCTCAACGAGACATTTTTAAACAATGAACGGTGACAAATAGTTTACAAAGACTTAAAAAAGGTGTAATATTGAAGCACCTACTATCCATCTACCCTAGCGTGAAAAACTGTTCCGTGTGAAACTGTTTTAAATTTAGTTCTTATTTAAGTCATTCATTTGCCTATAGAATCTAAACTAATAAAAAAGGTGTAATATTGAAGCACCTACTATCCATCTACCCTAGCGTGAAAAACTGTTCCGTGTGAAACTGTTTTAAATTTAGTTCTTATTTAAGTCATTCATTTGCCTATAGAATCTAAACTAACTAATCTAACCACGGGGCGGCAGGTTAATCAACTCATTGTTAATAATAGTCGCGACAAAAGGCGTATCTAGAGTAGATATCGTTTCATCTGCCGCCAAAAAAAGGATTTTGGTCTCCCACGGCGGCGGTGGGGTTTATTATATGTTTGGCTTTGGACAAGGAAAAAGACCCGCAACGCAGTAAATGGAAAGTACAGATAAATCTTTGCCGCTGGGAACATTGAAATGGCATGAATGAATTATCATAGTAAAGAAACTACGATCTAAGTACAATGGTATTTCGTTTTAGGTATCAGATTCTCCGATGAAGTAAATTTGGATGAGGTAAAAGCCCTGGCATCGTTGATGACCTATAAATGTGCGTGTTCTAACGTACCTTTTGGAGGATCTAAAGGAGGTGAGTTTGTATAATATACTTACCCACTCTAAGCCGAATTTCGGCTATAGGTATCGGGTTTCATTGGAGGCTAGATTCATTTCCTTATGTGTATCTCTTACTATACCCACTTCTGGTCATATCTGTTTCTGACCAATTCTGTATTCGTGGCCAGGAGTGGATCGACCCTCTGTACAGCTAGCATGTCCATTGGAAGATGACCCCGTACCATTAATTAAAATGCCAATTTTAACACCTGATTGGTCAGTTTACGTCATCTTCACTTAGATTAATTTAAAAAGATTAATGCATATCATCCAGGCCTGATTGCATCAAACATCAGGTACGCTTTATTATTCTGGAGGAACTCTACCAACGTCGAAAAGGTATTCAAGTTTCAAAAAAGGTGTATTAGAGAGTATGTTCCGTATTAAAGTAAATGATTCATGACAACCCTTTTTTAAACAAGTACCTATGACACGTGCGAGTGTCACTCGCGCGCCGAGGGTTTTGAACTTTTGTCGTTTAGGTAGGTACGAATATTGACGACCTCTTGGCGCGGTGGGCCAGGGTCCGCTTACGAAGTAGAAGGTTGCGGTTTGATTCCCGCCTCGGGGCTAATATTTTTACGATCTGCAGATTATTTCTTCGGGTGTTCTAGTCCTTTTCTATGTCCACAAAAATAAATCATCTGATGTGATACCTACACTTTATTAACTATAACATCTATCGTAGTACCAATAACACAAGCTTTGCTTTGCTTGTGGCTAAATGATGCTGTGTGGATTATCCTGGAAACATAACTCTTCTCATATTTTTTTGGAGCACGGTGGAATTCATTAATTCAATAATCTTATTGCCTTAAATATTCTTGGAGCGCAGTGGAATACATTGAGTATGGACTTTGAAATTTTGAGAACAATGGTTTTGGGGCGCTGTGGAACTACTATTACAGTTACTACAGAGATTAGTGGGTAGGTAAGTGGGTTGGTACCGGTCCGGGGACATAGGTCTTTAAGTCAAATTACCGTCCTGCACTTACGACTTTATGTTAGAATAGCAACATACCATCATCTGAAAGTCAAAATGCCTTAGGCCCCAAATGCCTGAATTTATTATGCCTGAATGTATAAAATACTGATTATTAAGAAAATGAACATCAATGTACAGTCGTGCACAGAAAAAAAAAACTTTATTTTCTTATTTAACTACAATACACTTAACATAAATTATTTATCTGTATCGTTTTCTTAATGATGTAACATTTTCCAAAAATGAAATTGGTGTAATATTTTCCTCTCTCTCTCCCCCCTCAATTGTTTTAGGGTTTTAAGATCGGTTTCAAAACCCTTATGGGATCATTTTGTGTCTGGTTTGTGTTTTGAATTCTTATTATCTCGGAACTACTGCAGCTATTGATTTGAAATTCGAAATAATAATACATTTTGTGCGCCCGTACAGATTTATAGAAAAATAAATGAAAATAATTAAAAAATCAAAATAAAAAATCAAGATTTTCAGTACAAATTTTGATATCGAAATTTTAAAAGGGACCTACAGAGTCGAAAGTGGTGTCAAATGAAAGGTATTGGTTTGTAGATGTCGATGTCTTGACAATAGCCGTTAGATATCTCGACGATTGATGTGACGTACGTATGTATGTAAAAATAGATTCCCAGGAAGAGTCCCTCGAGGATGCGCCGGCCCCGCGGGATCTCCTGCATTACCCGCGCCACCACCAGCACGAACGTTATTATCGTGTAACCTGACGGAGGATGCGTACATTGAGCGAATGTCGAAGAACATCAGACTCATATAGCTTATAGGATCTTACGAAATTGGTATAGGTACGTGTACTTCATAATAGTTATTTCTTGGTCATGCCTAATAGGTAAGTCATTTTTATAGTAAGGTGATTTTTTTGACCTTTTTCAAAATATTTTAAAAAGTATAAAATCTACCAAAATTTCAAAAACTATTTTGAAATCTACATACAAATACCTTTCATTTGATAACACGTTCAACTCTGTAGGACCCATTTAAAATTTCGATTTCAAAATTTGTAGGTACTACTGAAAACTTCATTTTGATTTTTCATTTATTTTTCTATAAATATGTTCGGGCGCTCAAAATGTATTATTATTTCAAATTTCAAGTCAATAGCTGCAGTAGTTTCCGAGATATTAAGGATTCAAAACAAAAAACAGAATCAAAGTGATCCCATAAGGGTTTTGAAACCGATGTCAAAACCCTAAAAATACAATTTACTTACTCTCACTTCGCTGTATATTTTGGAAGGTTTGTCACACACAATCCGCACCTATTCTGTCGGCAATATGACGCCTTACAAAGGAATAGACGAGATCAATTTAAAATTTGCCCTCCGTAACCATCGGTCTATTTACGGTCTACTTGTTAAATCAGTCTACTTTTTCAAACGGTTTGGCTTTTCTGTTAGGTCTACTTGTTCAAATAGTCTACTTTTCTGTTAGGTCTACTTGTTTAAACAGTCTACTTTTCCGTAAGGTCTACTTCTTCAAACGGTCTATAAGCACTTATAGGTACCTATCAGAATGTCACTGCCGCAGAAGAAAAGATAAGCCAAATCATATCCCGATATAAATGTAAATACATAATGACGTAAATAGGATGACGGACTTTTCAACCTATACCACAGATTATAATTTTTTAGTTATTATATTATATATAGCTTAATTACCACTGACTGACTGACATAATTGTTCTCCTTGATGGTGGAGGGGGAGGTATGGTTTTTTTTACAGAATCATATACTAGGTGTCGGGGGGACCTAGGGAAAATTCCGACTTTTCCAAATTTGCCCCCCCTTCTCCCCCCCCTTTAGGGGGGCTCCCAAACAGAGCCATACTGAATGTTCTTTTTTGTGGGGTTGTATAGAGGGGGTCAAATGGTTTTAAGGCAGGTAAAAATTTCCCCCCCCCCATTGCCCCCTGACCCCCCCTTTTGAAGTTGCTACCGGAAATAGTTCAAATAGAAAAATTTTGATGGCATACCCGTATAGAGGGTTCCTTCTCGTGTTGAAAAATAAAAAAAAATACCCCCCCCTCCATGCCCATTTTCACCCCCCCTTTTTGTATCTCCCAAACGGGTCGACCTAGAAGAAAAATTTTTTCACAGTCATGTAGAGGAGAAAAAGTCGTTTTGAACGCCAAAAAAAGTTTTTCCCCCCTGACCCCCCAGACCCCCTTTTTTGATAAAAAACCGAAAATTGGCCAAATTTTGACCTTTTTTTTCGGGTGGAGCATTGCGGCGAGCGAAGCGAGCTGCAATGCGACTACGGGGAACAGCACGGCGAGCGAAGCGAGCTGTGCTGTGACCCCCCATGACCCCCTACGACCCCCCGAAAACCCTCTCTCCCAGGAGGCGGGGGAGCATTGCGGCGAGCGAAGCGAGCTGCAATGCGAGTACGGGGAACAGCACGGCGAGCGAAGCGAGCTGTGCTGTGACCCCCATGACCCCCCACGACCCCCTAAAAACCCCCTCTCCCATCAGGCGGGGGAGCATTGCGGCGAGCGAAGCGAGCTGCAATGCGACTAAGGGGAACAGCAAGGCGAGCGAAGCGAGCTGTGCTGTGACCCCCACGACCCCCCATGACCCCCCCAGCAAGCGGATGGAGCATTGCGGCGAGCGAAGCGAGCTGCAATGCGACTAAGGGAACAGCACGGCGAGCGAAGCGAGCCGTGCTGTTAACCCCACCCTCTTCCAGCAGGCGGGGAGTGCGGCGAGCGAAGCGAGCTGCAATGCGACCAAGGGGAACAGCACGGTGAGCGAAGCGAGCCGTGCTGTGACCACCACTCTCTTTCAGCAGGCGGGGAGCATTGCGGCGAGCGAAGCGAGCTGCAATGCGGCTAAGGGGAACAGCAAGGCGAGCGAAGCGAGCCGTGCTGTGACCCCCACGACCCCCCATGACCCCCCCAGCAAGCGGATGGAGCATTGCGGCGAGCGAAGCGAGCTGCAATGCGACTAAGGGGAACAGCACGGCGAGCGAAGCGAGCCGTGCTGTGACCACCACCCTCTTCCAGCAGGCGGGGAGCATTGCGGCGAGCGAAGCGAGCTGCAATGCGACTAAAGGGAACAGCACGGCGAGCGAAGCGAGCCGTGCTGTGACCCCCACACTCTTCCAGCAGGCGGGGAGCATTGCGGCGAGCGAAGCGAGCTGCAATGCGACCAAGGGGAACAGCACGGCGAGCGAAGCGAGCCGTGCTGTGACCACCACCCTCTTCCAGCAGGCAGGGAGCATTGCGGCGAGCGAAGCGAGCTGCAATGCGACTAATGGAACAGCACGGTGAGCGAAGCGAGCCGTGCTGTGACCACCACCTTCTTCCAGCAGGCGGGGAGCATTGCGGCGAGCGAAGCGAGCTGCAATGCGACCAAGGGGAACAGCACGGCGAGCGAAGCGAGCCGTGCTGTGACCACCACCCTCTTCCAGCAGGCAGGGAGCATTGCGGCGAGCGAAGCGAGCTGCAATGCGACTAATGGAACAGCACGGTGAGCGAAGCGAGCCGTGCTGTGACCACCACCTTCTTCCAGCAGGCGGGGAGCATTGCGGCGAGCGAAGCGAGCTGCAATGCGACTAAAGGGAACAGCACGGCGAGCGAAGCGAGCCGTGCTGTGACCCCCACTCTCTTCTATGAGGTGGGTCGGATTGCGGTGAGCGAAGCGAACCGCAATTCGACAACTGTCACACTGCAAGGCGAGCGAAGCGAGCCTTGCTGTGTGACCAAACACCCACACAATATGGGTATCGTTTTCGACTAAATCAAACACGTAGATTACGAAAAAGATGTCCATTTTCAAATCCAAGATGGCTGACATTTTACTATCGCAGATTTTACACATGGGTATCGATTTCTATCAAATCAAAGACGTTTTAGGTTATGAAAAGTTACAACTCCTACGACGATAAGGCCGCCTAAGGCGAAGCACAACCCCCGAGCTGCTTGCAGCTCGGGCACATATACCCTCTAGTTATATTATATAAAGCTTAAAAACCACTCACTGACTGACATAATTGTTCTCCTTGATGGTGGAGGGGGAGGTATGGTTTTTTTTACAGAATCATATACTAGGTGTCGGGGGGACCTAGGGAAAATTCCGACTTTTCCAAATTTGCCCCCCCTTCTCCCCCCCCTTTAGGGGGGCTCCCAAACAGAGCCATACTGAATGTTCTTTTTTGTGGGGTTGTATAGAGGGGGTCAAATGGTTTTCAATGCAATATAATTTTTCTCCCCCCCTTTGCCCCCGACCCCCCCCTTTTGAAGTTGCTACCGAAAAGAGTCGAAATAGAAAATTTTTGCTTACGGGTCCGTATAGAGGGTTCCTTCTCGTGTTGAAAAATAAAAAAAAACACCCCCCCCCTCCATGTCCATTTTCACCCCCCCTTTTTGTATCTCCCAAACGGGTCGATCTAGAAGAAAAATTTTTTCACAGTCATGTAGAAGAGAAAAAGTCGTTTTGAACGCCAAAATAAGTTTGAACCCCCTGACCCCCCAGACCCCCTTTTTTTATAAAAAACCGAAAATTGGCCAAATTTTGACCTTTTTTTCCGGGTGGAGCATTGCGGCGAGCGAAGCGAGCTGCAATGCGACTACGGGGAACAGCACGGCGAGCGAAGCGAGCTGTGCTGTGACCCCCCATGACCCCCTCCGACCCCCCCAAAAACCCCCTCTCCCAGGAGGCGGGGAGCATTGCGGCGAGCGAAGCGAGCTGCAATGCGACCAAGGGGAATAGCATGGCGAGCGAAGCGAGCCGTGCTGTGACTCCCACGACCCCCATGACCCCCCCAGCAAACGGATGGAGCATTGCGGCGAGCGAAGCGAGCTGCAATGCGACCCCCACCCTCTTCCAGCAGGCGGGGAGCATTGCGGCGAGCGAAGCGAGCTGCAATGCGACCAAGGGGAACAGCACGGCGAGCGAAGCGAGCCGTGCTGTGACCCCCACTCTCTTCCAGCAGGTAGGGAGCATTGCGGCGAGCGAAGCGAGCTGCAATGCGTCTAATGGAACAGCACGGTGAGCGAAGCGAGCCGTGCTGTGACCACCACCTTCTTCCAGCAGGCGGGGAGCATTGCGGCGAGCGAAGCGAGCTGCAATGCGACCAAGGGGAACAAGGGGGGGTGCTGTGACCCCCACTCTCTTCTATGAGGTGGGTCGGATTGCGGTGAGCGAAGCGAACCGCAATTCGACAACTGTCACACTGCAAGGCGAGCGAAGCGAGCCTTGCTGTGTGACCCAACACTCACTTAAATGGGTATCGTTTTCGACTAAATCAAACACGTAGATTACGAAAAAGATGTCCATTTTCAAATCCAAGATGGCTGACAGTTTACTATCGCCGATTTTACACATGGATATCGATTCCCATCAAATTAAAAACGTTTTAGGTTATTAAAAGTAAAAACTCTTCCAACAGGCGTGGAGCATTGCGGCGAGCGAAGCGAGCTGCAATGCGACTACGGGGAACAGCACGGCGAGCGAAGCGAGCCGTGCTGTGACCACCACCTTCTTCCAGCAGGCGGGGAGCATTGCGGCGAGCGAAGCGAGCTGCAATGCGACCAAGGGGAACAAGGGGGGGTGCTGTGACCCCCACTCTCTTCTATGAGGTGGGTCGGATTGCGGTGAGCGAAGCGAACCGCAATTCGACAACTGTCACACTGCAAGGCGAGCGAAGCGAGCCTTGCTGTGTGACCCAACACTCACTTAAATGGGTATCGTTTTCGACTAAATCAAACACGTTGATTACGAAAAAGATGTCCATTTTCAAATCCAAGATGGCTGACAGTTTACTATCGCCGATTTTACACATGGATATCGATTCCCATCAAATTAAAAACGTTTTAGGTTATTAAAAGTAAAAACTCTTCCAACAGGCGTGGAGCATTGCGGCGAGCGAAGCGAGCTGCAATGCGACTACGGGGAACAGCACGGCGAGCGAAGCGAGCCGTGCTGTGACCCCCACGACTCCCCATGAGGACGGTCGGATTGCGGTGAGCGAAGCGAACCGCAATTCGACAACTGTCACACTGCAAGGCGAGCGAAGCGAGCCTTGCTGTGTGACCCAAGACCCCTACATATGGGTAACTGACTAAGGGGAACAGCACGGCGAGCGAAGCGAGCCGTGCTGTGACCCCCACGACTCCCCATGAGGACGGTCGGATTGCGGTGAGCGAAGCGAACCGCAATTCGACAACTGTCACACTGCAAGGCGAGCGAAGCGAGCCTTGCTGTGTGACCCAAGACCCCTACATATGGGTAACTGACTAAGGGGAACAGCATGGCGAGCGAAGCGAGCCGTGCTGTGACCACCACCTTCTTCCAGCAGGCGGGGAGCATTGCGGCGAGCGAAGCGAGCTGCAATGCGACCAAGGGGAACAAGGGGGGGTGCTGTGACCCCCACTCTCTTCTATGAGGTGGGTCGGATTGCGGTGAGCGAAGCGAACCGCAATTCGACAACTGTCACACTGCAAGGCGAGCGAAGCGAGCCTTGCTGTGTGACCCAACACTCACTTAAATGGGTATCGTTTTCGACTAAATCAAACACGTTGATTACGAAAAAGATGTCCATTTTCAAATCCAAGATGGCTGACAGTTTACTATCGCCGATTTTACACATGGATATCGATTCCCATCAAATTAAAAACGTTTTAGGTTATTAAAAGTAAAAACTCTTCCAACAGGCGTGGAGCATTGCGGCGAGCGAAGCGAGCTGCAATGCGACTACGGGGAACAGCACGGCGAGCGAAGCGAGCCGTGCTGTGACCCCCACGACTCCCCATGAGGACGGTCGGATTGCGGTGAGCGAAGCGAACCGCAATTCGACAACTGTCAAGGCGAGCGAAGCGAGCCTTGCTGTGTGACCCAAGACCCCTACATATGGGTAACTGACTAAGGGGAACAGCATGGCGAGCGAAGCGAGCCGTGCTGTGACCTCCCACGACCATCCTCTTCCAGCAGGCGTGGAGCATTGCGGCGAGCGAAGCGAGCTGCAATGCGACTAAGGGGAACAGCATGGCGAGCGAAGCGAGCCGTGCTGTGACCTACCACGACCATCCTCTTCCAGCAGGCTGGGAGCATTGCGGCGAGCGAAGCGAGCTGCAATGCGACTACGGAGAACAGCACGGCGAGCGAAGCGAGCCGTACTGTGACCCCCCTCTTCCAGCAGGCGTGGAGCATTGCGGCGAGCGAAGCGAGCTGCAATGCGACTAAGGGGAACAGCATGGCGAGCGAAGCGAGCCGTGCTGTGACCTACCACGACCATCCTCTTCCAGCAGGCGGGGAGCATTGCGGCGAGCGAAGCGAGCCGTGCTGTGACCACCACCTTCTTCCAGCAGGCGGGGAGCATTGCGGCGAGCGAAGCGAGCTGCAATGCGACCAAGGGGAACAGCACGGCGAGCGGAGCGAGCCGTGCTGTGACCCTCACTCTCTTTTAAGAGGTGGGTCGGATTGCGGTGAGCGAAGCGAACCGCAATTCGACAACTGTCACACTGCAAGGCGAGCGAAGCGAGCCTTGCTGTGTGACCAAACACCCACACATATGGGTATCATTTTCGACTAAATCAAACACGTAGATTACGAAAAAGATGTCCATTTTCGAATCCAAGATGGCTGACAGTTTACTATCGCAGATTTAACACATGGATATCGATTTCCATCAAATCAAAGACGTTTTAGGTTATGAAAAGTTACAACTCCTACGACGATAAGGCCGCCTAAGGCGAAGCACAACCCCCGAGCTGCTTGCAGCTCGGGCACATATACCCTCTAGTTATATTATATATAGCTTAATTACCACTCACTCACTCACTGATTGACATAATTGTTCTCCTTGATGGTGGAGGGGGAGGTATGTTTTTTTTTACGGAATCGTATAGAGGGTATCGGGGGGACCTAGGGAAAATTCCGACTTTTCCAAATTTGCCCCCTCTTCTCGCCCCCCTTTAGGGGGGCTCCCAAACAGAGCCATACTGAATGTTCTTTTTTGTGGGGTTGTATAGAGGGGGTCAAATGGTTTTAAGGCAGGTAAAAATTTCCCCCCCCTTTGCCCCCTGACCCCCCCTTTTGAAGTTGCTACCGAAAAGAGTCGAAATAGAAAAAAATTGATTGCAGCACCGTATAGAGGGTTCCTTCTCGTATTGAAAAATAAAAAAAAACACCCCCCCCTCCACCCACATTTTCACCCCCCCTTTTTGTATCTCCCAAACGGATCGACCTAGAAGAAAAATTTTTTCACAGTCATGTAGAGGGGAAAAAGTCATTTTGAATGCCAAAAAAAGTTTGAACCCTTTGACCCCCCAGACCCCCTTTTTTAATAAAAAACCGAAAATTGGCCAAATTTTGACCTTTTTTTTCGGGTGGAGCATTGCGGCGAGCGAAGCGAGCTGCAATGCGACTACGGGGAACAGCACGGCGAGCGAAGCGAGCTGTGCTGTGACCCCCCATGACCCCCCACGACCCCCCAAAAACCCTCTCTCCCATCAGGCGGGGGAGCATTGCGGCGAGCGAAGCGAGCTGCAATGCGACTAAGGGGAACAGCAGGGCGAGCGAAGCGAGCCGTGCTGTGACCCCCCTCTTCCAGCAGGCGTGGAGCATTGCGGCGAGCGAAGCGAGCTGCAATGCGACTAAGGGGAACAGCATGGCGAGCGAAGCGAGCCGTGCTGTGATCCCCCTCTTCCAGCAGGCGTGGAGCATTGCGGCGAGCGAAGCGAGCTGCAATGCGACTACGGGGAACAGCACGGCGAGCGAAGCGAGCCGTGCTGTGACCTACCACGACCACCCTCTTCCAGCAGGCGGGGAGCATTGCGGCGAGCGAAGCGAGCTGCAATGCGACCAAGGAGAACAGCACGGCGAGCGAAGCGAGCCGTGCTGTGACCCCCACTCTCTTTTAAGAGGTGGGTCGGATTGCGGTGAGCGAAGCGAACCGCAATTCGACAACTGTCACACTGCAAGGCGAGCGAAGCGAGCCTTGCTGTGACCCCCCTCTTCCAGCAGGCGTGGAGCATTGCGGCGAGCGAAGCGAGCTGCAATGCGAAAGGGGAACAGCACGGCGAGCGAAGCGAGCCGTGCTGTGACCTCCCACGACCATCCTCTTCCAGCAGGCTGGGAGCATTGCGCCGAGCGAAGCGAGCTGCAATGCGACTACGGGGAACAGCACGGCGAGCGAAGCGAGCCGTGCTGTGACCTACCACGACCATCCTCTTCCAGCAGGCGGGGAGCATTGCGGCGAGCGAAGCGAGCTGCAATGCGACTACGGGGAACAGCACGGCGAGCGAAGCGAGCCGTGCTGTGACCCCCCTCTTCCAGCAGGCGTGGAGCATTGCGGCGAGCGAAGCGAGCTGCAATGCGACTAAGGGGAACAGCATGGCGAGCGAAGCGAGCCGTGCTGTGATCCCCCTCTTCCAGCAGGCGTGGAGCATTGCGGCGAGCGAAGCGAGCTGCAATGCGAAAGGGGAACAGCACGGCGAGCGAAGCGAGCCGTGCTGTGACCCCCACTCTCTTTTAAGAGGTGGGTCGGATTGCGGTGAGCGGAGCAAACCGCAATTCGACAACTGACACACTGCAAGGCGAGCGAAGCGAGCCTTGCTGTGTGACCAAACACCCAAATATATGGGTATCGTTTTCGACTAAATCAAACACGTAGATTACGAAAAAGATGTCTATTTTCAAATCCAAGATGGCTGACAGTTTACTATCGCAGATTTTACACATGGGTATCGATTTCTATCAAATCAAAGACGTTTTAGGTTATGAAAAGTTACAACTCCTACGACGATAAGGCCGCCTAAGGCGAAGCACAACCCCCGAGCTGCTTGCAGCTCGGGCACATATACCCTCTAGTTATATTATATATAGCTTAATTACCACTCACTCACTCACTCACTGATTGACATAATTGTTCTCCTTGATGGTGGAGGGGGAGGTATGTTTTTTTTTACGGAATCGTATAGAGGGTATCGGGGGGACCTAGGGAAAATTCCGACTTTTCCAAATTTGCCCCCCCTTCTCCCCCCCCTTTAGGGGGGCTCCCAAACAGAGCCATACTGAATGTTCTTTTTTGTGGGGTTGTATAGAGGGGGTCAAATGGTTTTAAGGCAGGTAAAAAATTCCCCCCCCCTTTGCCCCCTGACCCCCCCTTTTGAAGTTGCTTCCGAAAAGAGTCGAAATAGAAAAAAATTGATTGCAGCACCGTATAGAGGGTTCCTTCTCGTGTTGAAAAATAAAAAAAAAACACCCCCCCCTCCATGCCCATTTTCACCCCCCCTTTTTGTATCTCCCAAACAGTTCGACCTAGAAGAAAAATTTTTTCACAGTCATGTAGAGGAGAAAAAGTCATTTTAAACGCCAAAAAAATTTTGACCCCCCTGACCCCCCAGACCCCACTTTTTTATAAAAAACCGAAAATTGGCCAAATTTTGACCTTTTTTTTCGGGTGGAGCATTGCGGCGAGCGAAGCGAGCTGCAATGCGACTACGGGGAACAGCACGGCGAGCGAAGCGAGCTGTGCTGTGACCCCCCATGACCCCCCACGACCCCCCAAAAACCCCCTCTCTCAGCAGGCGGGGGAGCATTGCGGCGAGCGAAGCGAGCTGCAATGCGACTAAGGGGAACAGCAAGGCGAGCGAAGCGAGCCGTGCTGTGACCCCCACGACCCCCTCATGACCCCCCCAGCAAGCGGATGGAGCATTGCGGCGAGCGAAGCGAGCTGCAATGCGACTAAGGGGAACAGCACGGCGAGCGAAGCGAGCCGTGCTGTGACCCCTCTCTTCCAGCAGGCGGTGAGCATTGCGGCGAGCGAAGCGAGCTGCAATGCGACTAAGGGGAACAGCAAGGCGAGCGAAGCGAGCCGTGCTGTGACCCCCACGACCCCCTCATGACCCCCCCAGCAAGCGGATGGAGCATTGCGGCGAGCGAAGCGAGCTGCAATGCGACTAAGGGGAACAGCACGGCGAGCGAAGCGAGCCGTGCTGTGACCCCTCTCTTCCAGCAGGCGGTGAGCATTGCGGCGAGCGAAGCGAGCTGCAATGCGACTAAGGGGAACAGCAAGGCGAGCGAAGCGAGCCGTGCTGTGACCCCCACGACCCCCTCATGACCCCCCCAGCAAGCGGATGGAGCATTGCGGCGAGCGAAGCGAGCTGCAATGCGACTAAGGGGAACAGCACGGCGAGCGAAGCGAGCCGTGCTGTGACCCCTCTCTTCCAGCAGGCGGTGAGCATTGCGGCGAGCGAAGCGAGCTGCAATGCGACTAAGGGGAACAGCAAGGCGAGCGAAGCGAGCCGTGCTGTGACCCCCACGACCCCCTCATGACCCCCCCAGCAAGCGGATGGAGCATTGCGGCGAGCGAAGCGAGCTGCAATGCGACTAAGGGGAACAGCACGGCGAGCGAAGCGAGCCGTGCTGTGACCCCTCTCTTCCAGCAGGCGGTGAGCATTGCGGCGAGCGAAGCGAGCTGCAATGCGACTAAGGGGAACAGCAAGGCGAGCGAAGCGAGCCGTGCTGTGACCCCCACGACCCCCTCATGACCCCCCCAGCAAGCGGATGGAGCATTGCGGCGAGCGAAGCGAGCTGCAATGCGACTAAGGGGAACAGCACGGCGAGCGAAGCGAGCCGTGCTGTGACCCCTCTCTTCCAGCAGGCGGTGAGCATTGCGGCGAGCGAAGCGAGCTGCAATGCGACTAAGGGGAACAGCAAGGCGAGCGAAGCGAGCCGTGCTGTGACCCCCACGACCCCCTCATGACCCCCCCAGCAAGCGGATGGAGCATTGCGGCGAGCGAAGCGAGCTGCAATGCGACTAAGGGGAACAGCACGGCGAGCGAAGCGAGCCGTGCTGTGACCCCTCTCTTCCAGCAGGCGGTGAGACTAAGGGGAACAGCAAGGCGAGCGAAGCGAGCCGTGCTGTGACCCCCACGACCCCCTCATGACCCCCCCAGCAAGCGGATGGAGCATTGCGGCGAGCGAAGCGAGCTGCAATGCGACTAAGGGGAACAGCATGGCGAGCGAAGCGAGCCGTGCTGTGATCCCCCTCTTCCAGCAGGCGTGGAGCATTGCGGCGAGCGAAGCGAGCTGCAATGCGACTACGGGGAACAGCACGGCGAGCGAAGCGAGCCGTGCTGTGACCTACCACGACCATCCTCTTCCAGCAGGCGGGGAGCATTGCGGCGAGCGAAGCGAGCTGCAATGCGACTACGGGGAACAGCACGGCGAGCGAAGCGAGCCGTGCTTTGACCACCACCCTCTTCCAGCAGGCGGGGAGCATTGCGGCGAGCGAAGCGAGCTGCAATGCGACCAAGGGGAACAGCACGGCGAGCGAAGCGAGCCGTGCTGTGACCCCCACTCTCTTTTAAGAGGTGGGTCGGATTGCGGTGAGCGAAGCGAACCGCAATTCGACAACTGTCACACTGCAAGGCGAGCGAAGCGAGCCTTGCTGTGTGACCAAACACCCAAATCTATGGGTATCGTTTTCGACTAAATCAAACACGTAGATTACGAAAAAGATGTCCATTTTCAAATCCAAGATGGCTGACAGTTTACTATCGCAGATTTTACACATGGATATATTCGATTTCCATCAAATCAAAGACGTTTTAGGTTATGAAAAGTTACAACTCCTACGACGATAAGGCCGCCTAAGGCGAAGCACAACCCCCGAGCTGCTTGCAGCTCGGGCACATATACCCTCTAGTTATATTATATATAGCTTAATTACCACTGACTGACTGACATAATTGTTCTCCTTGATGGTGGAGGGGGAGGTATGGTTTTTTTTACAGAATCATATACTAGGTGTCGGGGGGACCTAGGGAAAATTCCGACTTTTCCAAATTTGCCCCCCCTTCTCCCCCCCCTTTAGGGGGGCTCCCAAACAGAGCCATACTGAATGTTCTTTTTTGTGGGGTTGTATAGAGGGGGTCAAATGGTTTTAAGGCAGGTAAAAATTTCCCCCCCCCATTGCCCCCTGACCCCCCCTTTTGAAGTTGCTACCGGAAATAGTTCAAATAGAAAAATTTTGATGGCATACCCGTATAGAGGGTTCCTTCTCGTGTTGAAAAATAAAAAAAAATACCCCCCCCTCCATGCCCATTTTCACCCCCCCTTTTTGTATCTCCCAAACGGGTCGACCTAGAAGAAAAATTTTTTCACAGTCATGTAGAGGAGAAAAAGTCGTTTTGAACGCCAAAAAAAGTTTTTCCCCCCTGACCCCCCAGACCCCCTTTTTTGATAAAAAACCGAAAATTGGCCAAATTTTGACCTTTTTTTTCGGGTGGAGCATTGCGGCGAGCGAAGCGAGCTGCAATGCGACTACGGGGAACAGCACGGCGAGCGAAGCGAGCTGTGCTGTGACCCCCCATGACCCCCTACGACCCCCCGAAAACCCTCTCTCCCAGGAGGCGGGGGAGCATTGCGGCGAGCGAAGCGAGCTGCAATGCGAGTACGGGGAACAGCACGGCGAGCGAAGCGAGCTGTGCTGTGACCCCCATGACCCCCCACGACCCCCTAAAAACCCCCTCTCCCATCAGGCGGGGGAGCATTGCGGCGAGCGAAGCGAGCTGCAATGCGACTAAGGGGAACAGCAAGGCGAGCGAAGCGAGCTGTGCTGTGACCCCCACGACCCCCCATGACCCCCCCAGCAAGCGGATGGAGCATTGCGGCGAGCGAAGCGAGCTGCAATGCGACTAAGGGAACAGCACGGCGAGCGAAGCGAGCCGTGCTGTTAACCCCACCCTCTTCCAGCAGGCGGGGAGTGCGGCGAGCGAAGCGAGCTGCAATGCGACCAAGGGGAACAGCACGGTGAGCGAAGCGAGCCGTGCTGTGACCACCACTCTCTTTCAGCAGGCGGGGAGCATTGCGGCGAGCGAAGCGAGCTGCAATGCGGCTAAGGGGAACAGCAAGGCGAGCGAAGCGAGCCGTGCTGTGACCCCCACGACCCCCCATGACCCCCCCAGCAAGCGGATGGAGCATTGCGGCGAGCGAAGCGAGCTGCAATGCGACTAAGGGGAACAGCACGGCGAGCGAAGCGAGCCGTGCTGTGACCACCACCCTCTTCCAGCAGGCGGGGAGCATTGCGGCGAGCGAAGCGAGCTGCAATGCGACTAAAGGGAACAGCACGGCGAGCGAAGCGAGCCGTGCTGTGACCCCCACACTCTTCCAGCAGGCGGGGAGCATTGCGGCGAGCGAAGCGAGCTGCAATGCGACCAAGGGGAACAGCACGGCGAGCGAAGCGAGCCGTGCTGTGACCACCACCCTCTTCCAGCAGGCAGGGAGCATTGCGGCGAGCGAAGCGAGCTGCAATGCGACTAATGGAACAGCACGGTGAGCGAAGCGAGCCGTGCTGTGACCACCACCTTCTTCCAGCAGGCGGGGAGCATTGCGGCGAGCGAAGCGAGCTGCAATGCGACCAAGGGGAACAGCACGGCGAGCGAAGCGAGCCGTGCTGTGACCACCACCCTCTTCCAGCAGGCAGGGAGCATTGCGGCGAGCGAAGCGAGCTGCAATGCGACTAATGGAACAGCACGGTGAGCGAAGCGAGCCGTGCTGTGACCACCACCTTCTTCCAGCAGGCGGGGAGCATTGCGGCGAGCGAAGCGAGCTGCAATGCGACTAAAGGGAACAGCACGGCGAGCGAAGCGAGCCGTGCTGTGACCCCCACTCTCTTCTATGAGGTGGGTCGGATTGCGGTGAGCGAAGCGAACCGCAATTCGACAACTGTCACACTGCAAGGCGAGCGAAGCGAGCCTTGCTGTGTGACCAAACACCCACACAATATGGGTATCGTTTTCGACTAAATCAAACACGTAGATTACGAAAAAGATGTCCATTTTCAAATCCAAGATGGCTGACATTTTACTATCGCAGATTTTACACATGGGTATCGATTTCTATCAAATCAAAGACGTTTTAGGTTATGAAAAGTTACAACTCCTACGACGATAAGGCCGCCTAAGGCGAAGCACAACCCCCGAGCTGCTTGCAGCTCGGGCACATATACCCTCTAGTTATATTATATATAGCTTAATTACCACTCACTGACTGACTGACATAATTGTTCTCCTTGATGGTGGAGGGGGAGGTATGTTTTTTTTTACGGAATCGTATAGAGGGTATCGGGGGGACCTAGGGAAAATTCCGACTTTTCCAAATTTGCCCCCCCTTCTCCCCCCCCTTTAGGGGGGCTCCCGAACAGAGCCATACTGAATGTTCTTTTTTGTGGGGTTGTATAGAGGGGGTCAAATGGTTTTAAGGCAGGTAAAAATTTCCCCCCCCCCTTTGCCCCCTGACCCCCCCTTTTCAAGTTGCTACCGAAAAGAGTCGAAATAGAAAAAATTGGATTGCGGTGTCGTATAGGGGGTTCCTTCTCGTGTTGAAAAATAAAAAAAAACACCCCCCCTTCCATGCCCATTTTCACCCCCCCTTTTTGTATCTCCCAAACGGATCGACCTAGAAGAAAAATTTTTTCACAGTCATGTAGAGGAGAAAAAGTCATTTTGAACGCCAAAAAAAGTTTGACCCCCCTGACCCCCCAGACCCACTTTTTTTATAAAAAACCGAAAATTGGCCAAATTTTGACCTTTTTTTTCGGGTGGAGCATTGCGGCGAGCGAAGCGAGCTGCAATGCGACTACGGGGAACAGCACGGCGAGCGAAGCGAGCTGTGCTGTGACCCCCCATGACCCCCTACGACCCCCCAAAAACCCCCTCACCCAACAGGCGGGGGAGCATTGCGGCGAGCGAAGCGAGCTGCAATGCGAGTACGGGGAACAGCACGGCGAGCGAAGCGAGCTGTGCTGTGACCCCCATGACCCCCCACGACCCCCTAAAAGCCCCCTCTCCCATCAGGCGGGGAGCATTGCGGCGAGCGAAGCGAGCTGCAATGCGGCTAAGGGGAACAGCAAGGCGAGCGAAGCGAGCCGTGCTGTGACCCCCACGACCCCCCATGACCCCCCCAGCAAGCGGATGGAGCATTGCGGCGAGCGAAGCGAGCTGCAATGCGACTAAGGGGAACAGCACGGCGAGCGAAGCGAGCCGTGCTGTGACCACCACCCTCTTCCAGCAGGCGGGGAGCATTGCGGCGAGCGAAGCGAGCTGCAATGCGACCAAGGGGAACAGCACGGCGAGCGAAGCGAGCCGTGCTGTGACCACCACCCTCTTCCAGCAGGCGGGGAGCATTGCGGCGAGCGAAGCGAGCTGCAATGCGACCAAGGGGAACAGCACGGCGAGCGAAGCGAGCCGTGCTGTGACTCCCCTCTTCCAGTAGGCGTGGAGCATTGCGGCGAGCGAAGCGAGCTGCAATGCGACTAAGGGGAACAGCATGGCGAGCGAAGCGAGCCGTGCTGTGATCCCCCTCTTCCAGCAGGCGTGGAGCATTGCGGCGAGCGAAGCGAGCTGCAATGCGACTACGGGGAACAGCACGGCGAGCGAAGTGAGCCGTGCTGTGACCTACCACGACCACCCTCTTCCAGCAGGCGGGGAGCATTGCGGCGAGCGAAGCGACTAATGGAACAGCACGGCGAGCGAAGCGAGCCGTGCTGTGACCACCACCCTCTTCCAGCAGGCAGGGAGCATTGCGGCGAGCGAAGCGAGCTGCAATGCGACTAATGGAACAGCACGGCGAGCGAAGCGAGCCGTGCTGTGACCTCCCACGACCATCCTCTTCCAGCAGGCTGGGAGCATTGCGGCGAGCGAAGCGAGCTGCAATGCGACTAAGAGGAACAGCATGGCGAGCGAAGCGAGCCTTGCTGTGACCCCCCTCTTCCAGCAGGCGTGGAGCATTGCGGCGAGCGAAGCGAGCTGCAATGCGACTACGGGGAACAGCACGGCGAGCGAAGCGAGCCGTGCTTTGACCACCACCCTCTTCCAGCAGGCGGGGAGCATTGCGGCGAGCGAAGCGAGCTGCAATGCGACCAAGGGGAACAGCACGGCGAGCGAAGCGAGCCGTGCTGTGACCCCCACTCTCTTTTAAGAGGTGGGTCGGATTGCGGTGAGCGAAGCGAACCGCAATTCGACAACTGTCACACTGCAAGGCGAGCGAAGCGAGCCTTGCTGTGTGACCAAACACCCACACATATGGGTATCATTTTCGACTAAATCAAACACGTAGATTACGAAAAAGATGTCTATTTTCAAATCCAAGATGGCTGACAGTTTACTATCGCAGATTTTACACATGGATATCGATTTCCATCAAATCAAAGACGTTTTAGGTTATGAAAAGTAAAAACTCCAATGCGATAAGGCCGCCTAAGGCGAAGCACAACCCCCGAGCTGCTTGCAGCTCGGGCACATATACCCTCTAGTTTATATTATATATAGCTTAATTACCACTCACTCACTCACTGATTGACATAATTGTTCTCCTTGATGGTGGAGGGGGAGGTATGTTTTTTTTTACGGAATCGTATAGAGGGTATCGGGGGGACCTAGGGAAAATTCCGACTTTTCCAAATTTGCCCCCCCTTCGCCCCCCCCTTTAGGGGGGCTCCCAAACAGAGCCATACTGAATGTTCTTTTTTGTGGGGTTGTATAGAGGGGGTCAAATGGTTTTAAGGCAGGTAAAAATTTCCCCCCCCCTTTGCCCCCTGACCCCCCCTTTTGAAGTTGCTACCGAAAAGAGTCGAAATAGAAAAAAATTGATTGCAGCACCGTATAGAGGGTTCCTTCTCGTATTGAAAAATAAAAAAAAACACCCCCCCCTCCACCCACATTTTGACCCCCCCCTTTTTGTATCTCCCAAACGGATCGACCTAGAAGAAAACTTTTTTCACAGTCATGTAGAGGGGAAAAAGTCATTTTGAATGCCAAAAAAAGTTTGAACCCTTTGATCCCCCAGACCCCCTTTTTTAATAAAAAACCGAAAATTGGCCAAATTTTGACCTTTTTTTTCGGGTGGAGCATTGCGGCGAGCGAAGCGAGCTGCAATGCGACTACGGGGAACAGCACGGCGAGCGAAGCGAGCTGTGCTGTGACCCCCCACGACCCCCCAAAAACCCCCTCTCTCAGCAGGCGGGGGAGCATTGCGGCGAGCGAAGCGAGCTGCAATGCGACTAAGGGGAACAGCAAGGCGAGCGAAGCGAGCCGTGCTGTGACCCCCACGACCCCCTCATGACCCCCCCAGCAAGCGGACGGAGCATTGCGGCGAGCGAAGCGAGCTGCAATGCGACTAAGGGGAACAGCACGGCGAGCGAAGCGAGCCGTGCTGTGACCCCTCTCTTCCAGCAGGCGGTGAGCATTGCGGCGAGCGAAGCGAGCTGCAATGCGACAAAGGGGAACAGCAAGGCGAGCGAAGCGAGCCGTGCTGTGACCCCCACGACCCCCTCATGACCCCCCCAGCAAGCGGATGGAGCATTGCGGCGAGCGAAGCGAGCTGCAATGCGACTAAGGGGAACAGCACGGCGAGCGAAGCGAGCCGTGCTGTGACCCCTCTCTTCCAGCAGGCGGTGAGCATTGCGGCGAGCGAAGCGAGCTGCAATGCGACTAAGGGGAACAGCAAGGCGAGCGAAGCGAGCCGTGCTGTGACCCCCACGACCCCCTCATGACCCCCCCAGCAATTGGATGGAGCATTGCGGCGAGCGAAGCGAGCTGCAATGCGACTAAGGGGAACAGCACGGCGAGCGAAGCGAGCCGTGCTGTGACCCCTCTCTTCCAGCAGGCGGTGAGCATTGCGGCGAGCGAAGCGAGCTGCAATGCGACTAAGGGGAACAGCAAGGCGAGCGAAGCGAGCCGTGCTGTGACCCCCACGACCCCCTCATGACCCCCCCAGCAAGCGGATGGAGCATCGGCGAGCGAAGCGAGCCGTGCTGTGACCTACCACGACCATCCTCTTCCAGCAGGCGGGGAGCATTGCGGCGAGCGAAGCGAGCTGCAATGCGACTACGGGGAACAGCACGGCGAGCGAAGCGAGCCGTGCTTTGACCACCACCCTCTTCCAGCAGGCGGGGAGCATTGCGGCGAGCGAAGCGAGCTGCAATGCGACCAAGGGGAACAGCACGGCGAGCGAAGCGAGCCGTGCTGTGACCCCCACTCTCTTTTAAGAGGTGGGTCGGATTGCGGTGAGCGAAGCGAACCGCAATTCGACAACTGTCACATTGCAAGGCGAGCGAAGCGAGCCTTGCTGTGTGACCAAACACCCAAATATATGGGTATCGTTTTCGACTAAATCAAACACGTAGATTACGAAAAAGATGTCTATTTTCAAATCCAAGATGGCTGACAGTTTACTATCGTAGATTTTACACATGGATATCGATTTCCATCAAATCAAAGACGTTTTAGGTTATGCAAAGTAAAAACTCCAATGCGATAAGGCCGCCAAAGGCAAAGCACAGCCCCCGAGCTGCTTGCAGCTCGGGCACATATACCCTCTAGTTATATTATATATAGCTTAATTACCACTGACTCACTGACTGACTGACATAATTGTTCTCCTTGATGGTGGAGGGGGAGGTATGGTTTTTTTTACAGAATCGTATAGAGGGTATCGGGGGGACCTAGGGAAAATTCCGACTTTTCCAAATTTGCCCCCCCTTCTCCCCCCCCCTTTAGGAGGGCTCCCGAACGGAGCCATACTGAATGTTCTTTTTTGTGGGGTTGTATAGAGGGGGTCAGATGGTTTAAAGGCAGGTAAAAATTCCCCCCCCCCCTTTGCCCCCTGACCCCCCCTTTTGAAGTTGCTACCGGAAAGAGTCGTTATAGAAAAATTTTGATTGCGGGGTCGTATACAGGGTTACTTCTTGTGTTGAAAAATAAAAAAAAACACCCCCCCTCCACGCCCATTTTCACCCCCCCTTTTTGTATCTCCCAAACGGATCGACCTAGAAGAAAAATTTTTTCACAGTCATGTAGAGGAGAAAAAGTCGTTTTGAACGCCAAAAAAAGTTTGAACCCTTTGACCCCCTAGACCCCCTTTTTTGATAAAAAACCGAAAATTGGCCAAATTTTGACCTTTTTTTTCGGGTGGAGCATTGCGGCGAGCGAAGCGAGCTGCAATGCGACTACGGGGAACAGCACGGCGAGCGAAGCGAGCTGTGCTGTGACCCCCCATGACCCCCTACGACCCCCTCATGACCCCCCCAGCAAGCGGATGGAGCATTGCGGCGAGCGAAGCGAGCTGCAATGCGACCAAGGGGAACAGCACGGCGAGCGAAGCGAGCCGTGCTGTGACCCCTCATGACCCCCTACGACCCCCCAATAACCCCCTCTCACAGGAGGCGGGGGAGCATTGCGGCGAGCGAAGCGAGCTGCAATGCGACTAAGGGGAACAGCAAGGCGAGCGAAGCGAGCCGTGCTGTGACCCCCACGACCCCCTCATGACCCCCCCAGCAAGCGGATGGAGCATTGCGGCGAGCGAAGCGAGCTGCAATGCGACTAAGAGGAACAGCATGGCGAGCGAAGCGAGCCGTGCTGTGACCCCCCTCTTCCAGCAGGCGTGGAGCATTGCGGCGAGCGAAGCGAGCTGCAATGCGACTACGGGGAACAGCACGGCGAGCGAAGCGAGCTGTGCTGTGACCCCTCATGACCCCCTACGACCCCCCAAAAACCCCCTCTCACAGGAGGCGGGGTAGCATTGCGGCGAGCGAAGCGAGCTGCAATGCGACTAAGGGGAACAGCAAGGCGAGCGAAGCGAGCCGTGCTGTGACCCCCACGACCCCCTCATGACCCCCCAGCAAGCGGATGGAGCATTGCGGCGAGCGAAGCGAGCTGCAATGCGACCAAGGGGAACAGCACGGCGAGCGAAGTGAGCCGTGCTGTGACCCCCCACGTGCAACCAAGGGGAACAGCATGGCGAGCGAAGCGAGCCGTGCTGTGACCCCCCTCTTCCAGCAGGCGTGGAGCATTGCGGCGAGCGAAGCGAGCTGCAATGCGAAAGGGGAACAGCACGGCGAGCGAAGCGAGCCGTGCTGTGACCTCCCACGACCATCCTCTTCCAGCAGGCTGGGAGCATTGCGGCGAGCGAAGCGAGCTGCAATGCGACTAAGAGGAACAGCATGGCGAGCGAAGCGAGCCGTGCTGTGACCCCCCTCTTCCAGCAGGCAGTGGAGCATTGCGGCGAGCGAAGCGAGCTGCAATGCGACTACGGGGAACAGCACGGCGAGCGAAGCGAGCCGTGCTGTGACCTACCACCCTCTTCCAGCAGGCGCGGAGCATTGCGGCGAGCGAAGCGAGCTGCAATGCGACTAAAAGGAACAGCATGGCGAGCGAAGCGAGCCGTGCTGTGACCCCCCTCTTCCAGCAGGCGTGGAGCATTGCGGCGAGCGAAGCGAGCTGCAATGCGACTACGGGGAATGCTGTGACCCCCACTCTCTTTCAAGAGGTGGGTCGGATTGCGGTGAGCGAAGCGAACCGCAATTCGACAACTGTCACACTGCAAGGCGAGCGAAGCGAGCCTTGCTGTGTGACCAAACACCCAAATATATGGGTATCGTTTTCGACTAAATCAAACACGTAGATTACGAAAAAGATGTCTATTTTCAAATCCAAGATGGCTGACAGTTTACTATCGCAGATTTTACACATGGATATCGATTTCCATCAAATCAAAGACGTTTTAGGTTATGAAAAGTAAAAACTCCAATGCGATAAGGCCGCCAAAGGCAAAGCACAGCCCCCGAGCTGCTTGCAGCTCGGGCACATATACCCTCTAGTTATATTATATATAGCTTAATTACCACTGACTGACTGACATAATTGTTCTCCTTGATGGTGGAGGGGGAGGTATGGTTTTTTTTACAGAATCATATACTAGGTGTCGGGGGGACCTAGGGAAAATTCCGACTTTTCCAAATTTGCCCCCCCTTCTCCCCCCCCTTTAGGGGGGCTCCCGAACAGAGCCATACTGAATGTTCTTTTTTGTGGGGTTGTATAGAGGGGGTCAAATGGTTCAAAGGCAGGTAAAATTTTTCCCCCCCCTTTGCCCCCAGACCCCCCCCTTTTAAAGTTGCTACCGAAAAGAGTCGAAATAGAAAAAAATTGATTGCAGCACCGTATAGAGGGTTCCTTCTCGTGTTGAAAAATAAAAAAAAACACCCCCCCCTCCATGCCAATTTTCACCCCCCCTTTTTGTATCTCCCAAACGGGTCGACCTAGAAGAAAAATTTTTTCACAGTCATGTAGAGGAGAAGAAGTCATTTTGAACGCCAAAAAAAGTTTGAACCCTTTGACCCCCTAGACCCCCTTTTTTAATAAAAAACCGAAAATTGGCCAAATTTTGACCTTTTTTTTCGGGTGGAGCATTGCGGCGAGCGAAGCGAGCTGCAATGCGACTACGGGGAACAGCACGGCGAGCGAAGCGAGCTGTGCTGTGACCCCCCATGACCCCCTACGACCCCCCAAAAACGCCCTCTCCTAGGAGGCGGGGGAGCATTGCGGCGAGCGAAGCGAGCTGCAATGCGACTAAGGGGAACAGCAAGGCGAGCGAAGCGAGCCGTGCTGTGACCCCCACGACCCCCTCATGACCCTCCCAGCAAGCGGATGGAGCATTGCGGCGAGCGAAGCGAGCTGCAATGCGACTAAGGGGAACAGCACGGTGAGCGAAGCGAGCCGTGCGACCTCCCACGACCATCCTCTTCCAGCAGGCGTGGAGCATTGCGGCGAGCGAAGCGAGCTGCAATGCGACTACGGGGAACAGCACGGCGAGCGAAGCGAGCCGTGCTGTGACCTACCACGACCATCCTCTTCCAGCAGGTGGGGAGCGTTGCGGCGAGCGAAGCGAGCTGCAATGCGACTACGGGGAACAGCACGGCGAGCGAAGCGAGCCGTGCTGTGACCCCCCTCTTCCAGCAGGCGTGGAGCATTGCGGCGAGCGAAGCGAGCTGCAGTGCGACTAAGGGGAACAGCATGGCGAGCGAAGCGAGCCGTGCTGTGATCCCCCTCTTCCAGCAGGCGTGGAGCATTGCGGCGAGCAAAGCGAGCTGCAATGCGACTACGGGGAACAGCACGGCGAGCGAAGCGAGCCGTGCTGTGACCTACCACGACCATCCTCTTCCAGCAGGCGGGGAGCATTGCGGCGAGCGAAGCGAGCTGCAATGCGACTACGGGGAACAGCACGGCGAGCGAAGCGAGCCGTGCTGTGACCCCCGCTCTCTTTTAAGAGGTGGTTCGGATTGCGGTGAGCGAAGCGAACCGCAATTCGACAACTGTCACACTGCAAGGCGAGCGAAGCGAGCCTTGCTGTGTGACCAAACACCCAAATATATGGGTATCGTTTTCGACTAAATCAAACACGTAGATTACGAAAAAGATGTCCATTTTCAAATCCAAAATGGCTGACAGTTTACCATCGCAAATGTTACACATGCGTATCGATTTCCATCAAATCAAAGACGTTTTAGGTTATGAAAAGTAGCAACTCCTACGACGATAAGGCCGCCTAAGGCGAAGCACAACCCCCGAGCTGCTTGCAGCTCGGGCACATATACCCTCTAGTTATATTATATAAAGCTTAAAAACCACTCACTCACTGACTGACTGACATAATTGTTCTCCTTGATGGTGGAGGGGGAGGTATGGTTTTTTTTACAGAATCGTATAGAGGGTGTCGGGGGGACCTAGGGAAAATTCCGACTTTTCCAAATTTGCCCCCCCTTCTCCCCCCCCTTTAGGGGGGCTCCCGAACAGAGCCATACTGAATGTTCTTTTTTGTGGGGTTGTATAGAGGGGGTCAAATGGTTTTAAGGCAGGTAAAAATTTCCCCCCCCCCTTTGCCCCCTGACCCCCCCTTTTGAAGTTGCTACCGAAAAGAGTCGAAATAGAAAAAAAATTACTGCGTGGTCGTATAGATAGTTTCCTCTCGTGTTGAAAAATAAAAAAAATCACCCCCCCTCCACCCACATTTTCACCCCCCCTTTTTGTATCTCCCAAACAGGTCGACCTAGAAGAAAAATTTTTTCACAGTCAAGTAGAGGAGGAAAAGTCGTTTTAAACGCCAAAAAAAGTTTGAACCCTTTGACCCCCCAGACCCCCTTTTTTAATAAAAAACCGAAAATTGGCCAAATTTTGACCTTTTTTTTCGGGTGGAGCATTGCGGCGAGCGAAGCGAGCTGCAATGCGACTACGGGGAACAGCACGGCGAGCGAAGCGAGCTGTGCTGTGACCCCCCATTACCCCCCACGACCCCCCAAAAACCCCCTCTCCCAGCAGGCGGGGGAGCATTGCGGCGAGCGAAGCGAGCTGCAATGCGACTAAGGGGAACAGCAAGGCGAGCGAAGCGAGCCGTGCTGTGACCCCCACGACCCCCTCATGACCCCCCCAGCAAGCGGATGGAGCATTGCGGCGAGCGAAGCGAGCTGCAATGCGACCAAGGGGAACAGCACGGCGAGCGAAGCGAGCTGCAATGCGACCAAGGGGAACAGCACGGCGAGCGAAGCGAGCCGTGCTGTGACCACCACCCTCTTCCAGCAGGCAGGGAGCATTGCGGCGAGCGAAGCGAGCTGCAATGCGACTAATGGAACAGCACGGTGAGCGAAGCGAGCCGTGCTGTGACCACCACCTTCTTCCAGCAGGCGGGGAGCATTGCGGCGAGCGAAGCGAGCTGCAATGCGACCAAGGGGAACAGCACGGCGAGCGAAGCGAGCCGTGCTGTGACCACCACCCTCTTCCAGCAGGCAGGGAGCATTGCGGCGAGCGAAGCGAGCTGCAATGCGACTAATGGAACAGCACGGTGAGCGAAGCGAGCCGTGCTGTGACCACCACCTTCTTCCAGCAGGCGGGGAGCATTGCGGCGAGCGAAGCGAGCTGCAATGCGACTAAAGGGAACAGCACGGCGAGCGAAGCGAGCCGTGCTGTGACCACCACCCTCTTCCAGCAGGCGGGGAGCATTGCGGCGAGCGAAGCGAGCTGCAATGCGACCAAGGGGAACAGCACGGCGAGCGAAGCGAGCCGTGCTGTGACCACCACCCTCTTCCAGCAGGCAGGGAGCATTGCGGCGAGCGAAGCGAGCTGCAATGCGACTAATGGAACAGCACGGTGAGCGAAGCGAGCCGTGCTGTGACCACCACCTTCTTCCAGCAGGCGGGGAGCATTGCGGCGAGCGAAGCGAGCTGCAATGCGACTACGGGGAACGGCACGGCGAGCGAAGCGAGCCGTGCTGTGACCCCCCTCTTCCAGCAGGCGTGGAGCATTGCGGCGAGCGAAGCGAGCTGCAATGCGACTAAGGGGAACAGCATGGCGAGCGAAGCGAGCCGTGCGAAGCGAGCTGCAATGCGACCAAGGCGAACAGTACGGCGAGCGAAGCGAGCCGTGCTGTGACCCCCACTCTCTTCTATGAGGTGGGTCGGATTGCGGTGAGCGAAGCGAACCGCAATTCGACAACTGTCACACTGCAAGGCGAGCGAAGCGAGCCTTGCTGTGTGACCAAACACTGTGACCACCATCTTCTTCCAGCAGGCGGGGAGCATTGCGGCGAGCGAAGCGAGCTGCAATGCGAGCAAGGGGAACAGTACGGCGAGCGAAGCGAGCCGTGCTGTGACCCCCACTCTCTTCTATGAGGTGGGTCGAATTGCGGTGAGCGAAGCGAACCGCAATTCGACAACTGTCACACTGCAAGGCGAGCGAAGCGAGCCTTGCTGTGTGACCAAACACCCACACATATGGGTATCATTTTCGACTAAATCAAACACGTAGATTACGAAAAAGATGTCCATTTTCAAATCCAAGATGGCTGACAGTTTACTATCGCAGATTTTACACATGGATATCGATTTCCATCAAATCAAAGACGTTTTAGGTTATGAAAAGTAAAAACTCCAATGCGATAAGGCCGCCTATGGCGAAGCACTCCCCCCGAGCTGCTTGCAGCTCGGGCACATATACCCTCTAGTTATATTATATATAGCTTAATTACCACTCACTGACTGACTGACATAATTGTTCTCCTTGATGGTGGAGGGGGAGGTATGTTTTTTTTTACGGAATCGTATAGAGGGTGTCGGGGGGACCTAGGGAAAATTCCGACTTTTCCAAATTTGCCCCCCCTTCTCCCCCCCCTTTAGGGGGGCTCCCAAACAGAGCCATACTGAATGTTCTTTTTTGTGGGGTTGTATAGAGGGGGTCAAATGGTTTTAAGGCAGGTAAAAATTTCCCCCCCCCTTTGCCCCCAGACCCCCCCTTTTGAAGTTGCTACCGGAAAGAGTCGTTATAGAAAAATTTGGATTGCGGATTCGTATACAGGGTTACTTCTTGTGTTGAAAAATAAAAAAAAACTTCCTCCCCTCCATGCCCATTTTCACCCCCCCTTTTTGTATCTCTCAAACGGATCGACCTAGAAGAAAAATTTTTTCACAGTCATGTAGAGGAGAAAAAGTCGTTTTGAACGCCAAAAAAAGTTTGAATCCTTTGACCCCCTAGACCCCCTTTTTTAATGAAAAACCGAAAATTGGCCAAATTTTTACCTTTTTTTTCGGGTGGAGCATTGCGGCGAGCGAAGCGAGCTGCAATGCGACTACGGGGAACAGCACGGCGAGCGAAGCGAGCTGTGCTGTGACCCCCCATGACCCCCTACGACCCCCCGAAAACCCCCTCTCCCAGGAGGCGGGGGAGCATTGCGGCGAGCGAAGCGAGCTGCAATGCGAGTACGGGGAACAGCACGGCGAGCGAAGCGAGCCGTGCTGTGACCCCCACGACCACTCTGTTCCAGTAGGCGGGGAGCATTGCGGCGAGCGAAGCGAGCTGCAATGCGACTAAGGGGAACAGCACGGCGAGCGAAGCGAGCCGTGCTGTGACCCCCACGACCCCCTCATGACCCCCCCAGCAAGCGGATGGAGCATTGCGGCGAGCGAAGCGAGCTGCAATGCGACCAAGGGGAACAGCACGGCGAGCGAAGCGAGCCGTGCTGTGACCCCCACGACCACTCTGTTCCAGTAGGCGGGGAGCATTGCGGCGAGCGAAGCGAGCTGCAATGCGACTAAGGGGAACAGCACGGCGAGCGAAGCGAGCCGTGCTGTGACCTCCCACGACCATCCTCTTCCAGCAGGCGGGGAGCATTGCGGCGAGCGAAGCGAGCTGCAATGCGACTACGGGGAACAGCACGGCGAGCGAAGCGAGCCGTGCTGTGACCCCTCATGACCACTCTCTCCCAGCAGGCGGGGAGCATTGCGGCGAGCGAAGCGAGCTGCAATGCGACCAAGGGGAACAGCACGGCCAGCGAAGCGAGCCGTGCTGTGACCCCCACGAACCCCCACTCCCAGCAAGCGGATGGAGCATTGCGGCGAGCGAAGCGAGCTGCAATGCGACTAAGAGGAACAGCATGGCGAGCGAAGCGAGCCGTGCTGTGACTCCCCTCTTCTAGCAGGCGGGGAGCATTGCGGCGAGCGAAGCGAGCTGCAATGCGACTACGGGGAACAGCACGGCGAGCGAAGCGAGCCGTGCTGTGACCCCCCACGACCACTCTCTTCCAGCAGGCGGGGAGCATTGCGGCGAGCGAAGCGAGCTGCAATGCGACTAGAAGGAACAGCATGGTGAGCGAAGCGAGCCGTGCTGTGACCCCCTCTTCCAGCAGGCGTGGAGCATTGCGGCGAGCGAAGCGAGCTGCAATGCGACTAAGGGGAACAGCACGGCGAGCGAAGCGAGCCGTGCTGTGACCCCCACGACTCCCCATGAGGAGGGTCGGATTGCGGTGAGCGAAGCGAACCGCAATTCGACAACTGTCACACTGCAAGGCGAGCGAAGCGAGCCTTGCTGTGTGACCAAACACCCACACAATATGGGTATCGTTTTCGACTAAATCAAACACGTAGATTATGAAAAAGATGTCCATTTTCAAATCCAAGATGGCTGACATTTTACTATCGCAGTTTTACACATGGGTATCGATTTCTATCATATCAAAGACGTTTTAGGTTATGAAAAGTTACAACTCCTACGACGATAAGGCTGCCTATGGCGAAGCACAACCCCCGAGCTGCTTGCAGCTCGGGCACATATACCCTCTAGTTATATTATATATAGCTTAATTACCACTCACTCACTCACTGATTGACATAATTGTTCTCCTTGATGGTGGAGGGGGAGGTATGTTTTTTTTTACGGAATCGTATAGAGGGTATCGGGGGGACCTAGGGAAAATTCCGACTTTTCCAAATTTGCCCCCCCTTCTCCCCCCCCTTTAGGGGGGCTCCCAAACAGAGCCATACTGAATGTTCTTTTTTGTGGGGTTGTATAGAGGGGGTCAAATGGTTTTAAGGCAGGTAAAAATTCCCCCCCCCCTTTGCCCCCTGACCCCCCCTTTTGAAGTTGCTACCGGAAATAGTTCAAATAGAAAAATTTTGATGGCATACCCGTATAGAGGGTTCCTTCTCGTGTTGAAAAATAAAAAAAAATACCCCCCCCTCAATGCCCATTTTCACCCCCCCTTTTTGTATCTCCCAAACGGGTCGACCTAGAAGAAAAATTTTTTCACAGTCATGTAGAGGAGAAAAAGTCGTTTTGAACGCCAAAAAAAGTTTTTCCCCCCTGACCCCCCAGACCCCCTTTTTTGATAAAAAACCGAAAATTGGCCAAATTTTGACCTTTTTTTTCGGGTGGAGCATTGCGGCGAGCGAAGCGAGCTGCAATGCGACTACGGGGAACAGCACGGCGAGCGAAGCGAGCTGTGCTGTGACCCCCCATGACCCCCTACGACCCCCCGAAAACCCTCTCTCCCAGGAGGCGGGGGAGCATTGCGGCGAGCGAAGCGAGCTGCAATGCGAGTACGGGGAACAGCACGGCGAGCGAAGCGAGCTGTGCTGTGACCCCCATGACCCCCCACGACCCCCTAAAAGCCCCCTCTCCCATCAGGCGGGGAGCATTGCGGCGAGCGAAGCGAGCTGCAATGCGGCTAAGGGGAACAGCAAGGCGAGCGAAGCGAGCCGTGCTGTGACCCCCACGACCCCCCATGACCCCCCCAGCAAGCGGATGGAGCATTGCGGCGAGCGAAGCGAGCTGCAATGCGACTAAGGGGAACAGCACGGCGAGCGAAGCGAGCCGTGCTGTGACCCCCACGACCCCCTCATGACCCCCCCAGCAAGCGGAGGAGCATTGCGGCGAGCGAAGCGAGCTGCAATGCGAATACGGGGAACAGCACGGCGAGCGAAGCGAGCCGTGTTGTGACCCCCACGTCTCTCCATGAGGAGGGTCGGATTGCGGTGAGCGAAGCGAACCGCAATTCGACAACTGTCACACTGCAAGGCGAGCGAAGCGAGCCTTGCTGTGTGACCCAACACCCCTACATATGGGTATCGTTTTTGACTTAATCAAACACGTAGATTACGAAAAAGATGTCCATTTTAAAATCCAAGATGGCTGACAGTTTAGTATCGCAGATTTTACACATGGATATCGATTTCCATCAAACAGAGACGTGCTGTGACCTCCCACGACCATCCTCTTCCAGCAGGCGGGGAGTATTGCGGCGAGCGAAGCGAGCTGCAATGCGACCAAGGGGAACAGCACGGCGAGCGAAGCAAGCCGTGCTGTGACCCCCACGAACCCCCACTCCCAGCAAGCGGATGGAGCATTGCGGCGAGCGAAGCGAGCTGCAATGCGACTAAGGGGAACAGCACGGCGAGCGAAGCGAGCCGTGCTGTGACCTCCCACGACCATCCTCTTCCAGCAGGCTGGGAGCATTGCGGTGAGCGAAGCGAACCGCAATTCGACAACTGTTACACTGCAAGGCGAGCGAAGCGAGCCTTGCTGTGACCCCCCTCTTCCAGCAGGCGTGGAGCATTGCGGCGAGCGAAGCGAGCTGCAATGCGACTAAGGGGAACAGCACGGCGAGCGAAGCGAGCCGTGCTGTGACCCCCACGACTCCCCATGAGGAGGGTCGGATTGCGGTGAGCGAAGCGAACCGCAATTCGACAACTGTCACACTGCAAGGCGAGCGAAGCGAGCCTTGCTGTGTGACCCAACACCCCTACATATGGGTATCGTTTTCGACTAAATCAAACACGTAGATTACGAAAAAGATGTCCATTTTCAAATCCAAGATGGCTGACAGTTTACTATCGCAGATTTTACACATGGATATCGATTTCCATCAAATCAAAGACGTTTTAGGTTATGAAAAGTAAAAACTCCAATGCGATAAGGCCGCCTATGGCGAAGCACTCCCCCCGAGCTGCTTGCAGCTCGGGCACATATACCCTCTAGTTTATTTTATAAAGACCATTCTTTCATTCAGTTCAGGCCATTTTCGACCCCTATAACTTCGTTGTGGAGTGGATAGAACTAGAAGCCTGAATAGATTTATTGGGAAACAGACAGATTAAAATAAGTGTAGGTACGGTTTAATAAATAGGCTAATTTATAAAGAAATGGGTCAAAAAAAAAAAATTAAACATATAAATTATTACGGATATTATTGCATTATTTTCGCAGGTGTGTGCATAGACCCAAAAAAATATAAAGTGTCGGAATTACAAAGAATTACGAGACGATACACTCTGGAATTGGCTAAGAAGAATTATATAGGTAAGTATTTTTTTTTTGAAGCCGTTACTATTAGTTTATAAAACAAAACAATCAAATAACAAAAACTAATCTGAGTACCTAGTATTTACAAATTCAAAAAAATTACTAAATGCAAACAATCGACGGTTAGCTCAACTGATTCATATCAAACTTAGGCAGCAAGCTGAAGACATGGCGCTATCTCAACAGTATAGTGATATTCCTATAGTCTGATGTTGATGTGGTTTTCAGTAACTTTGAATTCAAAAAACCGATGATGGTTAATTGGCAGTAGGTAAGTACCTACCTAATTAATTTACCTACTACTTTTCCAGGTGCGGGTACCGATGTGCCGGCGCCCGATGTCAACACTTCTGGTCGAGAGATGTCGTGGATTGTCGACACTTACATGAAAACTCTTGGTAATTGCATTCATTGTCCACCTAAATTATTTTATTTTGTAGTATATTTTAAGGTGAAATGATGAGATGAAGCAATCCGACTTGACTGGCTTAATGTCCGTTTTCATAAAATTATTTTTTTTCCAAATAGTCTGCAGTTCCATAAGTCAGCGCGTACTGTGATTTTACCGTCAAGGGCATAAACACATACAGTTTACATAGATTAGTTTTCAGGGGCAATAAATTGTTTACATAATGTTTACCTATTGTATATTAAATAAATACTAGTATATTATACATGTAGAATTGTAGATGTATATTTTGTCATAATGCAAAAACATGTAAACAATCAAATGCAAATCATATAGGTACGTAGTATACCTACACACGTAACATTAATATATAAAACACTAGCGGTCCGCCCCGGCTTCGCACGGGTATTAAACAAAATATTCTTAAATTATACACTAACACGATGTGTTTCAGTTTTCATACAGATCCATTACTTTTTTAACAGCATTGGGGTTTTTGTAAACGTTTTGTAAACGTAACGCCGTGTGGTGCCGGCGAATAGAAAAGAATTTCACCACCCCAACTTTTCCCGTGGGTGTCGTAAGAAGCGACTAAGGGAAACATAGCGGGGGGCGGGCAGCAGCGCCTTCTGCAGAACAACTACACCGAACTGCGATCCCCAACCCGCATGCCCAGCGTGGGGATTATGGGCATTAACCCCCAAATGATAATGCCATCTTTGGCGCTCATTAGGGGAGGCCTATGTCCAGCAGTGGACTATTATAGGCTGGTGATGATGAATGACACTGGCCGTAGAGAAAAAGCAAGCACCATGCGCGATATATACATATTTAACCTCTTTTTCTATTATGACGCGCCATAATATTACCGTTTTGCACAAAAACAAAACGGATATTATGTGTGTGGAGAAACAGACAGCTTAGTGGAGAGAGGCGATTGAAATTTATCGATATTTATGCATGCATTCAAGGTTTCTATGGCAATTTATGGAGTAATAGACTGTCTTTTCTCTTGTCAAAGTCACAGCAGATCTTCATGTGACATGTCGCAGCAAATGTCAAGTCATAGTGTCATCCACACCAGCAAGCAGCTTGCTGAAGCTGTCTGTTTCTCCACACACATAATATCCGTTTTGTTTTTGTGCAAAACGGTAATATTATATGTGTTTCCGAAAAAGACAGCTTAGTGGAGACCTGTTTGTTATCTGCTGGTGAAAGACGGACAAACGCTATGTGAAAATAAAATGTATTTATCTAGGTTTCCAGGTCTAATGTGATCTTTCTCAATAATATATATATTTTTTTTATCAATGATTTGAGTATACCTATAGGCTATAAGTATAGGCGAGCCAAAATACTCCTGATAGAAATCCATAATCTATAGGGTCACCACTGGTTGCCATCGTCGAAGGATACTGATTAGGAAGGCCTAGGTATAGATATACCTAAATTCATAAAAAGTTGAATATTACCAGTTTAAAATCGAGTGTTTTTAATGTCTCTTTGTTGATATAAAACTGCATAATTTGTAGAATCAACACAGGGCAATAGCCCCTGATGTGTAATTATTGGTACTTTTATGTATCATGCATGACAGTAGTGTTTAATATACGGGTAATTCTCATTTTTGAACTTGAAATTTCGTAAGCAAGTGAAATCGTCTTTTTAATATAATTAACGATGGTTTTTAATTCTTTTGAGCTTGCCCAAAATACAAAAAATACTCGCCGAGCTCGCAGCCTTCTGAATGCTGAAATATATGGAACTGAAAAAAAAATGCCTCCACGGCAGTGACCTCCGTTCCATGGAAGTGACATTTCCTACTTATAATCCATGGAAAGTATAAGAAATAGCTATATGCAAAATATAAAGACAGCTTTTTTAGTCCAGAACGATCATTATTTAATAAGTAGTAGGTTTAGTGTTCTTAATAATTAGTAAGTCACATCCAATGTAATATTACTTACTTAGGTTTCGAATACTAAGTGAAGTTTAAGTATTTATTTAAAATGCAGTCATAATCAGTCTCAAACATTAAAACTGATATTTTATTTTAATACAACAACTTATACAGTAAGCTTTTCAAAAATATTCAATCACCACTCTTTGCGTATTATGCGCTGTTCTCGGTGTCATTTCAGCTACTAATTATTTCTGCAAAGGTATCGTGCTCTCTTTGTTTTTTAGCTGCCTTATATAAATAGGGATTCCATCCATTACGAAAATAGCAATAAGGTAACTGATTACGAATTTTGGTTATCCAGTAACGTCACTACGTAATTACGAATTTCATAAATATTTTTTCCTTCAAAAGTTTCATTCAAGTTATTACTGTCCGAACTATGTGCCTATTAAGCGACAAATGAGTAATGAGCGGCTAAATTTTATAACAGCATTATACGTATTACATAGAAAGACACATGCAGCACAGGTATTTTCTGCGGACAATTAGAGCACAAAAATAATTATTAAGTACGTTATCCACAGACGTTATATTAGTCGCGGAGAAGTAAAGGAAACACAGATAATTATCACATTAATTTATATCCTACGGAAGAAAACTCACTTGTTAAGTTTCAATATTGACCGGTTGTAGTAATGCCATACATATGTTGGCTACTTACGTAATTACGGATTTTAATGCTACAGTTACGGGTTTTTCAGAAATTTAAAATCTTTACGTAATTATGTAATTACGGAACAGAAGCCCTTCATAATAAAGCAGGGTTTTGTTTGATCCAAGTTCATCGACTTCGATCACAATCTCATTTTACCAGCCGTAGCTCCTCCGCAGGCTTTTTAGGAGCTTCTTGGGGTTTTCCTTGTAAAATATAAAAAAAACTAGGCTACGCATTCCCAAAAAACTCATTTTCGACAAAAAACACAAACACCTTCCTAAAAACACCTCAAATCCACCCCATATCCCATATAATTGTCACTTCTATGGATGACAGGTCACGTCCATGGGCAATTTTTTACCCACGGAACCGTGGAAGTGACCCCCATGGAAGGGATTTTTTTAGGTATAATCTTGGATAACATAAGCTCCAAATCAGGAACGAACATGCGAATTTAGCCATGTGTTATTGACATAAAAACACATAAAAACTACACACTCTCAAGTAAATAATCGAAAAAACATACCTCTGACGATCGACACAGATGTGACAGGTTATGCTCGACGAATTTTGAGAAAAAAAACTTGTCAAATATTTTCTCGCAAACTTTACGCCGGCGACAGGAACTGACAACTAAATCGAAAGGTGTTGCTAAACACCTTGTCTATACCCAGTTTCATTCAGCAACACGTGCGATTATTTTAGAATTATGCAAGGTGTGACATCCTTCCATGGGGGGGACAAAAATATTGATCACAAACTTTAAGCCCTAAGTTCAGTAATATTTAGTTAACTTTAGATACATTTGTTCTTATAATCAAAAAGTTAATATATTCCAGATAATTTTTATATTCGATTTTATGTAATTACTACGAAAGGTAAAGCTCAGGATTTTTTTCTTTGCATAAAACTGGTGTGATCACATACATGGAAGAGACAATTTAGAGGATATTTTTATTTATATTTTAGGAACAGTATTTATTATACATACGTTTATTTGTTGAAATAACAGTATTTTATCAACACTTTAATAACATAAATCATTATAACCTTATTTACTTATCACAAGTTAGAAAATCGTAATAACAGTAAATTTTATCGAAAATGAGAATTACCCATACAGCTTTTAACGAATTTGAATCACATAGAAAGTTATGAAACAAAATAAGGGTTCAGTTGCACAAGACTCCAACAAAACAGGTAGTTCTTGAGTTTGTTTTCATGAAAAGTGTGAGTTATGAAAACCATAATCATAAGGTGCTCCAGCTCGACATTGGATATTTTCATCATTATATTTCCTTCCGGAGTGCTACGCGACATTCATATCCGACGCCAAAAGGAAGATTAGTGATTGATGGGCTATTTATACAGGACTGGACCAGTGGATTTCGTGTCTAGATGTCCACATGTCTACTGCACCCCCCCCCCCCCACTTTACCAAAAGCTTCAGTCTCAACATCTGAGGAGGGATTCCAAAGGGGAGAAAGCGTGTACTAATTCTTTAAACGGCGGGGTAGCAACGCCTATGCACCAACTAGATACGGTTAAAAGGTGATATTTCGAATTCGAACACAGTTTGATCACACGACAATAGGTGCTATACAAATCGAAATGACCTTGTCGTAGCAAAGCACCGCTTGGTTGGTATGACAATCCCCATCATCTGAATATGGCCTCTGAGGCCGGGGACAGTTATTTTTATTAGTGCAATGATTGTCTTTTTCATTTAAATACTTGAATACGGCCCTGGTAGTCAGAGGTATGATGTATCATATCATATCCCTCTTCTGAATACGGCCCTTGTAGCCGGAAGTAATAAGAACGATTTCGGTGCCGATAGATAGATTCCTTTGACTGAAAGGTTAACAAAAAAAAAACTTATGATCTATTGTTATCTTACAACTTTTTCTCTTGAATAAGGCCTCCGAGGCCAGACTGAAGTTAATGTGTCACTTGGGCAAAAATATTGCATACATACCTTTACGAAGATATGAAAGCACATAAAGCTAGTTTTTACCGGTCAGGTCAACCAGAGGGGCACGATAGTCGCCACCTCTGTGGGTCACACCGCTGAGTCTAGGATCTGAATAAGTAATGAATAGGGAATAGGGTAGTGAAAAGTACTGTATTGTTTTACTGTAAAAGCCCTCATTTAAGATCGTTAAAGCCACGCCCCACGTTCTGAATAGCAGCCTGCAAGGCCGGGGGCAAAAAGCACCGTTCCAATACTCTGGTAGCTTATTTGACTAGCAGACGGCTATGCCGCTATACCTCCTCGAGAGGTATGCTGCCGTAGTGTTCTGAATCGTCCATCGCTATGACTGCTTCAGTAACTTCATCGCTGGCACTGGCCAATACTCGCAAACATGCGATAGCCTCAAATACAGTTTACAGCCTCCGAGGCTGGGGGCAACAAGTATCGTTCCGATACTATGGTAGTTGGCTGGCAGACAGCTTATCCGCTATACCTCCCCGAGGTATGCTGCCGTAGTGCTCTAAACCGTCTATCGCTAGAACAGCTTCAGTAACTTCAACACTGGCCCTGGCCAACACTGCCAAACATGCGATAGCCCCAAAATCTGTTTACAGCCTCCGAAGCTGGGGGCAATAACTACAGTTCCGATACTGTGATAGTTTATTTAGCCGGCAGACGGTTATTTCACTAAACCTCCCCGAGGTATATTGCCGTAGTGTTCTGAACCATCAGTTGCTAGGTCATCCCCAGTACATTCATAGCTGGTCGGGCAAACACTCTCAAAAGAGCTTTTAATCTGGTTTGTTGACAAACACTGGCACACATACGATGGCCAAAATGGAAATACAGCCTCCTAGGCAAAGGGCAATAAGTACCGTTCCAATACTATGTTGGTTGTTTAACTGGCTGTTAGCCATGGTGATATAACTCTCCGAGAGATCATGCTGGCAAATGTGTTATTTAAGGAACATTGCCATTGCTGTTTTAGTAACGTACAGGTATGAAATATGGAGGTACAAAATGGTATACATATTTGGACTTTTAGGTTTAAAGGAACATTGCCGGCCAGGTTTATAGGCTCTGAATTATTGAGATCAAGTGTATCCATCTCTTATCACAAAAAGGTGTATCAGATTTCAGAGAAGTTCTCTAGGTATAGTTATCTAAGAAGTTTAAAAGTCAATAACTTAGACCCTTCATTTAAAAGTTTACGGATATAATATTTATTCTCAAATCCGCACAAGAATATTTATTCTCAAATACAAGTTGTTCCGCACAACAAAATCAAATGTTATCTTCTTCTTCTGACTAACACTAACAAGGAGCTTTGAGATCTTGTGATTTAAATAATTAGCATTAGTAGGTGGTCTTATATAAATAATAAATAATTAGCATTAGGTCCAGCTTGTAATAGAGAATTAAATTTTTTATAATCATTTCAACTTTGGGTGTAGGCAAACATTTTCAAAATATTACAAGATGAATGTGAAACTTATTTTAGTTATAAAATTAAGTTTAATATGTGTGTGCGAGTCACTACAACTGTTGTCATATTCATATTTATTTTATTGCAATCATTGTCTACATTTGTAGATTTAATTATCAAGGTACTTATAAAAAACCACAACATCAACTGATTTTCCAAGAAAAATACAGTGTCAGAGTTCAGCATTAAAATAGACCTTGATTGGTAGGTATATACTTTAATGTGAGTAACCGCTGAAAAAACCCAAGCTATTTATTAGCACTCAATCCGATTAAGTGCAAAATATAGGTACTTAAGTAAGCTGATAAAAATTCAGCTATTGTTCTTATATTTTCTCTGTATTCTGCCAGTTTACAAGGCAATAGAAAAATAATTTCACTAGAAATAACAGTCATAATAATAAAGCGGTGAGTCTTCTTGATGACATAAACAGACATGTTTTTATAAATTGTGAGGATGTCTCTATAAAATAGCTTTCAGTAATAAGGACACCAATATAGCCTCATTAGATTTAAGTAGTAGGTAGTTACTGTTATATATGGTGCAATAAAGACATTACAATCTTTTGATGCAATCAAATTGGGCTTAATTTTAGCAGTGTTATGTAGGGATATCTTTAACCTGCCTAAAATACTGCATAATGATTTAGCATGAGACAGGTATGATATATTCTTTCTTCTATAGGTATATCTAGCAGGTAACCCTCTCGGATATTATTGAAATAACTTGATAGGTGTAATACCTATCTGTTAAAAACACAGTTCTATGTGTAGGTATGTTATCTGATGAAATTTGGTGGCAAAGAGTAAAATTTATACAAAGTTTTACCTTCCGAAGGGCACTTTGTGTGACGCTCGTTAAATATGAGTTTTCCACGCTTACCTCATAGCCGGTAGTCGAGATTTTAACTCGCGTGTGACGAGCACTAATTTTTGCACAAAGTAAATGCTGTACCTCACCATATACACCGTTTTTTCACCAAAAAACCTGAATAAAGAAAATTTTTCCGCATGCACCGGTAAAAATTTCAAACGCTATGACTTGACATTTGCTTCGACATGTCACATGAAGATCTGCTGTGACTTTGACAAGAGAAAAGACAGTCTATTACTCCATAAATTGCCATTGAAACCTTGAATGCATGCATAAATATCGATAAATTTCAATCGCCTCTCCACTAAGCTGTCTGTTTCGGAAACACATATAATAGAAAAAGAGGTTGAATATACAGCGCACGGTTCAATTACTCAATTTTCATGCGGATGTTTCATAACTTTTTTGAAAATATTATAATAGCCTATGTTCATCACGGAAAGTTTTAGGATTCTTATGGTGAACGAATTTTTCAAATTGGTCCAGTAGTTTCGGAGCCTATTCAATTCAAACAACACCGGCCTATTCAATTTATACAAACACACAAACAAACAAACAAACAAACATACAAACAAACAATCAAATCTTTCCTCTTTATAATATTAGTAAGTAGGTATGTATAAGTATAGATAAATATTATAAAAAAAAATTGAACTAAAATTTAATGATACGTATGTTTCTTATCATTTCTCAAATTATTGGAACAAAATAAGAGAGAAACATGCAATCTCGTTGCGAATTTTATAACCAGTTCACCTGGGTCAAAATTTGAATTTTTTGATAATAGTAGATTATGAACAGAGCAGTAACTTACGTCAGGGTCGTCATAGCGCGAATAACTCACAAGCGAAGGGATGCTTGCTTACTACAATCGTGGGTTCGAGAGGTATTTGATCACGCCCAAGACTGCTTTATGCACTCTAAATTTCTCTGTCGCGGGTAAATAATAAAAAGTTACATTATTTGGTTTATAAAGAATTTGAATCTCTTCGGCGTGATTGCATCCCTCTCTCGAAGTCAGGATTTAATCACAACTATTTTATTATTTTACTAATAAATCATCCCATATAATCACATCCCCATAAAGCACAACATTGTTACAGGACATGGAGATATAAACGGGGCAGCGTGCGTAACGGGCAAGCCTATCAATGGTGGGGGTATTCACGGACGAGTGGAAGCAACTGGGCGCGGCGTTTTCCTAACCATAGAATATTTCGTTCACGATGCCGGATTTATGAAACTAATCAATTTACCAACTGGATTCAAGGTACCTATCTACTATCAGTGTTGCTGTGTACCTACTGGAAAAAACATGTAAAAGTATGCCAATTCTCGTCTACTACGCGTAATAAATACTTCCACGGTAAAGGTTTTGCCTTTGTTGACTCAGATTATCAAGTTGACAAATTGGGTAGGTCCCATTTGTTCTATGGAACATGACGTAATAGAACAATTTGAGAAAATATTGTCCCTATTTGTACTATAGAACAGTTTGTAATTTTTGTCTCAAATTGTTCCATAGAACAAACTAAGTACATAGGTATATAAACTTAGTCTATAGGCTTGAAGTAATCTGTAATTTGTTCTCAAAACAACCAAAGACTTTATATGAAATGGCTTTGACAAGTTTGTTTAAGTACATGAAATCAAATATTGATTGTTGTCTCAATAACCCGGCGTCAATATATGAAAATATTATGTAGGTAGCGAGTAGTTTCTTTTTTTATAGTGAACTGTACCTGGTATTAACGTCAGTGATTAATGTCATTCACGTCTTATAATCTCATCATGGAAGGTTTTGGGAAAAACTGATTCTCATTTTGTTCTATGACATGAAACTCGGGTGAAAAGGTAGTATGTAGTTCCATGGAAAAAATAGGGACAAAAATGTGTCATTTTGTACTATGACGTCATGTTCCATAGAACAAATGGGACCTACCCGACAAATTACCTAACCTACCTGTATACCAAAGGCGGTAATTTGACAATTTATTTGTTGGTATTATAAGTGTTAGGGCCAGCGATAATGATTATGAACTTAATTTTCCAGAGTAAAACTGCTATCATTCAGGGATACGGTAATGTTGGAGCTTACGCCGCTATTTACCTTCAAAGGAGTGGAGTCAAAGTCACCGGAGTTCTGGAATTTGATTGCAACCTTACCAACAAGGATGGCGTGGACACTATGGTTTGTCAACTATCAACTATGACCAGCCAAATTCAATATATTTTTGTAAACCATAAAGATTCAGCTGCTGCCGTGACTTTTTATACTTAGATACTAGCAATCGTCCCCTCCCTCCACAACTTCGCACGGTTATTTAAAATAAAAATATTACAAACGTTGCGTTACGTTATTCGATTCCTTATGTTTTGAAAATATTCATATATTCATCAGGGCATTGCCTATTTTCATCAGGGATAATGTAGGATTCTAAAGGTCATTTTCGAATTCACCAGTATTTTCGGAGCCAAACAAACAATCAAATCTTATTCTAAATTAGAAACACTTCAAATCGAGTTTGGCTGGTGTATAGGTAGGTACTCCTCAGCTCACGTAGTAGGTACTGGCTGATGATGATGATAGTTACAATGGCCATTGTAACATCAGCCAGTGAGAGCGCCATAGCGCCCTTTCTTTAGGTTGTCCATCATTGTACCTATCATTTTTGTCTAAATGTTTTTAACGTAATTATCTTCCATAAACTTTACCTGCAATCAGTGGGTACCTATATGGCAATCTTTTCGACCATTTCGCTGTGGCCTGTTCTGTTAGGGACTTTATAAATTCCTTCCGCTATACATTAATATTGATTCTTACCTTTGTTTAAAATGTCATTGCGAAACTACTTAAAGGTTGTGTTTACAGGCTTTACATAAATATAAGATGGGCAACAGAGGTAGTGCCAAGGGCTTTACAGGAGCTCAGGAAGCTTCAAAAGACATACTTTTCGAAAAATGCGATATTCTTGTCGTGGCTGCAATGGAAAAGAGTGTCACATCGGATAATGCTTCTAAAATCAATGCCAAGGTGAGAATTTCTACATCACATTACAGACCTAGTATTTAAATAACGAAAAACCCCTTACCATTTCTCTAAAAGAAAGCGTACGTAACTTACAACCGAACGGAATTGCATACATTTTTCACCAGTTGTAACCAAAAGAGAGCGGTTCTTAAGCTTATGCTCTACGAGGGCACCATGAAGCCTTTAGTTTAGAGGGATTCGCTTGTATAGGAGGAGGACAGAAAAGTAATGTTAATTAGTAATTACGTACAAATCCATAGACCGCAGCGTTCGATAGGACTAGAAAAGATTATTATTATGTATTTGTATCCAAATTTTTCTCAATCGTATTTTCACATAGCGGGAAGCAAGAAATAGTTTTTGAAATTTCTATGAAAATCTCTTACTGTTGGAAATCTAGACAGCCAACCAAACCTGTCTAAAATAAGGGTAAAAGTACAAGATAGGTAATAAGTACACAAATCAATAAAATTTAAGCGTCCGCAGTATTAGACATGTGTTCAAAAATATGATAGCTATTCTTTGATTTTAGATTATTGCAGAGGGTGCTAACGGACCAACTACACCTGCGGCAGATAAGATACTGCGGGAAAAGGGCATTTTAGTGCTACCAGACCTGCTAGCTAATGCTGGTGGAGTCACAGTCTCCTATTTCGAGTACTTGAAGAATTTGAACCACGTGTCCTTCGGGAAGCTCAGCATCAAGTTCTGGCGTGACTCTAATACTGCCCTCTTGGGTAAAGAACTTTTCTTATGTACCTACTGTCGGTTTAAGTACCTACCTTTATATGTTTATAAGTCACTAGCGGCCCGCCCCGGCTTCGCACGGGTATTAAACAAAAATTTCAGAAATTATACACACTAAAACGATGGGTTTCACAGTTTTCATACGGATCTTTACTTTTTTTAACATCATTGGGGTTTTTGACATTGACTCGACATTCCAAAACTGACACTGGCCGTAGAGAAAAAGCAAGCACCGTGCGCTATACAACCTCTTTTTCTATTCTGACGCGCCATAATAGAAAAAGAGGTTGAATATACGCGCCCACGGTTCAATTATTGAATTTTTCATGCCGATCCCTAACTTTTTTGAAAATATTATATAGCCTATGTTCATCACGGAAAATTAAGGATTCTAATGGTGAAAGAATTTTTTAACTCGGTCCAGTAGTTTCGGAGCCTATTCAATTCAAACAAACAAACAAACAAACATACAAACAAACAAACAATCAAATCTTTCCTCTTTATAATATTATATATATAAGTCATAAATGTTACCCTAACTTTCTGGTAGCTTCACAACATATCATCATCAGCCTATAATAGTCCACTGCTGGACATAGGCCTCCCCAAATGAGCGCCATAAATGGCATTATTTATCATCTGAGGGTTATTGCCCATTATCCCCACGCTGGGCATGCGGGTTGGGGATCGCAGTTATGTTCCGCACAGGGCGCTGCTGCCCGCCCCCCGGTGTGCCTCCCTTATAGTCGCCTCTTACGACAAGCACGGAAAGAGTTTGCCGGCACCACACGGCTATCAGCTATAGCTGGTACCTAGCCTACGTCTTACTAAAACTCCAATTGCACAGAGAAAGTACCAATACCACGCAACGCAAGAGATGATTGTTGGATCTTGATCCGAATTGTTTCGATGTCTTTATCATGCGTGTAGTTTCATCTGTTTCCTCTCATTACCAGAATTAAATATAGATCGGTTCGACCTTTGAATCGTGAAATAATAACTGGAAGAGAATAGCTGGCGCATTTATAATATTATGTATGGATTAATGTGTTAATTTCTTGTAGATTCCGTGGAGCAATCTTTGAAGAAAGTGGGTTGTGAAGCTAAAATATTACCGACCGATACGTTCAGAACTATGATGTCTGGCGCCAGCGAGCTTCACATTGTCAGCTCCGGGCTCGAGTTCTCTATGATGAATGCTTGCGAGGTATAGTAAACAATAAAAACTATTCATAAAATAGTAGCGGCCGGCGAGTAAGAAATAAATAAGTTCACAGATGGGAACCTACCAGAGTAACATTTTTTGTCGATTAGATAAAGTTTTTAGACATAATTATGTAAGGCAATGCTGACGGGATTATAAATTAATAATAATATTTTTGTTGTAGAATGTAAAAAAAGCTTCGGAAAAACACAAATTGGGTTTGGATTTGCGGTCAGCGGCTTACATCACCGCCATCGAGAAGATTTTCACGACTTATGACGAGCATGGACTCGCTTTGTAAATGTATCAAGTGTGTGTGAAACACTAGACTAGTTAAATGTGGTACTGGTAAGAGGGGACCACCTTCCAGGCTTGTACTTCCCCTTCTAATGTGTTAGGCATGGTTCGTAATAATTAGATAGGGCGGATACCTGGGTACCAAGCGGTACAATTCATTCCGCATCCGCGAGGTCGCCGCGGTCGACCTAGCCTCGACTTGCCAGTGAGCGACGCGCCTAAGTTTATGAAAATGTACGAAACTATGACTACATGGTCAGAGGATAGCTCCAGAACGGCTGATCTATCCTATATCTATTTATAACAGAGTTGACATTATTACAGTGTAGTGGGATAATCGACTTTCTACTGGACTACCTACTACTACTTGACTTGATGATCAGACATCTGGTTTTATGTCTGGTTGAATCTTACATCGTACTGAGCTGTTTTCTGAGCATTATTAGATGTCTGTGATATACACAGTAGCTAGATTAAGTACCTAGGTACACATAAAAAAGGGGAAGAATCTTCGTGTCTCGTAGCATCAGGTAAGACTAGCACTAGGCTAGTGATCTGGATGGTGTGCAGTATATTTGTTCTAGATTTTTATTTATTTTCTTGCTGTTATTTAATTGTTACTACATAGCCATTTACAAAGACAGGAAGTGGTTTAAGCACTTGTTTATTCACTATTATTATTAATATTGGAGTGACCGCACAGCACAGTCCCACTGCTGGGCAAAGGCCTCTTAACTTTTGATTATTTATTTGTCACATTTATAACCTATTTTTAAGAAAAATATATCTGATGTACATCTACCCTCATAATTATAAAACTCACTTTACAAAAAAGCATTTTTTCAAAAGCTTAAAGTTTTTCTTGTATTTACTAACTATTAAATTTTTTATTATGAATAAGAGGGATTAGTAATGAGTTGTAATACAAATTATATACATCGTATAACACTGACCTATCCATTATTACCCTATAGATTTTGTAATGGTTTTGATAAATAAATTAAAATGTAACGAGGATTTTATTTGTCATACCTTTCCTTGAAACGCGGTCGGTCACTTGGTTCCACGCAGCTTATCCACGCCCATACGTATAATAAATACAATAAAAATAAATAGCGCCTAGATTGCGCCATCCGCAACTTAATTTTGCTTTTTAGAGAACGGCGCTTCAATTCAAGCTACAAAATATTCTCCCTCAGTGTCGCATCGCAGCAACTGCAGGCGGTGTCAACTGGCGCGACATTCTCAGTCGACTTCAAGTAGCGCATCATTCCAATCCTCACTTCAGTGAGCACGCGGTTTTGTATAGCTCGCTCACGCACGAGGTTTTGAGCACCATTCTATATTTACCCCAAATAACGAAGACAGGTAACGAGGTAGCCCAAATTGCTACTGGTTGCTGCTTGGATTTTTAACACGTTCCCTGTCCCATTAGAGAAATACAAAATTGACCGGCAAGTCCAATAGGTTTTTCTCCCTGAAACACATATGGTTCATGAGCGTAGAGAGACATTTTTGCGTCTGCACGTTCATGATACACATGTGGTACAGGGAAGTTATTTCACATTTTTCAGGTTTTCATAAATATTTATATATTGTGTATACTTTATTATTATTATTTATGTTTTTTTACATTTTATTCCACATATATTTATTGAAGCCGGAAGCTGTGCTCTATTATAATGAGCGAAAAAAGGGCATAGATGTATCTGACCAGCTCTCGAGCTATTATGACCCTAAAAGGAAGTCTTTGGCGTGGTACAAAAAGATCGCTTTAGATGTTTTGATTTGTGCATCCGTCACCAACGCCACGCTTTTGTATAAGAAACTACATCCAACTACTGATAGAAAATTACGCAAAACCGTACTACAGACCCAGCAAGAAATTATTAGAGAATTTTTGCAACTGAACAATGCATCCGATGCGAGTGCAAATACTTTGAATAATAGTCCAAGACCGTCTACCAGTTCAATTACAAGTCAGCACTTTCTATCTAAAATTCCGAGGAAAGAGGACAATAAAATTGTCCGAAAACGATGCCATGGATGTTACCAAGACTTGAGAAAAGAAGGTGCAAATTTGGAAATTGCTGCAAAAAGAGTAAAACGCGTAGATACTGAGTGTTTGCAAATTGCAATGCAAAAAACCGTTTTGTTTGGGCTGCTTCAATAACCAACATTAGAAACAGTTTCGAAATGTTTTTGTATTTTTTTCAATAAAATAAAAATATTTTTTCGTATGTCCCGGCGTTTTTCTTTACTATATGATCGTATTAGCACGTCCAGTACAGAATCAGAACAGTCCCAGCACGTTCAATAGAATTATTAACTGTAGAAGTTGTATATGTCCTCTGACGCACATATGGCTCAGGAACGTACTAGTGCTTTCCAAACGCACGTTTCCTGAACCATGTGGCTCAGCAAACAGGGAACGTGTGTCGCCATTTGCTGGCTGACCAAAAAGGTTATATTAAAGCCTCAATGGCGAAAGAACAATGGCAGAATTTGCCCCTTGTGTCTATAGTACCATTGATTTGTACCATCAATGGTACAAGTTATACTACTATGTGTCCTTAGTACCATCAATGGCACTACCGATACTAGCACGTGTCGCTAGTAACATTGCATTCAAAACATACAAAAAATTATACACATATAACAGGCGTTTAATAGTAAAAAATTATTCCAACAAATTTCCTGGATAAAATTAAAAGGAAAGCTACGCAACATAAAATCGTAAATAAATAAAAAAAAAATAGCAACAAAAACCTAACTAAAATAGTGAGCTTGTGCATGGTTCTTCCTCTTTTGCCAGAGTCCAAACTAGAAGAAGGTCTGAATTATATAATTGCAGAGAGTGTAGTTATTGGTAGTACAAAATAAGTTAAAGATTTGTTAAAGTATATAACACCATTTTTCGATGCCGAAAAAAGCACAGTGGTGCAGTTTTGGCGAGAGACATCGAACAACGAATACCACAACATGCCAATTTCTAAAAGTTCTAAAAAGAGATGCTGCATACCATTCCGTAAATGCTTTGACAACAGAGCCACAAAACTCAAGATGAAAAGCGGTGATGGACCGCAACAATTACATTCAACATGTGCAAATGCAATAAATTCAAGGCGACATTACAGTCGCATTGTTTTAAGAAAAATTGTGTCGTTAGAAAATAAAAAAAAACATGTGTATTTACTTGTGAAAATAACGTACTATCTTAATTAAGACGAAATTATTATTTTTGATTTGTTTTTTTTTCACAATTAAATACCTACACGGTATAAACTAGTATATTTTTCAATGGTACTAAGGACACATAGTAGTATCATTTGTACCATTGATGGTACAAATCGATGGTACTGTAGACACAAGCCCAGAATTTGGTCTGGACTTTTTTTCACCTATTCCACTAAGTTCAACTATAAGTTCAACCGTTGAACTAATTGCACCAAAAAATTCCAGTTCTTTCAACTTTGTTATTTTTTTCTAAAAATTGAACTTTCTGGACAATATTGGTGCTATTAGTTCAACTTTCTGTCACAATGGTACAATGGTAATAATAATAATAATCCGATTTCGAAATAATATAAATACCTACTGAAAGACACCGTACTAACAATAACGTGGAGGGTTGGCATTTGAAATTAAATAACGCTATTAAACGAAAGCAGGTAAACTTAATACAATTATTGAAAGTGCTACACGACGACGCGAAATTAACAACATTTAAAAGAGGAAAAATTGAAAGACAACAGTTACTGAAAAAACGAAAGAGAGAATATGTTATAAATGACAATATAATATTGGACATGCAAATGCAGCTAGTAAATGGTGAATTATCCGTACCCCGCAAAATGAGGCATTCGGTTACATCAAATTCGGATACCTTTGATTTTTCTTTCAGGGTACATTAGATTTTAACTCTTTTAGAGACCCGCCGATTTTTTGACCAACTGATATGAAACGCTGTTTTCTAGTGGTCCCAGGATTTTGTCCCATTAATGGGACCACAAGGGAGAACTGTTTCTCGTAGTCCCATTATTGTGTAATTACATCCTGTATATAAAACTATGTGGTTACCAAAAGAAACAATAATAATAAACGGGACTCGAAATTATATTTTATCTCAATTTTTCTAAAAAATGTCCCACCGAAATATCACCGTGGATCAACTGTAGTTGGTAATTCATAACGTCCTCATCCCGCCTTACAAATTCTCGTCTCCTTTCTGATGATTTAGAGAATTCTTGTTCTCTATCAACCAGAATGTTTAATAGTCTTAATAAAGATTTCGGATGGCGTTTCTTCATGTCTTTATTTAAAAGCGAATGCCAACATTCCACTACGTTGTTGGTGCGGTGTCTTTCACCATATACGTTCCACTGTGAAATAAATCCTTCATTTTTAAGCCAAGTCCTTTCCATATATTTTGTGAAATTTTTAATTTTGGCAGTGCCGGGACTTTCCTTTTTTATATACTCTACACCATCTGATGTCTGATCTAAGGGTAGTAAAGGTAAAGCAGTGTGTAGACCCACGATGCGCCGTTCCTGTTTTGATTTAATTTTCATTTCTTTGGCCTTCTTCCAGATGCTTTTAGTGAAGTGATAATAGCACTTTTTCAAAATAATGCCCGGAAAAATGGTCATTATTGCTTTTGCAGGAGCTACTTCAAAATCTAAGTGAAGTTTTTTTGGCGACCACTCTATTTGTGCTTTAATAATTAGAAATAAAGCGGTGTATGATTCTTCATTTTTGTGCGTCATCAATGCGTAAATAAGCGGAATAACGTGTGTTGTTGATGGTGACTCAGATATATCACCATGAATAGATAAAAGTTGAGTAAATGGAGCTGGACAGCTTTGAAACGTCCCGTCAATAAAAAACTCACCAACTTTCTTGATAGTATTTTTGTTTTCTTCTGAACAAAAAATAATAATACCACAATCTTTGTCGTAGTATTCAGCAAGTACAAATTCTGAGAATTTCGGAGGGATAATCACTTCTTCGATACTTTTAAAGTTAGTACGTTTGCGATAAGTGTACAAAGATTTTTGTACACTTTTAAAGGAAGGTAAAGTTGATACAAAATTAAGATCCTCATTTTCTAATTCCGTCAAACCTTTTTTAAAAATTTGTGTCACTGGTGTGTCTGTTAAGCGCGATTGTTCTTTCATTTTATCTATTGAATCGTCAATTTTATTCTTACTGTAATCCAATTTACATGAATGTGTTTTATTTTTAACTATTTCTTTACCCTGAAACGCAAAAAGGAATAAAATATCAGATACAATCTAAGGCATTCTACCCGACTCTAATTATTTATTTCCATGCGGACGAATTCACGGGTAAAAGCTAGTCATAAATAAAAAACCAAATTTTACCTTGAGAGTTATAGATCCACGGCATTTTATTTTCTTGGCTTGGCTACACTTCCAAACGACATTCCCACTTTTATAAACCATATGCCTATAATATTGTCTCCCATCATATAGTAATACGGTCCCGCCCTTTCTTTTAAGAAACAAAATTTCTTCCATGAGTGTATTATTTCGTGTTTACTTATCAACAGAATTCTAAGTATTAACAGAATTTTGATGTATTTAGTGTCAGTCAAGTGTCATTTATTCATCATCTAACACTTCACTACACACTCCAAAAAGTTCTATTTATATCTATTCTAAGGATTTTGTTATTATAATACCTATATACAGGAGGATAAATACTTTACTGAGCATAGGAATGGGACTACGAGAAACAGTTCTCCCTTGTGGTCCCATTAATGGAACAAAATCCTGGGACCACTAGAAAACAGCGATATGAAAGAGCCTTTTATTTCTAATCCATACAAACTTTATACCTACTAATAGATATCCTTTCTAATGCCAGACTTTGATTTAGCTATGTATGACGTATTGACGTATGTTGCCAACGCTTAAATAGCCGCCAGACTTTTACTACTTCGGGCGTTTAAAACTGAAATTAGGGCTGTTTTATGTTAGAAATGATACTTTAACCTGTATATTTTCGTTATCTATGATATATTATGTAGGTATCCGTTTGTGTAATTTTTGCAATAGAATAATTAAACATAGGTAGGTACCTATTTTAGTTCTGAAGGTACAAAGAAAAACTATTTTTTTATTATACCTACCTAGTTCTTTATTTTACATCAAAATTTATTTAATTTGTTTTCTATTACATCAGGATTAACCTAGTTTTATGTTAAAAATTAGTGGGTTTTGATACAGAAATCTGACATTACATTGATTCAAAGTCAAGTGTCACAAACACCAAGTAAAGACTGATGTTTATGAGGTTTGAATCAATTCGAGGAGTGCTTGACGTCAGATATGTAGCATGATATCGCTAGCTTATTCTTTCCTACGTCATTGGTTCAATGATGAAAAGAGAGCAAATCAACAAGGAATTAATTGTTAGCGGTAAACACAGCCGCTAAAAGCAGGGCCGTAGCCAGATATACTTTTCGGGGTGGTAATATTGTAGATTGGTGCGGTATGCCAGCAACAAAAAAAAAATGAGAGAAACACAAAAAATAAATAACTTCGAGCGTGACACTTTCGGGTGACAAATAAGTTAGCAGTAGTAGTTAAGGGGTAGGTTATTAACATTTTACTTACTATTTATTAGAATGAAAACATAAATAACGGCGAGTGGAACGACATATTGTAGTTTTTGCGGCCATTGGAAATGGTTGAGAAATGACTAAATGTCGTCGAGTAGAGTGAGCCACATTTTTTTGAAATTGGTGTGTTCTTATTTTTCCTTTCTGGTCTATGCTGCATTGACAATTTAGTTTTTTTGAAGATTAACAAAACAATGCAAGAATGGCGAGCGAAGCGAGCTGTAAATTTTTTGACATATTTTCGGGAAGCTGGTAGAAATGACCAAAAGGCTACAGCCTCAGCATTTTTTTTTTCGACTTTTCGGTGGTTCTGTAAAATAGAATCAAGAGTGACAAAAGATTATGATTAGCAAACCCCGCAAAATTTTAGAGGCTTGGCGGTGGTAATTTTGCAGTTTGGTGAAGTAAGCAAGGTAAAAAAAATTTACGGATGGTCAAGTGTAGTAGCAGTGCAAGAGTCCTGTAATGTCTAAAGGAAATAAAACACTTTGATTTTGATTTAACAAGATTTGAAGAAACAAGATAATATTTATCCTAACTTAATTTTATGCTTTTTAATTGTTATTACTTTGTAAATAAAAATTTTACCCTATAGAGTAACATACCGACATTTGCATGTCAGAACAGCTGGAGAATAAGGCGCGGCGGCGGCGGCGGCGCGGCGACAACGGGGCGGTGCGGCATTGCGTGGCGTAGTCATTGTTTATTATTATGCCATGGTATTTTGTTACCTAGTATTTTAATTATTGAACTAATTACCTATCTGCGTGACATTCATTCGATATTAGAATGTGTTGTAGAAAAATATACGAGTAGAGAAGATAAATCACGCCATAGGTCAGTCCTAAGAAAAAAAAAATCATATACACCCTAAGTCGTTTCCTTACATACAAATATTTAATTAGTGTTTTCTCCTAAAGTATAGCATGTAGAACAAAGGATGTTACATCAATATTTTGTACAAATGAGGTAAATATATTGACCTAACTTGATTCATCCCTGGAGGTTTAATTTAACCAATATAGTCGAAAACATAGAGCTCTCAGATTGAAAATTATGATCTTGTATAACTTCTAAACTGTTCAATTATAAGTCATTATTTCGTTTTAACTAATTTACACAGGTGCGAAAGTATAAGTTGGCTTGGTCTAATAATCCCCTTAAAGATTCCCCTGCGAAGGGGATTATTAGACTTTTTGTCTACAAATCCCCTTACAATCAGATTTAGCTGAGGCAGGGGATTATTAGACAAAAAGTATAGTAATCCCCTTTACCGTAATTTATGTTGGTGGAAGGGGGTTATTAGACAAGAATAAATAAATACTCTTAAACCTTTATTTTATTAAATGAAATAAAGTTAATTCGTATAGGCCGGGTGAATTAGCCATAACTACAATTTATTTAACGTGACATCTGACCCACCGTGGCTCACTTATGAAATGCCCACCCTCAGTCACCTAGCCAAGGCCTAGCCGGGCCTGGGGGGGTAAGAAACACCTAAGCCAGCTGCGCTATGAGTGCTACCAATCAAATAAAAACAACGAATTAAATAATCACAAAATCTTTATTTATTTTACATAATTTAGTGGTAGGTATAACAACAAATATCAACAAAATATATACTCTCTTACAGCTAGCTTTAAATTAATACGAATGATGTAGGAAATAGAGAATTTCGTAAACATGCCAAATAATTCGTGGTTTTTATAATAATGTAAAAAAACTGGTTATTGTTACAATAGTATTGAACAGTTATAAGCTAAGTAATCAAAATATCACAGAAAATCAAGATTTTTAGAATAAGTTCTCGACACAGATAATCAAGTTTTTGAGTAATTATACCTTAATAATCAAAATATCACAGAAAATCACGATAATCAAGTTTTTGAGTAATTATACCTTAATAATCAAAATATCATATACAATGAAGATTTTTCCTTCTTCAAGTTACATTTTACGAAGTTACATTTTCATAAAGTTAACAATAAATCAACAATTTTTTATTAAAAAGTGCCCAACCGTTATGTCACCGTTAATGAGTTCCATTTGGACTTCCTGTATGAATTGATCGTAGTCAATGCTCTTTTGTAATCGGTTTGAAATTCCTTCTCCGTTATCATAAAACTTTTTAACATATACATATACACACTCAATATACTTATATACACTCGGGTGATTTTAACAGATTCTAACATTAATAATAATTCTCAAATCGGATGAAGTTTTACTTACGTGTATTATGATGGATCCAGTGCATTTACTTTTCTTTCTTTGTGTACACTCCCATAAAACGGATCCATTTTTATTTCTTGTTTTGGCACAATATTGATATCCGCCGTGTAAGAGTATTGTTGCTTTATTTTTATTTATGTACTCTAATTCTGCACCACTTGCACTTCCAGCCATGATTTTTTTAGATTAGGAGTCTCATAAATAACACAACGCACTGTGCACTTTACTGGTGAACATGTTACAGCAAACTGATAAGAAATGCAAATGCCAGTCAAGTCAAGGAACCGGTTCATAGACCCATAGACAACCCCTTGCAGGTAAAAGCCGCAAAAATGTGCATTATACAGAATTGAGGCGTATAGAATCAAAGGTAGCTAAGTGCCATACATTCCAAAAATGAACTAAGTATAGAGCCATCTAGTGAACTTAAGGTAGCAACTAATGAATTGGTTATCTAGGGAACAAATACAGCTAACCGCCTACTATTTCCGTTAAAAAAATCATGTTGGTATCAAATACAGCTATGTGAAGCAAGTCACTTTCAAAGACAGCTAGGTGACGTAACAGCCAATCAGAACGCTTGAAATTTTGGAAAAAAAGATGGCGATTTGTGTGATTCACAAGGTGCACGTGGGATATTGCTTTTTACTGTTTTGTGTGTTTTATGTGATTTCTGGTGCTAAAGTGTGTAAAATTTATGACAATGGAAGTCTTTGTCGAACCAGCAATTCCGGGCAGAGGTCGGAAACGAACACGAAACCCAGAAAGCTTTCTACTATACGGGACAGATTGTTAAAGAGAACAGAGGAAGAAACCATAAAATAAACAAATATAGAGAGCAAAAGGATATGATTCACAAGTTCATTAAGAAGTTAAAATGCATTGAATCCCATTACTGTCGATCGGCCACTCAAGAGCGAAAATATTTGCATAGCAGTTTGAGTGTAAACAAACTGTATAGGATATTCAAAACTGAAAATCCTGAACCAGTTGTAAAGAAATCTTATTTCCGGACAATATTCAACAAAGACTTCAATTTGGGTTTTGGAACCCCAAGAACGGATGTATGCTCCAAGTGTATCGAGTTGGATGAAAAAATCAAAAGGGAAAGAGACACTCAAAAAAAGAATGACCTAATGATTGAAAAAAGGGTTCACAAGCTCAGGGCGAAAGCATTCTTTAAATTGCTGCAGGAAAAGTCTGAAGATTTAATCACATTTTCGTTTGATTGTCAAAAAAATAATCCTTTACCCAGAGTACCCGATCAGAGCGCATACTACAGTCGACAAATATACCTATACAATTTCAATATATACAATTTTTATATGATTTTATTAAAATAAATTAAACGTTCAAGAGGATCTCTAGATTTTGTGATTATTTAATTCGTTGTTTTTATTTGATTGGTAGCACTCATTGCGCAGCTGGCTTAGGTGTTTCTTACCCCCCCAGGCCCGGCTAGGCCTTGGCTAGGTGACTGAGGGTGGGCATTTCATAAGTGAGCCACGGTGGGTCAGATGTCACGTTAAATAAATTGTAGGCTAGTTATGGCTAATTCACCCGGCCTATACGAATTAACTTTATTTCATTTAATAAAATAAAGGTTTAAGAGTATTTATTTATTCTTGTCTAATAACCCCCTTCCACCAACATAAATTACGGTTAAGGGGATTACTATACTTTTTGTCTAATAATCCCCTGCCTCAGCTAAATCTGATTGTAAGGGGATTTGTAGACAAAAAGTCTAATAATCCCCTTCGCAGGGGAATCTTTAAGGGGATTATTAGACCAAGCCTATAAGTTATGATAGTCAAATAATTTTTAAATGTATTAAAATTTAAGTTATGACAATTTGTTTTTTCGTTTCTGAGAGCTCTAGTTGAACCTCAATAACTCTGTAACAGCGTTTTCTAGTGAGTTGAAAACTTCCGAATGACCTTTGATAATTTATAACTAAATGCTTTAATATAAATCAAAAACATAGACGTAGTAATTCCTGAGATATGAGGTATGCCTATTATTCAAGCGTGTGGACTGAGAGCTCCAGTCTAAGGGTTATACCGGCTTTGATATAAGTTTAACAAATTGTTGGACCTATGCATCATTTCTTACAAATTCATTACTAAATCTGTGATTTTTTTCACTTCGATTTGCCAAAGATTCAAAAGTGAGCTCTCAATCCACACGCACATTGAACTTATAGTTGAACTTAGTGGAATAGGTGCTTTTTTTTGCGTCCATGGATTGATGTATATGAATCAAATTTAATAAATTTTCTACGATTTTCAATTATTCACTCCTTCTCGTAAAGGCCGGAGTTATTTTATGATATTTAAAAGCTTATCAAATGATATTCGAATTAGGTACATTCGAAATGTTACCATTTTATTAGTGGTGCGGGTACAATTATTGAATGCAATGTATCGGTCCCTGCCCGTGGTCCACCTACATAGTACACCTGGCTGTACCAGTCATTTGTCTTTGATAGTGTCATGTTGTCAGCGGTTGTCTGTCAAGACGCCACATAATCTAGAACGTAGTGGTTTTATTCTCTTTGACAGAATCCTTCCGAGACTTCGGCGATTTTCGTCTCTGCTGTGTTGTGTTTATATTTTGGTTTTCTATTTATTTTTACCCGAATTACGGAAGCCACAGGCGACGTATGTAACACCCGACCTGGACTGTTTATGGACTGATTGATACTGCCCTATGTCTGGTTAATGCGTGCCCTTAGGACTCCGATATTGCGCCTTGTGTCTATAGTACCATTAATTTGTACCATCAATGGTACAAGTGATACTACAATGTGTCCTTAGTACCATCAATGGTACTACCGATACTAGCACGTGTCGCTAGTACCATTGCATCGAAAACATACAAGAAAATATATATACATAATGTCGAAGGGCGCTGTGTACCGCTCAGGTCGCCTTCGTTATCTTCAGACATCAAGGGGTTGGAAAGTAATAGAATGCTGTGTCGTCGACCGTAACGTTACGCTGGGATCATAATGAGTTATCTTTCTCTTCATTGTTACCAAGCAGTTTCGTTACAAGCACTATGGTCATTGGAGGATAGAACAACAATTCATTGAGGAAGAAAACCTTGGCTGTTTCCGCTACGTTTCAACGGGTAGGTCCCATTTGTTCTATGGAACATGACGTCATAGTACAAAATGAAACATTTTCGTCCCTATTTTTTCCATAGAACTACATACTACCTTCTCACCCGAGTTTCATGTCATAGAACAAAATGAGAATCAGTTTTTCCCAAAACCTTCCATGATGTATAAGACGTGAATGACATTAAACACTGACGTTAATACCAGGTACAGTTCACTATAAAAAAAGAAACTACTCGCTACCTAAATAATATTTTTATTTTGCAAAATAAAAACAAAACAGCACTTTAACAATACTTATTTCTTTAACTACTTACAAACTAAAAACAAGTTTTCTTACCGCTAATATATTCTTATATTAAACAGTCCGCGATAAAAACTAACTAAAACCATTCCTTCTTTTAACTAAAACGTTCTTATATTAAATAGTCTCCGAAAAATACTTATTTTGTAGAAAGAGTTCTCCAGCACAAATTTTACAATATAAATCATAAATTTTGATGGGTTCATAGTCATTATGCATCGGGTACCGAAGATGTAGGCAGTCCTGGCAACGGCCCGTGGATGACATACCCTCATAATTACTTTGTAATCTTGCAGATAGTAAAAAAATAGATCTATCAAGATGGTTTTTGGTAACTGCAACTGTTTTAACATAATGTACATATTTTCAATATTTTCAAATATTGACGCCGGGTTATTGAGACAACAATCAATATTTGATTTCATGTACTTAAACAAACTTGTCAAAGCCATTTCATATAAAGTCTTAGGTTGTTTAGAGAACAATTTACGGATTACTTCAAGCCTGTTCATTAGTTTCTTTTAATTTTGTTCAAAACAAGTATTGATATTTTCGGGCTTTAAAGACAAAATACTATGTTGTGTCAATTTTGATTTACTCGTGAAAGATAGTTTATACAAAAAAGATCGAGTCGGTCTCTTTGGAAAACCGGCCAGTGTGCTCTTTAATGAGTCGACAAGTAAATAGTTTTGTTCAAAAACATTTCTACGCTAATTTCTCCAATAGTTAACTGTAGCTGGTTTTCTAATATGTACCTGTCCCTGTTAATGTTTTTTTTTTTCGCGTTTAGTTAACGATTTAGGTTTATTTAACACTTTTATTGCTTTAATTTTATTGAAAATTGCATCCTCAGCCATTTTTGTCAAAAATATTATAAACGATGGCGGAGTTCTTTTAAAATGGCCCACAAAATTGTGATGCCAACTCTCCACACTGTTAGTGGTCCTATGTTTAATTCCAAAACAGCACCAAGACTTACGAAAATCATTTTTTAACCAGAACGATTCCATGTATTTTACAAATTTTAGTAAGTTATCGTTTGAAATAGAAGCCACTTCCGCTTTTATATATACCCAACCATTGTCTAGCTCAGATAGAGGTAAAAACGGCAATACTGTACAAAGTGACACAATTCTTTGCAAGAATATATCATTTGATAAATGCAGTTTTTTCGCCTTTCGTCGTAAAGCTCGCGTAAAATGAAAGTAACAGCCATGGTAATTTGCATTTGGGAAAACTTCCTGAACAGCAGCGATTGCAGCCCTCTCAAAATCTGTTATAATTTCTGTCGGTGAAAATCCCGGAATAGTAGATTTTATCAATTCTAGCATACGCACATACATTTCTTTTGTTTTTTTGGTAATCAGAACATATACGAGTGGAATTATATTAGTCAACTCATCAGAACTCCCTAAATCCCCATGCATGGTGTAAAGTTCTGTAAATGGTGCAGGACAAACTTCGAAAGTGCCATCAAGTAGTATTATTTTAATATTTGGTATTATTCGTCTGGCTTCTTTTGAACAAAACAGCAAAATGCGGTTGTCTTCATCGTTAAAATCGGCAAGTAGCATATCGGTATACTGAGTGGGAATTTCTAACACACATGCATCATTACAAGACAGCAAAGGAACTTGAAAGTGTTCATTCCTTTTACGATAAATCGTAGATTTGACTTGTTTATATGAAGGTATATTTTGTATAAAATGTATACCTTTGTCGTGAAATGTTGACACCACTTTTTTGTACACATTCGGCACAGTATCTTGCCCTAGACCCGCTTCTTCGACACACGTTGCTATCACGTTTTTTGTAATTTCTTTTGTTTCGTCTTTCACACAATTTATGTGATGTGGTTTATTTTTCATTATTAATTTCTCCGTCTAAAAATATAATAAATATAAATTTTATAAAAAAGCTTTTTAAAGCTGAAAATTGAAAAAAAATATTATTTACATAATTAACTCACCATAGAAATCTTCATACTTCCGACACATTTCAGTTTCCGATAATTTATACATCGCCATAATGACATTCCTCTAGTATAATTTGTCTGTAGGTAATATTCTTTATCACCATGCTGTAAAACTTTTCCACGACCCCGTTGCAGAAAATTCAAACTATCAAAATTTACGTTTATTTCCATTACGATAAACAAAGATCCAATCCAATCATTATAAACAATCAACAATAAATAAGTGAGAACCCTGCGACTGCAGCTCTCTCAAAATCCGTTATGGTGCGTTACGGCATTATAATTTTTGTTAGGGAGTAACCATCTAATCAAAAATGTCACTAAGACAAGTGGTAGCAAATCATTCTCGAGTGGCCAGTTTACATTATCAACTTCAAGAAGTTTATATACCTATGTACTTAGTTTGTTCTATGGAACAATTTGAGACAAAAATTACAAACTGTTCTATAGTACAAATAGGGACAATATTTTCTCAAATTGTTCTATTACGTCATGTTCCATAGAACAAATGGGACCTACCCGTTTCAACAAGTGCTAGATTAAATCCTGGCCACTTCAAAGATTACAATCTTCTTTTAAATAACTAATTGGAAAGCATCTTGTCTTGTCGTAAACAAATGATTACATTGACATTACAAGTAAATATATTCATTGGGGGATGATTATATGTTTTAAATTAAAGAAACGTATTGAATTCTAAAACCTGATGGATAAAATGGACATTAGTAATGAAAAACCAAGTGTGAGCAGTGACCAAAATGATATAAAAATAGTAGCTCGTGGACGCGGCAAAGTGTTACTCTACAATGGCCACCAATATTATTTCCACGTGCGGTATAAAAACAACAATTAAAAAAAAATAATAATAATAATAATAAAAAAAAAAAAATAATTAAAGTGTAGTTGTTGGTAGTACAAAAGAAGTTAAAGATTTGTTAAAGTATAATATAACACATTTTTGGATGCCGAAAAAAGCACAGTGGTGCAGTTTTGGCGAGAGACATCGAACAACGAATTGTTGCGAAGCATGGAACGGTCAATTTAACAAGCGTTTTATGAGAAAACCTACCACAACATGCCAATTTCTAAAAGTTCTAAAAAGAGATGCTGCATACCATTGCGTAAATGCTTTGACAACAGAGCCACAAAACTCAAGATCAAAAGTAGTGATCGACCGCAACAATTACATTCAACATGTGCAAATGCAAATAATTCAAGGCGACATTACAGTCGCATTGTTTTTAGAAAAATTGCGTCGTTAGAAAATAAAAAAAATCGGATTTTTATTTTCACAAGTAAATACACAATTTAAATTACACTATAAATCTGAATCTAACTTAAAACCCCTTAGACCTGCAAACGGCACGGTTTATTATTTTTGATTTGTTTTTTTTTTCACGAGTAAATACACGGTATAAACTAGTATCTTTTTCAACGGTACTAAGGACACATAGTAGTATCACTTGTACCATTGATGGTACAAATTAATGGTACTATAGACACAAGGCGCGATATTGTTGCTTTGGGTGTTCTGGGCATTTTCTATGTAAAATAAAAAAATATCTATTAATGTAGGTATACCTATAATATTGTTTTAAGTAAATAAGTTATCTAGTAGGAACTCATAACATAACACAACCTCTGCTTAGCTTCGGGCGGGCTAGATGATGCTGTGTGGATTGTCCAATATTATTTATTAAAACCCTCAGTTTTTTTTGTGTTTACGGGGCAAGTAGGTACTTTTTTTTAATACACGCCCAGCTTTCGTAAACATACAAGAAGTTTAGAATTTGTTTTGCTCATTTTGTTTATATATCTCATCAATTAGACCACGCCACCTTAAATATTCGAATTTAAGGTGGCGTGGTCTAATTGATAAGACCAAACCCAAGACCATACCACATTATCCATTTCTTTATGATTTGATTTCAATCTGCGATGTTTTATAGACAATTATTGTTCGACGTTCATTCATAACCAAAAAATTCAAACACTGAAATCTTTTTTTTTCCGGCTTTCCCCAAAGAAAATAGTCTCATTTATAGATTCTGGAGCTAACGCCAAATCTTTTTTTTTTCATTACGGTACGCTTCAATTTGATCCCAGACAATTCTTACTATGGAGACCTGCCATTGTTCTTTAGCTAACTTATATTTTTGTATATTAAAAAATCATTGTCGCTAAATGGCTGCTTAAAGGGTTTCGTAGTAAGTATATATTTGAAAAACTTGACTCTCAGAGTCAGTTAATCGTTCATTAGCATACCTTAATGTTAATTGAAATTAAGTAGGTACGTTAAAACCTCCACTCTGACAGATTTGAATAGTTTATATTTCATATAATTTTTTGTTGAAAATTCCATGCTCGATATAATGATAATGGGCGTCTATGGGCTATCCTACTTTGTGCACATTGGCGTTTTTAATTATACTTTTATTTATTAGGTCTTAACCTATGAACATTCCGTTTTGCATAAAAAAAATTAAACGCATTTTCATGTATTTTTTATTTGTATTAATCGAAGTAATCACCCATGCAATCAATGCATCTTTGCCAACGCAGTGGCAGTTTATTGATGCCCTTCTTAAAGAAATCAGCAGGACGGGAGGCAACAAATTCTTCAAAGGCATTTTGTACTGCCTCTCAACAGTTATTAACGCTGGTATGGAACCTTCCGTGCCTGAGTTACTTCGCACTTGGTTGGTTTTATTTTACCTACTATATTTATATATATTTAATATGTTTGCTACCTATTTGAGGATGCCTATTACACATAAACGAACAACGGATAGAGGCTTAGCTAGTGCGGAGATATTTAATTTGGCGGCAGAAGAAGTTCTTCTGAAAAATGCAACGTATCGAGAGGCTGTCAATTCATAATATTAGTTTTGATCTTGAAAGAATTTTCATTATTTTAGGAGATTTTTATGATGCAAGTCTGTCTTAAAACAATGGTGACGCCATTATGCACTCAGCCTTAGACATTGACATTCCCCTCTTTCCAAATGACGTCCTTCCTCAGAAAAACGATAGCGTCCTTCCATGAACTGGACACTGGCAGAAAAGTGGCAAATCAGACACATAGTGCCGTAACGAAGAAGTTAGACCCTCAGACGAAGGACTAAAGAATAGACTTGGCATAAACATCTATACGAACAGTTAGTTATAGAAGTGTGATGTATTTCGACAACAGAGTTACTGACATATCGACATCTCTTTTTGACTAATGAAGGTAATCATGAGTAAAAAAGGACAACAGTAGTTTTATCATGACTGAAAATGACATTGTCTTGGTGACGACACAAAATACTTCATTGCGGCCGGTCGCCATTTTTTGTGGCAACATTGTCTTGGTGACGACACAAAATACCTCATTGCGGCCGGTCGCCATTTTTTGTGGCAACATTGTCTTGGTGACGACACAAAATACCTCATTGCGGCCGGTCGCCATTTTTTGTGGCAGTCAACCACATGTACATCAGTTGTCATCCGGACTTGTTTTTATTCGAAAATGAAGGAAATTTAGAGTTAATAGGCGATAATTATGCTTTTTTGTAGTGTGCAAACTTGGAGAATAATGCATTTTATAAGTGTATGTGCAGAGTGTTTGGCTGCCGCATGAAAATCAACAAAAAACATCAAAATATAACGTTGCATGGGAAAATTACCGAATTCATTCAAAATATCTTACATTTTCTATTATTTTCAGACATTTTGATATTTGTGGGAAAGTTTATAAAGATACGCTTGCTTTTCTTTATTCATTTAATGTTTTACTATGAATGAATATTAGGTGATTTTAGAAGAAAATTATTCGTCATAGTAAATAGAGTTAGGGATCGGTATTTTCAAAACATCGATTATCGATAACGAATTATTTCATCGACGCAGTACCAATAACACAACACTAAAAATAAATCCTTTACAGCAGCGTCAGCAATTTTGAACCAAGCTAACCAAGATTCAAAGGTGTAGTGCCAGGGACAGAATTTTTGATGGAATGGGCTTGATAGGTCAGTGATTGTCTAAGACTCTTCCACACACACACGCCATCAAGGTACAAGCTGCAGAAACTGGCAGTCCACACGAAACGTACCTTGGGCCACCTAAATAATTTTCTTATATGAACATTTAGTAAGTATTAGTACTGAATATAGAGGATATTCATTGAATTGAGTGCCAGCCAAAGCTTGGGGAAGTTGTAGTGTTAATAATAACTGAATTGAGCTGTACTGTACGTAGTAAATAGCGTTTTTTATTGAACTTGATGAAATCTATTGTAGTATCACGTTTTTAGACGATAGGACGGAGGGTAATGTAATGATAATGACCCGTTACGGATCACGTAGGTATAGAAACCTAAATAAAACTGAACAGAGGTTAAAGATAGGTACTTATTCTTCTACTTACTCATATTCGAAAATTTTGAATTCAACTCCGTGCAACTCAATTACTTACGTATCGATATTCAATGATAGAATACGCGCAACTCTACGGCAGGCCGCCATTTTTGTGCAGAATAATCAGAATAATCAGAATAATCAATTTATTGGTAAAAAATATTACACGTCAGTAAATCAACAATAAATACATTAGTAAATTAAATACTAACCTTATCGCTTAAAATATGTCTATTATAAATTAAATTTTATTAAAAAATATTTTTTATAATAATCATAACAATTATTCAATTTTTCTAACATATTCTTCAACACTGTAGAACGCCTTCTCGACGAGCCACAATTTCAATCTTCGCTTAAATGCAGATAGGGTAGGTGCGGTGACTATATGACCAGGTAGGTGGTTGTACATGGCGGGTGCTAGCACGTGCGTGAGTCTGTCGGACTTAGCCAGCCTGTGAGACACCGCAGATAGCTTGCCAGCTCCGCGAGTGTTGTAGCATCGCGTGTGGTGATCTCCGCGCGTCTTGAACCGCTCCAGATTTTGCCTAACGTGCATTACTACCTGGAGTATGATAATGGAAGGCAACGTAAGGATCTGGAGCGATACAAAGAATTGCCGCGCCGGCGTGTCCCAGGCTGATCTCGCGATCGCCCTCACAGCACGTTTCTGCATGCGGAAGACGCGCTCCCGATCAGCAGCGCGCCCCCACAGCTCTGCGCCGTACTGCAGCAGCGAATGAACTGTCGCGAAATAGCACGTTCGGACTACGTCGGCTGACACCACGCGCGATAGCCTGCGGAGAGCAAAACATGCGCTACCCAGCCTGGCACACAAGCTGTTGATGTGCTTATCCCAGGTTAAGCCACGGTCTATTTCAAATCCCAGGAACACGGTCGCAGGAACCTGTTTAATGGTGTCTGTTTCAATAGTAACAGATAGGCTTCTAACCTGACGCCCAGAAATGCAAAAATGCATGAAGTGCGTTTTGTTACGATTAAGAGCGAGTCCGTTCCACCGAAACCATTGCACCACTTGACGTGCGACCGCGTTCAACCGCTGCTCGAGCTGGTCCAGTGACGGGGCACTGACGACCACAGCCACATCGTCCGCGTACATGTACGCCTCCCCTTCCGTCACGTGTTCTGGCAGGTCGTTCAGTAACAGCGAGAACAGGATGTTGGATACCGATGATCCCTGCGCGACACCCATCACCGTCCCGAGAGGATCAGACTTCGTCTCACCACCGTCGGCGACCACCACCTGCGTCCTGTCTCGCAACAGTTCTGTCAGGAGCGAGTGCGCCGGTCCCCGTATGCCGTAGTGGTTGAGTTTGGAGGCGAGGACGCTGTGGTCTGCGACATCAAAAGCTTTCGATAAGTCGCAGCACAGGAGTGCGACTTGCCGTCTCGCCTCACAAGCCTCTAACACTTGCCGTAAGACCTCTCGAGTGAGCGAGGTGGTCGAGCAGCCAGCGCGGTACGCATATTGTCGCTCCGACAGCGCTCCGGTGGCCTCGAGGTACTCGGTGAGGCGTGTACTCAGTCCGTTCTCAAGGATCTTCGCGACGGCAGGGATTATTGACACCGGTCGGTATCCATCGATATCGTCGCGTTTGCCCTTTCCCTTAAATAAAGGTGAGATTTTACTCACTTTCAGGCTTTTCGGGTACTTTCCAGTGTCGATGCAGCGGTTGAAAAGGACGGCCAGACACCAAGCTAGAGGTTCCGCGGCCGAGGCAAGGAGTTCCATCGAGATATCATAAATATCTCTGGTGGGTTTCCTAGGAATCTTAAACATAATGATGTGATAGACCTCCTCTGCAGAAAATTTGACAAACCGCAG